>OLKM01000129.1:0-32500 GCA_900291075.1 Melanogrammus aeglefinus | reverse complement strand
ATCCAATGAGCTCTAATGTGCTAAACTCACAATCCCAGTTTTCCAGAGTCATACTGTGCACCTAAGGTTGATACTGCAACATTGTTGGAATTCTGAGAATACACCAATGTTACCTATTTTGGCAAAACTCACAGTACAGTAATGATAAATAAAATTATAAAAACTACAGTAAGAAAATGTTCTTTTGGGGGTTTTAATAATGAAATCAGTGCACAAGTGAAAAAGGTATGAAAGCAAATATTCATTTGTTACTGTAATACGGTCAGAGATTTGCGCTTGTGATTTAGAATTCTATATGATTGAAAACAAAGGAATTGTGCCTAGAGTTTAGCAGTCTGGAGTCTTGTTGTCGATACATGAGCTTTGAGTTTTCAGAATTGTGTGCATAGTTCCATTTTTTTGTGTGACCTTAAGCCTAAGGTCCCTCGGATAGCCATGATTCACAGAAGAGCCTCTGATTCAAATGAGGCAAGGAGGAAATGTAGCACAGGACTTCTCGCCTAAAAAAAATGTGCGTAAGCACTGGGTCTAGAGACATCTGTCTGACTGGCTCCCACTTCTCCATTCCACAGCGGTCCCAATGTCCCTGACAACTGCTCAGCAGGGTCGGCGCCCGGAAGCAAGGGGGCAAGGGGGCCACACTTTTCCCTCCTTCAAACACTTTTCCCTCCTCCAAAGTTTTAAGCCATGTATCTCTGCAAATGCGTCTAACATTATCTGTTATATACATGGTAATTTACTTACTCCCGCTTTCTAGATTATCTTTTACCACAAATCAAATGTTTTCAAATAGATTTTGCAGTTTATTTTCCTTAATTGCCAAATTCAACTCAAAATTCCTTGTGGTCAGAGTCAATACAAGATAAATATGTCTGCAAAATGACAACAGTAAAGACACCAGCAGACAGAAAATAATAGTCATAGTGCTTATATAGGCTAACTCAATGTTTTAATAGGTGGAGAGGCAGAAGAAACACCAATAATATTTTCTATAACAGATGTATGGTTCCCTCTGCGTTGCTTGCTTAACTCGGCCATCAACACCCACTCCCCGTCAACAGTGGTACGACTTATTGTGCTCATATTTCTTTGCAGCTGGGCTGATCGGGAATAATATAGTCACACACTCTCATGCTGCTTGTTTCTAAGCCACCCCCGGCACAGGTGTGTTCAGTCCCTCAGCTCCCTCATCCCTGCCGCCCCCCCCCCCCCCCCCCGCCCGCCCACCTCCTCGAAGTAAACTCTGACCCCTCCACATCCAGGTGGCAGGTGTGAGTTGCACATTCAATACACTCTACACGAGCCAAGGGAGATAAAGGGAAATATGCAGCTTACATGATTGTGGTTTTGAGGTGGTGGGATACCAACAGAGTTGTTAGGTATACTTAAAGTGTAATCTCGGCAAAAATTTAACCAAGGGTCTTTTACGTTACCGGTAGGTCCATATTTCCAAGAAGTCCACACAAGTCAATGACTGGCTACCGTAAATAATATAATAGAGGCGGCAACAATTTTAAACAGCCAGATATCAAGCGGGGAGAATGTTAAGTACATATTTTTGTCGCTGCTATTATATTATTTACGGTAGCCGGTAATCGACTTGTGTGGACTTCCTGGAAACATGGACCTACTGGTAAGGCACAGACTTGGAAAAGAGTCTTTTTTAATAAACTCCCGGTACGCTAACTAAGTTGTTGATGCTTTGTTTTACGTGTAGGGACCCTAGTCATGCCTTTGCAGAGGTTTGGTGCTATTTTGAGCAATGTTAGTGTTTCGCTGTGACGAATAACGACCTGCGCCAATAACATGGAAGCTACTTAATTATCAATGGGAAAAAAAGCCGGAATTACACTTTAATAGATTCATATGCATGTTGGACGCATAAGCAAGGGCTTGAAGAACACTACGTTGGTACATGATTGTACATCATCATTGATAACTATATATTAAACTGTAGTATACTGAACCTAGCTCAAAGAAACAAAATTAATGATATGCAACTATTTTACTTGGTGGGATATCAAATTCTGCCTCGCTTAGCCAGGCCATTTCACTGCAACGACAGCGCAGCGGTGCTAGCTGAAGTTAACTGACCTTTATTTAAGTGTAGCACTCTCAGAGCAGTCAACCCTAAGAGCTAAACCAAAACAACAACAGCTATATGTGACGGCAAGAATCTTCTGGTTATATGTCCATGCGTGTGTCTATGGGCCCTATTTTAACGGTCTGAAACGCAAGTGGGAAAGCGCAAAGCGCAAGTAGCTTTGTGGGCGGTTCTACGGCGCTATCGCTATTTTACAGGCGGATAAATGCAAGTACGTCTCGCTGCGGCCTGCGGGAAGGCGGGGCGTGACATCACGCCCCGCCCACATCATGGGCGAGTGCATTCTGGGACACATCACGGGCGAGTGCATTCTGGGATTGTTTGCGCCCGAATATATTAATAATATTTTAAATATATAATATATATATATAGATCGTTAAATCGCTTGACGGTAAATTACGTAAATATATATTTAATTTATATATATATATATATATATATATATATTATATATATATATATATTATATATATATAATAATATATATATATATAAAACGGGTGGCATAAATCACAAGTGATCTGATTGGTTCCCAACTGTTGTATATTGAGCGTATACACACAGCTATACAGAGCTGCTATAGAGGGTATTCGCACGCCCCGACACTGATTGAGAGTGAGTTATCTGAACTGAGTGAAGTGAGCTGTCGTTCTGAGTTATCAATATTATGGCTTCGTTCGCACGTTATCAAATGGAAACCATCCATCGTAACGTTACAACTTACTCCCTGTGATAAAATAATGTATAGACTGTGTGCTAGACCGATCTAACGGGGTCATCCCTATGTTCCCCGCTTTGTATGTGACCGGTGTTTTTCGTAGGTGGAATCCGGAAGAATGAATATTAGGGTTACGGTTATGGTTAGGGTTAGGATGAGGGTTATGGTTAGGGTGGAGGGTTACGGTTTATGGTTAGGTTAGGGTTAGGGTTAGGAGTCAGCGTGTGAGTTTGCCTGACAGGCTGTCTGTCCAATCCTAGCGCTTGAGGCGGAACTTTTTCCGGATTCCACCTACGAAAAACGCGACCGGGGAACATAGTTTACGCTCCCGATCTAACTCTAACTACTACCACAGGTAACTCTCTCGTTACCTGTGGTGACGAATAAATAAGTAATAAAACAAGAACCATTTTGAATTTAAGCACAATCTGGTGTAGCACCCCTAAGCCTTACCTTTGTACCAATGGGGCATACCTGTGTTATTTAACTAACCCAACTAACTATTAGGCCTAATAGTTTCACTTCTTCCCCTCTAATGTGTACACTATACAAGTCTTAAGATATGACTAATACGTGTTCTTATCTAGATCTTTCTATTACTTTATTACAATATAAAATGTACCAAAATGTACCAAATGTTTACCACCGAATGAATTCAATGTTTGTGCTTTAAATCAACCAAAAAGTACCAATTATGAAACACAGATCATAGCAGCTATGCGCAGTCATATTTATCCGATTTAATGTGTTCAGGGTCTTAACAAGAGCAGAGAAGGCTAGACACTAACGTGTGTTAGTCAATTAATCATTATATTATATATATATATATATATATATATATATATATATAATATATATATATATATATATATATTATATATATATATATATATATATATATATATATATATATATATATAAACATATTATATAATAACCTATAGTCAAATAATCCGATATTATTTATTTTAATGATAAATAATAGATAATAAACATATCGGTGCATGAAACATACCGCCATCGAATAGAAGTTTCCAGAAAGACCGGTTTTTCGAGAAGCATCTCTCGTCAGAACAAGAAAAACCGGTTTTTCTTGTTCTGACGCAATCCCAGAATGGACTCGCCCGTGATGTGGGCGGGGCGTGATGTCACGCCCCGCCTTCCCGCAGGCCGCAGCGAGATGCTTCTCGATAAATGACACTTCCGCCGCGGCGCAAGTGTCAAAAGGGTTGGTCTGAAGCAGCCTAATTACCCGTAGGTGTGGTTTGGGCGTAACGTGCAATGAACCAATCAGAGCGTTTTCTCGCATCCCCTTTAAGAACGATCGGCGCATGTTCCATGGCGGATTGCTATTATGATGGCGGGTTTGCCAGGCGCACGCAATGAAAGGTTCACCACAGAAGATACCGATGTGCTTGTCAGAGCAGTCAAAGAACGCGACTTGGCTTTATATGGGGATGGGAGAAACCCACCCAAAATTGCTTCCGTGGAAAGCGGCTTGGGAGGAAATCGCCGTAATTGTTTCAGCAGCTGGACAAAATATAATATTATAAATATTATTATTTTATCTTTATGGACACCACAATGATTTTCCTTGTGTGGTAATATTTTATTGTCCTTGTAATTATGTATGGTTTGCAAAAATGGGAACTGCTGTCCGTGTAGATGAGAGAAGCAAAGTGTATGCGCGAGGTGCACAAGCAATCCGTATGCATCGCATGCGCATGTATGCATGCGCCCTTAAAATAGCATTCTGAACAACGCGCCACTGACTTTAAACCAGGTATTTCCTGGTCAGTAGCGCAATGGTTTTCAGAAACGTCAAAATACCGTTTGCGCCAGAACACGCCTCCTCCTTCCGCCGAACCGCCCCTTGGGGCGCAAGATCATTCCCTAATTTACCGGCGAGTGGCGCTGGTGGCAAAAGAACGCTCTGCGCCAGTTGTAAACTAGCAACGACACATGCGCCAGTGAAGTCACTTGCGCCGGATGCAAGATAGGGCCCTATGTGTTAATGTGTTTCTGTGTGTTGACCTTTTGACCTGTCAGATTAGGATAAAATGACTAAAGAGCAATAGTAGTCAAAGATAATGGTCAGTTGTAAGTCATTTGTTAGCCTTTGGTGAATGGTGAACTTACATAAATAAAAAAATGATATACACTTGAAGCTGATATGTTAACGACACCTTTTTTATCACCAGATTTCAGATATCAGATGCCATTACAAGCTATGACAAAATGTAAAGACATCAGAAGTGGGAGTATCCATCCGGATGTGTGATGGATAGATCAGCATACCAGTTGGTACAGTCCACTGGATGGAATGATATGTTGATTTATCCAGCCCCTAGCTCCTAGAGATAAGTGCCCCCAAATATAAATCATAATTCTTAATCATCTTTAAATGTATATTCATATTTTGTGAGTTATTAGTTCATTATTGAGGCATATAAATGACTACTTCTACATTATTATAAAGTGTTCATGGATCAAGAGTTTACTTATTTCTGTTCCTACTTTGGTTTGATTTCCTGTTTTTCTTTTGTGTTGCGTACCTGCTGCGGAGTGGACCAGAACGCTCTGGTTAGGCCGCAGGTTGCCGAAGTCGAACAGCATCATGTACGCCGTGACGTAGTTGACAGGCAGTGCAGCCGCCTCCTCGAAGCTCATGCCCTCAGGGATGGGGAAAGTTTGGACTGCGGGCACCACCGCCACTTCCTGCCAAAGGCCCGAGCGACTCATCACCATCACCTTGTCGCCGACCTGGATATGATGACCACGGCGATGATAACACACACACACACACACACACACACACACACACACACACACACACACACACACACACACACACACACACACACACACACACACACACACACACACACAAACACACACAGGGAAAGAGAGGGAATTATGTCACTCGGATGATGTCATGCGTGTAGTGATAGAAAGTCAACGATGTATTGAGGATGGAGGAAATATAGAAGTAAATCTTTCATATCGGATTTTGAAAATAAAAAGCCATTGAATTTTAAGAACTGAATATCTATGCATTGAAATAAGGTATCTGGAATTTTTGCCTCTGAATTTAACTCTTACAATTTTCAACAAACCATTTTTACCTTCATTTTTTCAAAGTTCAATCATTCAAAATCAAATATTTTCTTTGTCCCAAATTCAACATGCCCAAGTCAGCTAGCCGGGGACCCAAAGAAGAGCAATCGATCCTAGATGCTAGATCGCGGTCAAGCGAGGAGACCGAGTGGATGAGGAGAGCTTGAATAAGAGCATCACTCGCTGGGTCTTTCTTTCTTGATACAAACATTAATTCTAAGCAGCATTTTCGAAGCATAACGTTACAAACGTTATGTTTTAGCTTGTGCATGTTTCCGCACGTTAACGATTTCATTCCTGTCTAACTTTAAACTCGTGCATGTTGCAGAAATGACGCCCCCCACGTCAAATCTGATGAGACAGATATACTTCCATAGAGGAACCTTTATTTAATTTATTAATTGACCTTTATTATATTTAATTTTTTTGTGAGTTGTCATGTTTTCCAGAGAATTCAGTGAAACGTCAAACCTAGTTCTGACACTATATAAACAACTTGGTACAATGTATAAACAAAGGAGGTAAAAGTGCTCCTCCTTTGTTTATATACCAAGTTGGCCTTAGATAAAGCAGCATCCTCTGACTGTATTAACCATGAGGACAGCACACGTACGCACACACACAGCCTAAGGAGCATCCATCCAATCAGAGGGGACACTTTGAGGCACACAGGAAATAGAAACAACCGTTGTATTCAAATTCTTTTCCTGTTTTCTCTGACTCTCATACAACCCCCCCACCCCCCTCACTCTCTTTCTGTCTCTCTCTGTCTCTCTGTCTCTTCTCTCTCTCTCTCTCTCTCTCTCTCTCTCTCTCTCTCTCTCTCTCTCTAGATAGGAGAAAACAGCCTGTTCTCTTTCACTTCCTTCAATTCTCTTACCAACCCCTTCGGCAGCGTGTCTTCCTCCTTTCCATTGCTCTATCTGACAGATCCCTCTGCTTCTCTATCTATCTGCCCCCCCCCTCTTACTAGATCGTCATACCCAACCCCAATATTTTAGTCATTGCCAAGGTCCCATCCACCCCCCCCCCCCCCTGGTCCCAAGCCAGGAGCAGGGGTTCCTTATCGCTGCCTCCTCATCGTCATATAAGAGGGACAGGACAGTGAGAGGGCTCATCTTCCATACTGGCTGGCTCTTCGCTCACTGGGGGCCAGGAAGGGAGGCTCTTCCCTATGGATGAGCCCGAAGCTTTCTCCTCCTGTGAACAAGCCCCACTGTCACCCGGGGCTGCCCTAATGGTCAGAGTGAGCGATGCGCCTCGACGTCAATCCTCTCCCAATTAGAGGCAACTCTCTCTCTCACTAACTCTGTCACTATCACTCTCTCCAATTTACTCCCTCTCTCTCCAAGTAGTCCACTCGCTCTTAGCTCCTTACTGTGTCTGTGACCCATGTCTCTCTCTCTCACTCTGTTACACATGTCTCCCTTTCTCCTTCTCTGTTGTTGTGTTTCCTTAATCATTTCCTCTCTCTCTCTCTCTCTCTCTCTCTCTCTCTCTCTCTCTCTCTCTCTCTCTCTCTCTCTCTCTCTCTCTCTCTCTCTCTCTCTCTCTCTCTCTCTCTCTCTCTCTCTGTGTGTGTGTGTGTGTGTGTGTGTGTGTGTGTGTGTGTGTGTGTGTGTGTGTGTGTGTGTGTGTGTGTGTGTGTGTGTGTGTGTGTGTGTGTGTGTGTGTGTGTGTTTGTGTGATGTGTCTGCCCACACAAGGGAGCTGGGGACGTTCAAGGCCGGACGAAACAAGCCTTGTGACACTTGTGTGTCGTTACATCACACCCACACACACACACACACACATACATATGTATGCACATACAAGTGGACACACACACACACACACACACACACACACACACACACACACACACACACACACACACACACACACACACACACACACACACACACACACACACACACCCCCACACATAGTCGAACATATTCAACTATGTGAGATGTAGTCACTGGGAGGTGAGCTGAGCAATGAGCTGTTGTCCTAATCAGCTGATTCAATACTGGGGCATGTGAGCCTCCAATGAGTTGTTTCGTGGCTTTTCAGCTGGCTCGGCAAAGAGAGCCGTCTTTAAAGAAAAACATCCCAGCTTCAGTCTTAGTCAGAGGTACAGAAAGATGAGACTGGAATGACCCTGCAGTTCCTGTAAATCTGAATTTCACTTGGACGAAGCAGAATATTTTTCTTCTCCAGGTGTCAGCAGTTGGCCTGCTGATGTCGAACATCCCCAGGCCACGCCCTTCTCACTGCTAACGTGCAAGCCCAGCGGTGACTGATTATCCTTGACGGCTACATCCTCAATGTTACTTTCCAACTGCAGTCAGCAACAAAAGCAATGGATTGATCCTAAATTCATCCTGGAGACAATATCCTGTTTATCCATGAGACCCACAATGGCTACCGTGTTTCTGTTTCTGCAACATACTTCCAGTCTCAAAAATTCTTTAGCTTTTCACACGTCAAACACTAGACTTTGAACGAGCTAGAGGAGAGCAAAATGGACCCAATGAACCCAGAAATGTTCAGAACCAGCACCATTCAGACTTTTTTCTGTTGTAGCAAATGTGAACTCGTCAGCAAAAGAGTATTTTTGGAGGATGGGGGGAATTATTCCCAATTCACAAATGGGAATAATTCTGGAGTGTAAGGACGGATGGAGAGACTGAGGAGTGGAAATTAGGAGTAGAGAGAACGCTGCAGGAATAGTACATTGCATAGTAGAAGAAGTGGAATAATGGGAGAGAATGAAAGCGAAAGAGGGCAGAAAGGAATGGAGCTAGAGATAGAGAGATAGAGCTAGGTAGAAAAAGGAGAAGAGGAATGAGCTGATGGACACGAGGAGGCTGGAGGATGAGATGAGCATTGGGATGGGAGGAAGGGATGAATAAACAGATAAGAGCATGAGAGATAGAGGGCAAGTTAGGTAGAGGCGGGCTGGACGGATCATAGAAAAAGGAGAAAGGGATGAGGCAAGGCAAAGGAAGAAGGAAATTCCTGCCTGACAATGTGGGCCGGAGGGAGGTAATTGAAAACATATGTTCAGATCATAGTAAAATTTACCAGAGAGAGAGCGCGAGAGAGCGAGAGACAAGAGAGCAAGAGAGAGAAAGAGAAAGAGAGAAATATAGTAATAGTAATGGAAAATCAGGACAATATTTGGGTCATTTGGAGAGTCTGGACCATGATTAATGTGTTTGTGTGTGTGTTAGTGTCTGAGTGTGTGAATGTTTGTGTGAGTGTTTGAGTGTGTGTGTGAGTATGTGAGTGTGTGATTGTGTGTGTGTGTGTGTGTGTGTGTGTGTGTGTGTGTGTGTGTGTGTGTGTGTGTGTGTGTGTGTGTGTGTGTGTGTGTGTGTGTGTGTGTGTGTGTGTGTGCCTGTGTCTTCTCTGTGTTGTGGTTCCTGCACTTCTCAGGTCATTTCGGGTAAGTTCACCACAGTAAGCCTAGAAATGTGTGAGGGTGTGTGTTGTCTAGAGTATCAGAATTAAAATAGTATATAGGTAGTAGGTTATAGAGGTAGAATTAACTCAATAAATGTCAAAAAAAAATCTTGGCTGCAGATGTCCCAGCTGCGTTATGACTTAGCACATACTTTATTTGGACTCTCACACACGCGCACACACACACACACACACACACACACACACACACACACACACACACACACACACACACACACACACACCACACACACACACAACACACACACACACACACACACAACACACAGACAAACACACAGGCAGCAAACAGACACCACCACACACACACACACACACACACACACACACACACACACACACACACACACACACACACACACACACACACACACAGACACACACAGAAAGAAAGAGAAAAACACAGACAGAGATAGAGATAGAGGGAAAGAGACACACGAAGGGAAAGAGAGTGAGAGAGAGGGAGTGAGAGAGAGAAATGGAGAGACAGAGAGGGAGAGACCATAAGAGAGAGTGGTAAAGTGATCTCTTTGCCACCAGGGGTAACTAGTGTCACCATATTCTCTCTGTGATGGCAACCAGAACAGACAGTGTGTGTGTGTGTGTGTGTGTGTGTGTGTGTGTGTGTGTGTGTGTGTGTGTGTGTGTGTGTGTGTGTGTGTGTGTGTGTGTGTGTGTGTGTGTGTGTGTGTGTGTGTGTGTGTGTGTCAGTGTGTCGGTGTGTCGATGGGTGGGTGTTTGTGCCTGCGTGACATTTAAAAACCAATCGACATGATGAAATGTTTTTAAAACATGGGTCAAGGCTTTTAATAATGCCTTCATGGGCCTACGTCATTGTGTTTCTCTGTTTCTCAAATGCCCCTTCTTCGCTTCTACAGTAAAGCCAACACTCAAGGTGCAGTCACTCCAAGTCAGAGAAAATGGATATAAATCAAATCACACAACTGTATAAGGTTTAGAGTTACAGTTTTTTCGAGACCAAATGAGCTGTGTATGGGAGGCATTGTGTTAGTCATCCTGAGCTGATGTGTAACAATATACATCTATTGGCATTTTATAGGCGTTGCCGTGGT
This sequence comes from Melanogrammus aeglefinus, assembly GCA_900291075.1. NCBI lineage: Eukaryota > Metazoa > Chordata > Actinopteri > Gadiformes > Gadidae > Melanogrammus > Melanogrammus aeglefinus. The sequence goes on along the minus strand of OLKM01000129.1, from coordinate 22,017 downwards.
GATGCCAGTCTCCGGCAGAAGCACATGACTCATCACACCGCCTCTTAAAAGAAGCGATGGTCTGCAGACATAAAGCCACCCAAAGCGTCACGTTAATCATGCATTATACTCTTTATGCATTGTGGGCCATCATATCCTTATAGGTAGTTTACGTTGAATTTATGTGTGGACAAAGAGCAGGCTTTTTTCGCCGTTATCAATAGGCTTTATTGTGCTCAGGTGGATCATTTATATATAAGGCATCAATGTGGAATAGTGATTGACATTTCAACATTTTTTATTAATTGATAGATTGAATCCTCTGAACAAAAAGCTATATCAGTTGACAAAGAATCACGAGTGCTCATATTTTGCCCATCATGCACGCGGTCTCGCCTCGCCCTTTTCGGTAGGTGTGTGCGTGCGTGCGTGCGTGTGCCAGAGTCGCCGTGGATAACAATGGCATTGGTGACTGTTTCTGTACCGCGTCCCACATCACACACAAAAGGGTGCGTAGCAGAGAGAACATTGCCTACACTTCCCAAAATAGTTCATATTTTCGTAGATATTCTGTACATTATCAGGGGCAGTAATGACCCTACGATTTCTACACATTTATCAAGTGTTTTTCAATTTAAAACTATTGCCAAATATTTTTGAAGCCTGCAACGCCCTTATTTTAGGTAGGCTAGCTTCGCCGGCTTCACTTGGTCCATCAGTATCGTGCTCAAATTTAGCGCAATTTGATAAATAACGCGTGCTAAACGCCAATTTGCGACATCGTAAGTATTGCAAAACTATAAAAAGGCTGTTCGTCTACTTTACACCTTACTACAATACATCCTCTGTTTAAGAACGATGGGGATTACAATAACACCCAAAGCCCTTTTAACAAGGGTTATCTTTTAGTTTATTATTCATTAAGAGGCTTTGTCAATATCCTATAAGCTGAACCCATCCGTAACAATTCGAAATCGATCCAATAAAAAGGTGCAGTAGCCTACTATGGGATTTTCTTTGAGTCTAAAAGGGAGGATACGCCCATGTCTAGTTGTGGGTGCAGAGCGCTTTTTGGTGGCCAACATTTTTTTCTTCCAAAGCCAACACTTCCAAAGCCAAGAGTCAATAAATAACCACACATAAAACATGTAATTTAGTCATAATGTCGTGATGGGAGAGAGCTTACTTTTCGGTCTGTCACTTCATCTCCGACCGCCTCGATCACTCCGGAGCACTCCATCCCCGGGGTGACCGGCGGGGATGGCAGCCGGTCGTACAGACCCTGCCGGCCCAGCAGGTCGGCGAAATTCAGCCCGCATGCCTTGACCTGCACCTGGACTTCTCCTGCCTTGAGGACCGGCTTACCCTTCTTCACCTGGAGCTTCACTTTGTCATAGCCACCATAGCCGGTGAGCACCAGCGCGCGGTAGGTGAACGCCTCCTCCTCTGGTGCCTTTTCGGTTGCCGCCGGAGATGCCTCGGCAGCAGCAGCCGCCGGGGCAGGTGTCGACTCGGTCTTGGATTCCGTCTTCGGCTCTTCGCTAGGCTTCTCTTGTTTCTGTTCCACAGCGTCTTGCTGCTGGGCAGGGGCGTCCTCTCCAGACATCTTGAGGATGTGTTAGTAGATAGTAGACACGTCTAAAAAAAGATCTGCAATTCTCTCACTTTTGTTGCCTTGGAGGCTTTTGCTGAATTATTAGTGCCTTGATTTAGCAGTGAGTAGAACAAAGTAGAAGGAAATGTGACGGGCAGGTCCTGTTCACGGCTGTTGCATAGAGAGAAGTAACCAAACCTAGACAGTGGGCTTCGCCTAATGACAGAGCAGGCAGTACCTCGCATCGGCTTCAGGGGCCAGTGGTCGTCAACGGCTCCGACAAAGAGCGCGAGTGGGATGAGACATGGGCGGACTGAAAAACACGGATTGGTTCCCGGGGATTTAGAGTGGCTTGTAATTGGATGGATATAGGTATATACTTTTTGGTATGGCACAACGATGACCAGCCACCTTGAGTCATATTTAATTTAACATTGGATTTTCCGAACCCTTTAACAACGTTTCCATACGTTGGAGTGGGAGGCAGAATATAGTTAAAGCGCCCAGATATAATTCAATAAAAAAGTCCCACTGTTTTCCAGGTGTGTCTCGGCTAAACTAGTAGCCCATACCAGGTTCTTATTACACACGGGCAAAGCATTGAAAATCATGAGTCTATTATTCAAATTATACAACAGCCTTAACAAGGATAGTATCATCACCCTAAGTCCATCTCAATGATTTGGAATCTATCTAAGCCATACCATTACTGGGTATTACGGCAATACACGTGTATTTTAAAGGTTAAGTCTGTATAGCAGACCTTACCGTTGGGTAAAATGAGCCAAGTTCCCTCCACACACACCACACCACCTGGAACCCCCATGAGTATGCCAACACGAGACCCTTAGTGCGTCATCATATAGGCAAACACAGGTGAACCAATGCCACATTGAACTAATGAGGGTCTCTGCTCCATTTATGTGAGCCAGCAGGATAAAATATGTATTTTCCACATTTCACCGGTGCTCTGACACACGTTAATGAATCGCACTAGATGTCAGTTGGTTATTTGAGGGCCACACCTGTCTATATGGTGAAGCCTCGTGCACATACTATGGAAATGGAGGAGAGATGACGGGCAAGAATTAATAAGCCCCCTCAGAGTTGTGGTGGATAAAAAAATGGGGAGTGTTGAGACACCTTGTGGTTGTAAAGTGCTGCTCAGCAGTGCCGAGTCAGCAGTGTCCCGATCGATACGTCTCAAAGACTTAATGCTGAACATTGCTGCTCTTACTGACCATGAGGAGCGAGTTTATGTAACACAGACGAATTGTTACGTGCTTGCGTGAGCGAGCATGTGTGTGTGTGTGTGTGTGTGTGTGTGTGTGTGTGTGTGTGTGTGTGTGTGTGTGTGTGTGTGTGTGTGTGTGTGTGTGTGTGTGTGTGTGTGTGTGTGTGTGTGTGTGTGTGTGTGTGTGTAGTATGTGTGTGTGTGTGTGTGTGTGTGTGTGTGTGTGTTTGTGTGTGTGTGTGTTCATCATATGTACATATACATATGATGTACATATACATCATATGTATATGTACTATACATATGATGTACACCTCACAAAGTAGTTCATGTGATTGACTTTGGGTCTACATATGAGTGAGACCTATGGGCCTGATCATAAACAATATTTGGAACACTGCCTTCTGCATCAGTTTCTGGCAGTTCACCCAAATGGCAGTTGGCCTCTTTTGCTTCAGGAGAATGTCTCATTACAAGAGTGGTAGTAGCCTATACAATCTGGTGTGTTTTGCAAAGTCACTGACTGCTACAATGTTAGTAATACTGCAACTTTGTCGGATTTTTGCCCAAGCATTTGTTATATTCCAAGAATGGGCATGGGTATGTGTGTGTGTGTGTGTGTGTGTGTGTGTGTGTGTGTGTGTGTGTGTGTGTGTGGTGTGTGTGTGTTGTGTGTGTGTCTGTGTGTGTGTGTGTTGTGTGTGTGTGTGTGTTGTGTGTGTGTGTGTGTGTGTTGTGTGTTCGCTGTGTGTGTGTCTGTGTGTGTCTGTGTCTGTGTGTGTCTGTGTGTGTGTCTGTGTGTGTGTGTGTGTGTGTGTTGTTGTCTGTGTGTGTGTGTGTGTCTGTGTGTGTCTGTGTATGTGTCTGTGTGTGTCTGTGTGTGTGTCTGTGTGTTTATGTGTGCGTGTTTGTGTGCATGGGTGCATGTGCGTGTGTCAGAGTGTTTTATTTTTTGCAGTTACTCCGAGGTCAGTTATGCATCACCTCTGCTGATGAATGGGTGCACACAGGGTAAACAGAACCTCTTGTGTCCGTCAGTAATGTAGCGTATGCCACAGGACCACAAACCCATGCTGCTGCCGATGACTCCTTCACATTCTGGAGGCTGCAGAAAAAGTATGGGTGTAGATCGGGCCACTCAATCCTTTAATTTATCCATTCTTCATTTTTTATTCATTGCCCTAATGTCTTACTTGGCGCATGTGGTGAAACTATTCAACGATGAGTATTTTTCCTATTTTTCCTCCTACATTTTTTCTCAATTGTTTAAACACGCTTTTTGAAACTATATCTAAATTTTTCAAAACTCTAAACACAAAACTGAAAAGGATTAACCATTTTTTCAAAACTCAAATCTCTTTCAAAATGAAACACTGCACTCAAAACCATGTTCTCTCTTCTGAAAACTAATTCCTTCCACCAAAACGATAAACAAAGCTATCATATGAATATCTCTCAGGGGCATAAATTAAACACTGGTGTGATACATTTAAAACACTCCCAATAGTTTCCTTTTTAGTAGGTTGCAATTGTATGGTACATACAACAGTTACAATAGGACTGTTGCCATATGGTAATCCAATACTGTTAATATATCATATAAATATTGGATTGACACCAGGGAAGTAGCAAGGTCATTATTACTGTGGTGGCCAGCTCTTTTATGTTTGGGGTGATACTTGATTGGGGGGGGCTATTTTAAGTGCAATATTTATTCATAATGACAAAATATGAATAAAGCAATCGCAACGGTTGCCTCTTGTACATACGTCAACACGTTGTTGGGTAGTGGTGTTGCTGCGCTGTCTAAACAGAAAACGCAGCGATATGATGATGAGCAGTTCTAACTTGAGAGAAAGTGAAATCCGCGAGCTGCTGATCACGTGAGAGAAGGTGATGCAGTCGCATTAAACAAAGACGTTGACAGATGGTGCGATCTACGAGAGAGACGCAGAGCAACTGTCCATCCGAGGCTTTTGTCTGGATAAAAAATAAGTGGTCAGCAAAATAAAGAATAGGTTGGCGTTTTTGCACTTGTAAATAGTTAATCACGTTTGCTTCATAAAAAAAATTGAATCATTCAGGAGTGTGCAAATGATTCTAAAGAGGTCTTGACTCCATGCGCAGCCCCGCCTTCTCCAGTGACCCAAGAAAGCCTGCGCCGTGACCAACGGGGCATTTCTGATCAAAAACTCAACTTCACTGTCGCACCAACGTGAACGCTTGCTGTCATGTTTATTGTTATGGGGTAGAAGGGTTGCATGGACTATACGTCATCCAGCTCAGGTTGCGTAGCTGTGTGTGTGTGTGTGCGTGTCGGCTCATTCTGTACTGTGGCCTGAGCACACCCCTCCGAAGTTTACTCAGGCCACAGAAGTGAAGTGGACTTGAGTACGGTTGGCGTGCTCACACTAGCCAAACGATCTAGACTTGAGCACGGTTACAGGTGTGAAACGGACTTGGGCACGGTACAGATGGCCTAGTGTGAGTGCACTCGGGGGGGCCGCAGCCCCCCCAGGCCCCCCAATGTGGCTACGCCCCTGATTGATACCATCGTATCAGAATAGGATACAATGCATGTTGTCTATCAAATGAGCTCCAATGGGCTAAACTCACAATCCACACTATTTCATACATAAGACACTTATTCAAAAAAGAAATCTCATGATACCAATGGGAAAACACATCTATTGAAAAAACAAAACACATTGGTTAATTGAAAATACTTGAATACACACCTGAAAACACTTCCTCACAAAACTGAACACCTATCAGCCAGCTTCAAAAAGGCCAAAGGGCAATTGTGCACGTCCCGGGGCAGCGCGGGGGAAATATATGATTGTGTGCCTCCATAATCCTTTGAGGATAACTGCACCATCATGCTAAAATAGGTCCCTACAGTATCAAGAACATCATAACATTTCTAGATGCACTTCATGATGCAGCTGAACAGGACAGATCAGAGCAGCCCAGGTTTGTTGTTGTCTGGGATAATGTTTGTTTCCATCGAGCTGTTTTGGTCCGGAACTGGTGCACCAACCATAAAATATTTGAGGTTGTATACTCACCATTTCTAAACCCTATAGAATCTTTTTTTTCAGCTTGAAGATAGTGTGTACATGACCGCCAACCACATGCCCGCATGCCTCTTTTGCAGGCAATGAAACAAGCCTGCGGAGACATTGAGGTAAGGTCAATCCATGGATGGATTCGGCACACAAGGCGAGGATCCAGGATTTTTTTTGCTTGATCTGAATTTACTGCGCTGTAAAGTACCGTACTGTAAAGTACCGTACTGCAGTGTACAGTATTGAGTATTAGATAATTTGGTTGTTTTGAAAAAGTGCCTTCTGTGGAACTGAATAAAAACAGTGACTATGGAAGACTGCAGTGTTTTGTATAAAGTAGACTTGTGTGTTGCTGCTGATCTGAAAGTGTATTCATATGATACAAGTGTGTATCATTTTGGCATCAGAATGACTTTTTGACAAAAGATTGTTAGGTTTCGATAGAAGAGTTTCAATTTGACATACATGTGAATGGTATATTTCTCACTGCTGTCTTATTTGCTTATGTGTTGAGTTTTGACACAATGAGACAAATTTTGCAAAATGTGTTCAAGCAATTGAAAAAAAACGTAAACAATTAGAAAGCCTGACTATACTTGTCTGCACTTGCAATAGTCATGTTGCTACGATAATGAAAAGGACTTCTGATCTCACAACATTCCCATTTACATCTCATTGCATAGCATGCCTTCTAAACTTCCACAAATCACATTTTGATCCATGCTATGCATAATAGGACCTACATACGCATATAAAGGACTTGCTTAGAAACATGAAGTGATGATGTCATGATAAGGTTGTACTCAGATGACGGATTAGGGATATCACATTGGGATTTTGAATATTTACAAATGATGTGGATAACACCTGTTACTTATTTTAAAGAGTTGTTGAAGTAACGGCAAAGGCTCTCATCTATTTTAATATATGTGTGTCTTTGCCCCATAACTGTTGAACCAGAACTTGTTGCTTGGGCTGTTTATTTTGTAAGTTGCTGACTGTGACATGAACTTAAAAAATGCGTAACATTTGATTCATGTTAAGCATTTCAATAATCCCCCAGTGCATTGTGATGAGCAGGAAATGGAACAATTGTTGATGTGTAACGTTGCCACCGATCTAAATAGTTTTAATAAGATTATAGGCCTATAAAGACTTAGAGAAAATATGCTTTGAATGTGAAGAACTCATAATAATAATCTTAAATAATAATAATGTGGAAGATAAAGCTGAGGATTCATCTGTCTGTAATTTTGTTTATTTTTTTGCATAGAGATCAATATTCGATTATTGGAAGAAAATTATGATAAGTAGAAAACACAATTACACCAATTGCAACCGAGCTTTTCCGCCAGAAGGTGGCAGTATTTGTCTTTGTAATAAACAGAATAAATAACTTGGATGCGTCGACCTCAATGTGGTATTGTCTAATTTTGATTGTACAATATCATTTTTACTAAAACTTTTTTTGATTATGGATATCAGTGTTTTTATTTTCGGATAGATCTACCACATGAAAACATGAATAAACCTGATTTTGAATATACAATTAAAAGTTGATTAATGCATTCACTGCTAGGCCTATAGCTGCCCACCGGGAAACAGGCCTATTTATTTAAATTAATAAATTCTTTGCCACATGATTTTCAAGTCAACATCAGTAGGCCTACCTCATTAGACCACATATTTGTTGGCATTTACCATTCCTCCCCTACCAATATACACTGGATTTTTACCCGATTCAGCAGATAATTCCTGAACCACCTCCAGAGTGCAAGTTTGTTTCTCTTTATCTTTGAATAAAACACGTATAGACCATGTACCTCAAGTCAAACCTATTCCAAAATCACAATACCATGGAAGCTTAAAGTTACGTTTCTACTAGGTCTAATGTAACTAATTGTAAAGTTTGTTAAAACATCCGGTTAATGTGGACAGGCTGGTATTGCGGTGTAGGGGAGCTTTATATGAAACCAGCAATTTAAGTGGTTAAAATAATAGATATTTCAACACCCCCTCCCAAATTGAATATAGGCCTATTGCCTTGCAAGCGGGACAATGTTTTCTATCATAAAAAAGGCTCAATCTCAGTCACTTTACGTTAGTTTTTTAAAAAAAAAAGAAAAGCTAGCGTATTTTATTTTATTCTATCATGCTTATATTGTCTTAACCTCTGTACTATTCTATGATTGGTGAAAGGTTTTTAATCTTTGTTTCGGAAATAAATTATTATATAGGCCTAATATAATAATATAGGCCTAATAATGATAAATTGATTGTGGTTACAAACTCAACGAGAAGACTTGCTCGAACTTGCTTCATTGCGCAAATCAGAATAAAAAACAAACTTAAATATCGGAAGCGAATAAACAAACATGATAAACCATGTAAACGCTGTCTACATGGTTAAATCAAGAAGAGATCTTCTATCCCGTCAGACGGGGAGGCGTGGCCAAACAACCCAGAGTTATCAGAGAGGGATACGCGTGCGGTGGCTGGAGGGAGTCATTCAGTCAGGTAGGAGGTAGGGCAGCAACCGTTGGTAGTATTTGTGTCCGTAGTGTTTGATCAGCTCCACCAGCCTAATGTGGACGAAGTGCGAACCAATCAGCGCATCTTTTTGCGGGCTCGCCATCAAAAGCACATCCATTACTCATGATCACAAATCGGTGGATGAATGATACCTGTCAATTTCCGTGGGAAGAAAACGATTTAAAATGGACAGCCTAGGCAGCCGCTGTAAAATTGTTGTGGTTGGAGATACACAATGTGGTAAAACCGCACTGTTGACACGTTTTCGCTAAGGACTGCTATCCAGAGGTAAGAATCAATTAAACAGTCATTTTGGAAACATATTTATACATGCATACATAAATTGCTTTTATGTAGATCTATTTTGCATTTAGTCCATGGCCAGATCAAGTGAGTTTGTATACGATGAATATCTTGACATTTACCACCGAGCAAACCCATCCATAATATCATTATTTACAATTATTATGGCTACTTGACTTTTACTTGGTAGGCTACTTATTGGAGTCATGGTGCATGTGTAATACGCATAGGCCTATGCTTTACAGTTATTAACAGCAGATATTAAAAGGGCAGAAATCAATTAAATATTGAAAAATAGACTGCATAACTTTTTTTCGCTACATTAGTCTAAAAGCAATTAAATCCCAAATGTCTCTTCTATGGAATTTTAGAACTATGTAGCTACAGTGTTTGAAAACTACACCGCCAGCTTCGAGATCGACAAACAGCGGATCGAGCTGAACATGTGGGATACGTCAGGTAAGGCAATTTCTTGGCTGTCCCATTTCCCTCAGAATTCTGACATCCAATCAGCCCTCTGTGATATCTGTCCCTGGCTGGGATGGCAGGAAGACACGACGGATTCATGTCCATTGCAACTTTTCCCACGCAACTAATATTGGCCCTGAACCTTGCCATCTTGTGACAGATATGTAGGCCTATAAGAGCTATTTTTTCGACTTTCGTTCATGGAAACCTCATTTGTCTTCGTGCCCCAGTGAGTGTGCTGTAGGCAATGTTTGCATTCCACAGCGTGCTTTGTTTTTATGTGTGTGTGTTTGTGTGTGTGTGTGTGTGTGTGTGTGTGTGTGTGTGTGTGTGTGTGTGTGTGTGTGTGTGTGTGTGTGTGTGTGTGTGTGTGTGTGTGTGTGTGTGTGTGTGTGTGTGTGTGTGTGTGTGTGTGTGTGTGTGTGTGTGTGTGTGTGTGTGTGTGTGTTTGTCCGATTGTTCCCATGCTCGGATTTGGGGTCAGGGTGGGACCGTGATGGTGGGAAGTGGTTGTTGTTTATAGGCTAGTGGTGAACGCTCACACACGTCACAGTCAAATCCTTAACATCTAACATAACTTTCCGATAGTTTCCCATGTATTTTCTAGATACTTTCTTCCCAGCAGTAATAACTGGTGCTGTTTATGTATGTGGACAGCCCAGTAGTGGGTGCACAGGCCTATCTCCCCCCACATCCACAGCTGTAGCTTGAGGGACCTTGGTAACCCTCAGAAGGGGGGAATTCCTTCCATTGGCAAAAACAATCTCCAACTTAAAAGCATCTCTAGAATGAACCACGCGAGATATTTTTAAAGTTTATATGGGCGTTCACCTCTGAAGAATGTTTTTTTTTTGATTGGCCTGAGTGCCATTCCCGCGGTGGTAAATCTTCTTGAGCCTCATATCAGTCTCGGGGCCTCTAGGAGGCTTGGAGCTGTGACTCAGAAGACTTCTCTTATCTCCAGCCTCTAAGGTTCCATCTTGAGGGAAAACTACCCTGTGGCGAAATCTATTTAAATATGTTTGCACCTTTTTACTGTGTATGTGGGTTTTTATGTGAGCCTGTATTCGTGTGGGCCTGTGTCATAAGCCGTCTTCAGACATGTCCTCCGCATTTCTCAGCATTTTTACATCAGGAGATTTGACCCTGAGGGTGATTCAGACTTCATGCTTTATCTGCATACATCTGTGTCGAGGTTTCATTTTTAAGCTATGCCAGTCGTTTTTTGTCTGTGGATTCAATTATCTGCTTTGTTGATTTGGAGAAAAGGTATCAAGAGACACGGCAAACAAGTCTCTCTTAATCAATCTCACACACGCACGCACGCACGCACGCACGCACGCACGCACGCACGCACGCACGCACGCACGCACGCACGCACGCACGCACGCACGCACGCACGCACGCACGCACGCACACACACACACACACACACACACACACACACACACACACACACACACACACACACACACACACACACACACACACACACACACACACACACACACACACACACACATTCCTCGCCGTTTTCAATGAAACCAAACTCTATTTAACTGTCGTCATAATTCCTAAATGTAGCTGATATAGGCTCGGCGTCAGTGTTCCGACTCAAATATTTATCCATGGTCGCAAGCTAGGTAGCTGCCTCGTAGACCCTAATTAAGATAAGCGACTGTCAATCATTTCAGAGCGTTTGTTAATGTGGGTGGGGCTAATGGCCACTATGCTTTTCTTATTTGCAAAAATGGCACTCATCTGTATATATACATTTTTTTATGTTTTATATATATATATATAATTTTTTTGAGCATATTCTTTATATTTTTAATTTATAGATTAGTATTTCGCAGACCCCTTGGTATTGCCCACGGACCCCAGGTTGAGAATGTCTTGGGTAGAGGCAACAACTGCCTAAAGAAAACCTGTTTTCTTAATGCAACACTGAATCACCCTCCTATAAATTCTCCTTAATTCTACATGAATTCTACAATTCTACTTCTATTCCCAGCTGGAAGGTACTGAGTTGGATCCTCATTGTCCACGCCCTACAACCGTAGCCATCCTTGAGCAACAGGCCTGACCTGATCAAAACATATTTTACGCCTACATCGTAAACCATTTCCATCCGTGTATTTTGGTAGAGCCATGCATATTTCCCCCTCCCCCCAGTTGAATCTCAGACACCATTGGGATGTTTGTATGTTTTTTTTTTAAAAATCTTTCTGACATAAAATGAATTGTTCTAAACACCATGTCCTGTCCATTTAAACCTGCCTGCCTGGACGCCCGGGCGAGGGTGACATTGTTGAGAGGTTGAGAGTCCATATCCGTGTTCCAGTTGGTCCTGACGGAATGTCTCACTTCTCCAGAAAGATGTGTTGGATCCAAAGGAAATCACCAGGAAGTTATATTGATATTATATAAATATATATTAGTAATATAAGCAACAACCAAAACATTAATCGATATCCTTATCGTTGAAAGAGGCTTATTCTTGTCCGTCGGGGGTGACCAATGACAAGACACCCTGTCTTCTGCATTGCAACAAACAACCACAGGTAGACTAAAACCAGGACACAGAAGAGAGCAGAAGCTGCATCCTGATATTGTCTAACCGCCGGCGGTGAGAGGACTTACATTTTGATGGCGTTGATGATCCATTCCAGATCTTTTCACTCTTTTCCGCCTAATCAGTGACACCCAGTGTGGGGTGTTGTTTACCTCTTCGCAAATCTCGATGGTTATATCTGTGTGTATAAAAAAAAACATGAAACCGCAATTACTCAAAGACTGGTTGTTGAAGCATGATGACTGAGCCCAGCTGTACTCAACGACCACATGAGACAGACCAGAGGGCAGAGGCTCCCTGGTAATGCTGTGCCAAATGCACAGCAAAACAAATGCTGTAATTAACACACAGTTTCCCCACGCACATGCACACGTACACAGGCACACACAGGCACCTTTGTTTGTTTGATACTTTAACACACTTTCCATACAGCGTCAAGCATCCATAGGCACTCACACACACACGCACGCACACATGCACGCACGTGCAGAAATGCCTCAACCACACCATCTGCGCTACTTAGCTCCTGCACCAAAGGGTGAAGGTAAAAAAACACCCAGAGCACCGCCGGTTAGCTGCAAAGCTGGTGTGAAGCTAGCCAAGATGTACCCCCTTATAAACCCCCCGTGTTATCCCTGTGATCTATTATCTCCCGCCAAGCAGAAGACACTGCACCGTGTAGGTGACGCTGTGTCCTAGTTTGTATATATGGTAGGATTATAAGGGGCCAGAACCACCCCAAACCACGTAAAATCAGTTTAAACACCCCGTCTTTGGCTAAACTGCAACCCCTCGCAGGCAAAACAAAACACAATTCCTGCTCTCTGAAGGAGGATAGACAGTTGTTTCATTCATCCCTGCGGGGAACTTAAGATGTTACAGCAGCTCACATCAAGAAGCACAATAGTAATCGTAATATTAATTATAATCATAAAACCATGATATTGTAAGTCACAATATATTACGAATACATAAAACATTTGAATATATATACAAGTTACCTGAACTCCAATCTAAGCTATTGAAGTGCTAAAGTATAAGTGCACCGGTGGAACGATCTTAACAATTAAGTCATAAGGGCTGTGACATTAAGTGGCCCGTGTTAAATAGAAGGACATGTGGCGTGTTCGGGCGGGGGAAACATTAACTGTCCTTGACACTCTAGTGTGGGACCCACACTGGGCATGTGCGCCTGTGATGAGAGTTTAGTAAGGAACGGTGTTTAAAAAGCTACATACATGGCCACGGCAATGGAGGGGGAATCTACAGACACAGTGGAGGAAAAGTGGAGGGAAAATCACAGGCATGAAAAGTAAATACTGTTTGGATGCGCGTGGGGAATGCGTGTGTATGTGTGTATGTGTGCACAATGTGTGAATCCATGCATACTGGCATTTGTGTGACCGCGGGGATTTTAGCGTATGGGAATTTCAACAGCCATGCCTCCTCACCCCCCACCACCACCCCTTCTATGTGGAGGCCGGGCTGTGGCACTTGGGGCCCACATTGTGGCTTGCAAACATTACAGCTGACCCACACCGCACACACACAAGCATATGCAAGTCTTAGTGTTTTAATCGCCGGAAATTTGCGATTAGGTGTCCGGTTAGTGCGGATGGTTGTCCGCATTAACTGGACACCCATCCCCTGATCTGCTGAAATCGAATGACAGCGCTATCCAGTCAAGGTGGACACACTCCTCTTCCTCTTCCTCCTCCTCTTCCTCCTTCTCTTCCTCTTCCTCCATGAAACACTTATATCAATGTACTTTTGCTGTTTATTAATGAATGAAGGGACTGTGGCTCACAGTTAAAGATATTCCAGCGGGTTTGTGTGTGTGTGTCCGTGAAAGTAGGTGTGTTTCAGTCAAGTCAGGCAGTGTGGAGCAAGTACATTTGAGGGCTGTTTGTGTGTGTGTGTGTCTGTGTGTGTGTGAATGTGTGGGGGCTATGTCTCTCATCCCCTGCTTCATCCCACTTACACACACACACACGCACGCACGCACGCACACACACACACACTTGCGCAGACACACACACACACACACACACACACACACACACACACACACTTGCACACACAAATACACACGCATGCATCGCATGCGTGTGTATTTGTGTGTACAAGGGGATGCAGTCATTTTCAGAATCAGATGCAGGTTTCTCTTGTTACTTCCGTTTTCACAAATAAATACTCTGACGTCTGTAACAGCATTATAGTCATCTCATATCAAGATCTCATATTGGGCTTTAATTCTAAATACCCCCAAAACACAATAGAATCTGAAATAACAATACACTGGACTGAGCTCACGTTGAAAGTAACAAGGGTACGGAAGTAGTAGCATCCATCTGGCGCTCCTTCTGTGCCCTGGTTGGTGTCGGGGTTCCTCAGTGTTACTAATGCCGCTTTTCCACCGCCGTTTCCATTGGCAAAAAAAGTACCTGGTACCTAGTACCGGGTACTTTTTTTTAGTACTACCTCCATCGAGGTTCCATGCCAGCGGAGTAGGTACTTTTGTGTGACGTAAACAGGCTGCTGGTAACTGATTGGCCAGAGAGTGACGCCACTGGATGAGTCATGATGAGCGCGACGTCCGAACGTGAAACCCGACACCCGGCCGGCATTTTTAAATACCACTAATATCTGCGGTCACTCCATAATAGCGATTGATTTTCTAAAATGGAAGGAGTGACCAAGAAGAACACGCCGTGGATTGTGGCCGAGGTGGAGACGCTTTTGTGTGTGGTCGGCGACGACCACGCACAAAAGTTTTTATGTGTGTTTTTATGTGTCGTGTGGATAAGTACGTCACTGCAGTTTCGCGCATGCGTGCTATATGACGACCCGCCCACGTTGAAGAGGTACCAGGTACTTTTTTTGCCAATGGAAACGCAACCAAACCGAGTTGAGTCGAGGCGAGTCGAGTCGAGTCGAGTAGGTACTGGCGGTGGAAAAGCGGCATAAGTGTTACCGTGCGTTCACACCAAACGCGACGGGGCGACAAGATCCCATACAAAGTGAACGTAGAGACGCGTATCGGGCGAAATTTTCGCGAGAGAAAACTGGCGACAAATGTTGATTTGTCGCGCCACACTTTTCGCCGTCTTCTCGCGAGCGCGTTCACGTGGATTTGTGGCGCGACAGATTCCGCTCCGAGTTTTCAAATTTTTTCAACTTTGACGCGAATTTCGCGTGATGACACGTGATTACAGCCAATCAGCGTTCACTTCATTGAGTGACGTAGCGTTTCACTTTCCCGCTCAAGCTAAAGACATGCAAATGCTTGTCTTTAAGAACTTGTCTTTAATTGCTTTTGTCTTTAAAAAGGTAAAGACATGCAATTGTCGGACATGGTTGTGAAATGGAGGACCTGGAGTCAAGTTTGTGGCGCTCTCTCTCTCTCTGTCGTCCTCAAACGAGTCGTCCAACGTTGTCTCCAGCTGGTTTCTTCCGTAGACTTAATGCTAATTAAGGACTGTGGGGCGCAACTCCTCACTATCCTACTCCGGTCGTTTCAGTCATTATAGCCTTATCCGCCCTTTGTTCGTTTCCCTTGTGAGGATCGGAAGAGACGCGAGCAACATCTTTGGTTTATTGTTTGAAGTAGCCTTCTCCTAGATGGGTTGCCTTTCAAGGCTGGGTGCCATCTACCCACTATTTACCGATAGCTGGGGACGGTATCTCGCAGACGCAGAGCACTCATAGCATACAGCACCTGGTTTTCCTAGGCGGTCTCCCATCCAAGTACTAACCAGGCCCGACCCTGCTTAGCTTCCGAGATCAAGACGAGATCGGGCGTACCGGTGGCGCGACAGATTGGACAAAACTTGCACAGCGACAGATTATGATGTGTGGCGCGACAAAACTTCGGCGACAACGCGAACGGGCGACAAATTTCGCGTTTGGTGTGAACGCACGGTTACGGCTCTGCTGCCCTGGCTGCCATCACATGTATCTGTGTTTCTGTGTTTTTGGCGGGAGGGAAGCTTTCTTTGAGGGAACATGGATGCAAGGCGGGAAAATAAACTGCTTTGTTAGATTTTTATATACAGGGCTCCAGACTGCGACCAATTTGTTGCATTTTGCGACAATTTGCGAGTGTGCGTAAATTTCCCCCTTTTTTTATTTTTTACATGTTACGAGGAAGGGCCGCGTCAATGAATCTTGAATCTGTAGCAGGCCAATGAGTGTGAGAAAGATAGGGAATGGCCACTGTTAGGGGCTAATGTGTGGAGGAGGAGGGTCCTAGATATTAAATATTGAGCGTGCGTAAACGTCTGTGAGAAGGAGAAAGATTTCACAACCTGCTAGGTGTGTTTGAACAATTTGCAAACTGTTGACTCGTTCTTCCGACCTGCGGCTAGGGTGCCAGTGTCAGTCTCCTGCACGGGTCTTATTTTGCAAACCCGCAGCCGCCCGTACCCGCAATACTTAAAACAGCATCAGACCCGTGTTCTGACAGTAGTGCGAATTACATTCCGCACCCAACCCGACCCGCTATAAATTGATATTGACGCCCGACCCGCACCCGAAGGAAAATTAGACACATTGGACGGAACGCAAGCAAATCATCCACCGTGGACGGTCTTAGTTGACTCCTCCGCTCCTGAATAACCGATCTACCAGCACCGGAGAAGTCTCGCTCGCAATCGCAAAACCCGTGACCGACCTGCGCCGTTCAGGCCTCCGACCCGACCCGCGCCCGTGTCCGACGCATTACATCGTTTGTTCAACTGTTTCATTCACATTGTGCGGGTCACTCGTCGGGTAACCGCGGGTGACCCGCATCACGTGTCATAAAGGGCTTTTCGGGAGGCGTCTGTCACAGCTGCTGCATTCTCAATGAAGAGGCGAGTGGGCAGAGAGGAGGCGCAGCGTCCAAGTAGGTGGTTGGCCCTGAGGCAGCAGCACGGCAAGCGGGCGCACTCCCGTGAAACTGTCGCTTCCGTGCGACCGCACATTGTCATTTCAGCATCTATTATCCAAATATTCATTAGTAATACAGTGAAAATTAGTAGAATATGTGAATGGTTGGCATGTTGATTTACGCTGCATGCCCATACAATTTCTGGTTGTGCCCCTAAAAGTTTCAGTTAGGGGCCACAGTGCTCCTAGTGAAAGAAGTTAGTCTGGAGCCCTGACACACATATATTAACCTCAGAGCGAGCTACAGACCAGCTATTCTCTCTCGCAAGTATCCTTAAACTGTGGGAGGTGCTGCTGGAGTATGGTGTTAGGGGGTCACTCCTTAAAGCCATCCAGTCTCTGTACACCCAAAGCGAGAGCCGCGTTCTCGGCAGCAAGTCAGTTTCGTTCCCGGTGGTTGTTGGCCTCCACCAGGGCTGCGCTTTGTCCCCAATCCAAGGCGTAGTCGTGGTGGGGCGGGGTGGCAGTACAGTGGTCTGAGAATCTCATCACTGCTTTTTGCAGATGATGTGGTCCTGATAGAATCATCGGCCTGTGAACTTCAGCACTCACTGGAACGGCTTGCAGCCGAGTGTGAAGCGGCTGGGATAAGGATCAGCATTGCTAAATCCAGGAAACCGGTGGATTGCCTGCTCTGGAAATGAGTCCTTAGCCCAAGTGACGGAGCTCAAGTACCTCGGGGTCTGGTATGATGGAGCGTGGTATTGGCCGGAGAATCGGAGCATGCGTTTGCATTACCGCACCGTTGTGACGAAAAGAGAGCTGAGCCGCAAGGCAAAGCTCTCGCTCTACCGGTCGACCTTCGTTCCTACCCTCACCTATGGTGAAGAAGGATGGGTGATGACTGAAAGGACAAGATCGCGGGCAGGCCCGCCGCTTCCCATACGCAGAGTACGCAGTGTGTAGGGCACCCTAAGTACCTGGGGGGGGGGGGGGGGCACCAAAAACGAAGGTTTGTAAAAAAAAACAAAATAAAAAAACCCATAAAGATTACATTATTTAATAAAAAAAAGAAGTAAATTAGTTATGAAGAGGCCCACCGTGTTTTTTTTTTCTTAATTGTATAACCTATCACTCAATTTCGGCAAATTAGATGTTCTTACCTAATGTATAAAAAGAGGCTCCCAACCCCCCCCCCCCCCCTTCCCTTCGAAACTGCCAGCAGCGGCCCTGATCGCGGGTGCAAGCAGCCGAGATGGGGTTCCTCAGGAGGGTGGCTGGCGACTCCCTTAGGGATGGGGTGAGAAGATCAGACATCTGTGAGGAAGTCGGATTAGAGCTGCTGCTCCTCTGCTTAGAAAGGAGTCAGTTGAGGTGGTTCGGACATCTGGTAAGGATGCCCACTGGACGCCTCCCTAGGGAGGTGTGCCAGGCTCTACCAGTTGGGAGGAGACCTCGGGGAAGACCCAGGACTAGGGGGAGAGATTGTTAGGGCTGCTCCCGACCAAAGATTTTGCTAGTCGACTAGTAGTCGCTAGTACAAGCCATTAGTCGAATAGTCGTTGCACGTTTATGATATCATTATTATTATTTTTAATTTTTTTTGGGGGCATCAGAAAATGGTTTGAGTTTCAGGGCTGAGAAATGTGTAATGTGTGTACTCATCACGGTAATCTTTAATGTTGCTGCCAGCGATGCATCAAATATACCGTTGCATCCACAATATCCGCATCGATCGATGGATTGGCATCATGAGTTAGAGACAAATAGGAAGAAACGACGAAGAAGAAGGCGTCGGCCAAGCGACTGCCGTTACCGGGGAGAAAGAGAGCATCTTTTTTTGCTTCATTTCACATCAAACCTTGGGACAAATGTAGTTGATATCTGTGTTTAACTGAGAAAACAGGGAGGTGAAGGCCGAGACCCTATAATGTTCAGCTAACTGTTAATAATTATTGTTACGAGAGTAGCGTGTGTGCACGGGAATGGCAGTGTGTGTGTGAGTGGACGAGTGAGGAGAGCGAGCGGGGGCGTGTTTCAGTTTAGTGAAGTAATGAACGAGTCTGGTTGTGTCTGTGCAAACGTGGACTGTAAAGTTAGTGAAACTAAGAATAAAGTACCCAGCCTGTCAATAATCGGCGGCCGCTTCATTCGTACCATATTCCGACCGATAAGCAGACCCACTGCCGGTCATAGTGAAGGGAGTTACCCCCGAGAGACCCGGGAGTTATAAATATAGGCACAGTTGTGTGACTGACATTGGGTATTTTTCGTCTTTCCCTTTATCTGATTAAGGCGTGGCCATCACCATGTGAAACACAAGAGTATGTTTTATGTTAAATTCTTCCCTTGCACTTCATATTGTAGAAAATGTACAGTAATGGTGACTATACCGTCTGTCAGGGTTGGCAGGAATCTGTTCCCCCTTTATTTTTAGAGTTTGTCTATTAGTTGGTAGTAGACAAACAAGCAAAACTCCCCGGGAGTTCAAAAAAATAATAATCTGTGACTAACCGTCGAGAGATTGATAGAGGGAGAGGGATGGATATTAGCCAGGGGAGAGAGAAAAAGGGAGAGAAATAGAGAGCGAGAGAGAAAGGAAGAGAGAGAGAGAATAGGCCTGAATTAGATCCATGCAACGGCGAAGCTTTTGCTGCTTGAATCGATATTGTGTGTAGCAAAGAAGCCCACAGACCCAGCCAAAGGTTGATGGATATTTAACCCACTGTCAGCTCCTCTGGCCCAGTTTTTTCTCTAATAGCTTTGAAGAACTCTGCCATCGTTGCCTGAGTTACCGATTCAGAGCAACAACCGTGTGCGTGTATGCCGTGCTACCAGGTTTGCAAATTTAAACAGTGTATTCGAGAGGGAGTTGTGTCCACTCTTGTGTCGCTTCTGTCGTGATGAGGTGTTATGTGAATAGTATATGATTTGATGGTTGATATTGATGAAATGTTGAGGATGTCTCTGTATGGATGTCAAGTGGCTTGCTTTGTGACTTTTCGTGACTTTTAGTTTAGTTTTCCTTCACTACAGTCTTTAATTGAAGCAACTGTGCCATAATAATTGACAATGGCCGGTCAACTACACACACACACACACACCCCTCGGATGTTGAAACATGGCATATTTTACCATTGAAAGTTGAATCGACGGCTTTATATTATTGTATTGAACCCAGGCAAACCCCCCTCCTTTGTTTTAATTCCTGTCCTCTGTCCTGAACATGAATGGTCTTCTTAAGGTTCATTAGTCTTCCCTCCCCCGCGTCCACTCCTACTCTCTGTTCATCTCTGCTCCTCGCTCTCTCAACCCTCCTTCCCCTCCTTTCAGATCCCACAAAGAACACATTAGCATAACTCCAGGTTACGATACTCCAATTTGTGACATGTTTGTGGTCCGTACTGTGTATGGTAGTGTCTATAAGTACAACAACAATGGGGCCTTTCTGCCCGACACAAGAGAGGAAGAGAGGGAAGGGGCGTCACCGGGAAGTGTTCAATGTGTGATGTGTGTGTTTTTTTCTTAACTCACAGCACAGCGCCAGCACCTTTTTCTTTCATATATTTATTTGATCTGGCTGTGTGTGTGCGGATGTTTTTGTGTTAGAGAGAACCTAATGAAGTGTTTGTGCCATGGACACCCTCTCCCATATGTTAACAGACACATTAGAAAGTGGGCTCATGGCAAAAAAAAGCAGGGCCTTTCTCTTATCACTTCTCTTAGCGATTGCCGATTGGTTTCTTTTCTTGCTGCACTGCAGAGCAAAAATAACCCTGAGGTTTACAGTAATACTCTGTTTGACGCGGAGATATCATGCCGATTCGTTGCTGCTTTTTACATATTCATACTACAGGCCTCCTTTGATTCCTGAGCTGACTCCCTTAAGCCTTCGTAGGCTCTTTGCATCTGCTTCACACAGTTTTTGTTTACAATTGGATTAATTTGTTTTAGCACACTCAGTAAAGTTCATTTAGATCATCAGATTTGATACGCTGTACTACATTGCTATTTACCTTCCAATTTGTGTCATTTAAGCAGACAAGTCATTCGAGGCAGCAAGTCGGTAAAGGCAGGGTTGGTAGAGGAAGATTATAGAGGTAGACTGCACGCATCCGGGATCGAACCCTTGCATTGCTTTCAAGCCGCGGAATTTTGTTTATGCAAAGACTTATTTTATTGGTCTTCAGACTGTAACCCCTCCCAGCAGCCAAAATCAAGCAAAGCTGTTGCCCAAGCTCAAGTCCTCTTTAGTCACTCTGTCCAGTGTTTGTGCTCTGTCGTGTGTGTGTGTGTGTGTGTGTGTGTGTGTAGTTGTGTTTGTGTGGTTGTGGTGTGTTGTGTGCTGTGTGTTGGTGTGTTGTGTGGTGTGTGTGTTGTGTCTTGTGTTGTGCTGTGAAAAAACTTCACACGCAGGCTCCAGATTTTCTTGCTTGTTGAGAGTGATTGACTTCTATTAAGTTTGCCGCATTGCTTCAAACAATTTTCCTTTCTGAACCCGTCTCTTACCTTCATTGCCTTCATTTAGAAGAGGACTTGGTCCTTATGAACTTTGGCCAGAATTGACTGGTTCAGTCCGGTCTGCAACTCAGGAAAGCAGAACAGCTCTCCAAATTCTCAGCTGTTGTACGAAGGTTCTTTCCTGTCCCTGCGGTTCCTGCAATTTCATTTTTTTAGACTCAGGGACCCTAACCCATGATCCCAGACATCTTTGCTGCTACTCTTTCATTCTTTACCTAAAGTAAATAACATTGTAGTTAGCGGACTTTACTTCCCTTTCCACCTACACCACGCCAAATCCATCCCCTTCCTTCTGCCCATGTCTCAAAGTGCACCTCGATAGCCCCACCGGGGTTTGCACCCCCTGGATCTTTCCTGCTTTTTTCCAACGGTCTCTCACTTGCTCTCTCTCTTCTCCTTCGCCCCGAGCTCCTCCACTCTGTTCGTTCTTTCGTTTCTTTTCTTCTCTTTCTATTTATGTACGTCTCATTTCTCTTATCTCATTCTCTCTCTCTCTTTCTCTGTCATTTCAGCTCTCTCTCTCTTCTCCTGCTCTCTTCTCTCTTCTCTCTCTCTCTCTCTTCATCTCTCTCTCTCTCTCTCTCTCTCATCTCTCTCTCTCGTCTCTCTCGCTAGTCATTATCTATCCTCTCAATCTCTCTCTTTCTCTGTCTATCCTCTCTCTCTCTCTCTCCTCTCGCTGTTCATTATCTCTCTCTCTTTCATCTCCTTGCCATCTCTCTCTCTCTATATCTTGTTTCTCCTTCTGTCTCTCTCTCTCTCATTGCCCCTGTTCGACCCTAACCATACGAAATTCTTGAACTTTAGGCACCCCATAAAGCACCCTCAAGTTGGATACCGGTGGGGTGTCGTGTTTTCCTGTGTGTGTGTGTGT
>OLKM01000128.1:459109-526609 GCA_900291075.1 Melanogrammus aeglefinus | reverse complement strand
GCTAAAGAGCTTGCATAGGCTAACGCTAGGTGCTGTTCTCCATCGTGAGCTGCGGCCCGGCTATACTCAACACCTCACACTTGATGACTCGCTCTCTCCCCCACACAGTCTCTCTCTCTCTCTCTCTCTCTCTCTCTCTCTCTCTCTCTCTCTCTCTCTCTCTCTCTCTCTCTCTCTCTCTGTCTCTCTCTCTCTCTCTCTCATCTCTCTCTCTCCACGGTCGTGCATGCTGCCTCTGCCGGCCGCTTGACCCCAGCGTCGCCACTGAGGGACGAGCATGTCGCTGGCGTGCTGGATGCATACTCTCTGTCACACTGTACATGCGGTCATGTCCAGGGAGAGAGACGCAGAGAGAGCAGAGAGGAGAGAGAGCAGCACTGAGGTTTTGCCGTGCATGCTATCTCTGGTCTCAAGCGATGGCTAAAGCTACCAAACCTTGACCAGCCTCACGAGAGCCTCTGAAATCTGGAGGCTTCCAAAACGCCCTTATTGTGAAAGGTTAGGTATAGGTTAGATTTGGGTTGGTTGGACGTGGTTTGGCTGCCATAGTACGCTATTAAAGCTATCAACTGAATGCTAATCCTACTAAGAGAATATTAATGTTAATTAAAGAATGCTACTGATACTACAGAGTCATAATACTACTGACATAATACTAATACTACTAACAGAATACTAATACTACTAATGGAATGCTACTTATACTAACTCAATACTAATACTACTAACAGAATACTTATACTACTAAGATGATGCTAATGTTAGTCTTCTAACAGAATGCTAATGATTATAACAGAGTACTACTACTACTATAAGAATACTAATAAGACATAGGAACAACAAACATTTCCTATGAATTGGTCAGAGAGGCCTGATTGTTACTAGAGTAGCTCTCTCAAAATGGTTTATGTTCATGTCTTACATGGAAACGACAGAGAGAAAAAAAACACACAATAATAGACACACGATGCAATGAACAAAACAGAGATACACATAGACAGATATAGGCAAACACCAACATACAAGCATTAGTTTGCATACAATTATTATAACCTGAAGAATTGGCATGTGTATGTGTGAGTGTGTTTTTGCTTTATGTGTTGTGTGTGTTGTGTGTGTGTGTGTGTGTGTGTGTGTGTGTGTGCTGTGTGTGTGTGTGTGTGTGTGTTGTGTGTGTATAGTACTACACATTAGCCTTCGTTTGGCTCTTGCGGTCGATTACATAAATGAGTTCTTAACTATAGAACAGATTCATACATTCACTCACTCTTATCTTAATCTCTCAGTTTCCCTGGCAACAGTGCTCGTGGCTAACAGATGAAGCTAAACTTTGAGATGAGTAGGGAGACAGCTTCATGGACTGGAGGATGTAGAGAGAATCACATTTGTATTAGGAAGAACGTTTCCTCCGTTTCTATTTCTGTTTGCCTGTTGAATCCACTAAAGAGTTAACTGCTGCCCACTAAACACTGAATCCACTAATGAATGCCTTTTTAACTTTCCCTTTATGTTCCAATCTTTATCACCGTAAACAAGTTGAGTAACATGTCATACCCGCAATCCTTGTAACATAGAAAGTATTGAATAATTTAAGTAATGTAAACAAGGGTTATTCCTGTCCACACTTAATATTTCTCAAGAGATTTTTTCATTCTTGCCCCAAGGAATCACACAAAAAATAACCTTTGACTATAAATAGTTTTCTAAAAACAAAGATGATGTGATCCTTTTATTTGAAATGTTATTTTTTTTGTAAAACGACTGTCATTGTTTCCCACCCCTTCATAACCGTCAACGTGAAATCTTACACAAAGGTATTCAGCGATATCAACCGCAGAAACGAATGTGTTTTAGCATCTAGTGTTTAGCATCTAGCAAGTGCCAATGTAATCCCGAAGCCTGTTGTTCTCATGTCATCATAAATTGCCGCACAGAAATCAAAATACACACCGGTCACTCAAATGTCCAACACGTCTCTCTTTAACACTGTAACACTATCTAAAAAATCACAACTTGAGTTCAAACGACGCGCAAGGCTTTTTACACAACACCGCGTTATGGTTTTCACGTTGTGTAAAAGGCATAGTTGTGCTGTGTTAACACCGCGTTCTCGCGCCGTTAACTACGGAGCGACCATCAGGTGGGTGACCGGGCCGTATAGTACTGCAGCAGGTAAAGAATGCTAATGTGCCTGCTTGGGTTTTCCTGCAGCAGGTGAGCATTCAGCAGTGAGCTGGCCCAACACACCCACACACTCACTGGCGATGTGAATGACAGTCTGCCTGTGTTTCGCTACTCTTCCCCTCACCGGGGCTCTATGCGCAAAGAACCCTCTCAGTGGGGAATGCTCCAGCAGACGCACCGCTTAGCATAGCGGCGGGCTGCCTCGCTGAGATAATACCAGGGCAGGGAGGGTGGAGGTGTTTCTCTCATCACGATGACAGCTACACGTCGAGGAGTTAGGAGGGTTGAGGTGTTTGGTCCACGCGTCATGAGGCAGCACAGCTTTGGAAAAAAAAAGAAGCTCATTGGATGGTTCAAACATTAAAATTAGTTGTTGTGTTATAGCCGTCATATACCAATCATATTTTCTAGAGACTAGCAGTGAGTAAATTTAATTTAAATCATGATGTTCCTAATGTCTTCTTACAGCAGCACTGACCCTCATATGAAGCCCATGGAATACTGGAATAGTTATGATAAGGTAAAAGTACTGATTCACATTGGGTTGGTCATTGAAACACAGGATCATTGTACAGGGAAATAAACATGGCTCACATGAATGTCCTACAGAATACCTTCTGTTTGGTGGCATATAATATACGTTTGGTTGTTCTGGTTGAGATGATTCTGCAGCCCAGGTCCGGTGGAATAGTAAGACGACAGAGATCAGGTTTAGCTGGGAGGAAGGTATTCAGGAAGACCAGGGTGTTTTACATCGTTTAATGTGATGCTGCAGTGATCATTACATTTGTTTAATTTGTATTTCAGTTTAAGAGGCGCATTTGGTTTTTCACATAAACTTTTACTAGCGTGAGTTTCTTGCTTGATGCCCTCCTCTCTCTATTACTTTGCCCTTACCCTAGTTACAAGTTATTATTTATTCATTTAGCACACGTTTTAATCCAAAATGACCTGAATTCAGATTCAGTCAATGAGCAGGTAGGGGTTAGGGGATCTTGCGGGGGACATTGGGGATCGAATAAAGCACCTTTCGATTGAGAGTGGAACACCCCAAGGTTCCAGCTCTAGGGACTATTTTCTCTCTCTCTCTCTCTCTCTCTCTCTCTCTCTCTCTCTCTCTCTCTCTCTCTCTCTCTCTCTCTCTCTCTCTCTCTCTCTCTCTCTCTCTCTCTCATTTTGGTCTAACCCAAACCCAGTGGATGATTCTCTTATCTTCATGCTTTGGTCTACCCCTGGTTTCCCACTCTACTGCCTACTGCCATCATGGCCTCTTTAAGCTCTCATCCATTGCTCTCTCTCTCTCTCTCTCTCTCTCTCTCTCTCTCTCTCTCTCTCTCTCTCTCTCTCTCTCTCTCTCTCTCTCTCTCTCTCTCTCTCTCTCTCTCTCTCTCTCTCTCTCTCTCTCTCTGCATCATCTCTGGATTCCTCCGTTTAGCTGAGTAGCTGACCCTCATAATTTTCCTTCTCCCATTTAACCTCCCTTTCCTCTTACGCTTAAACCTATTTTCTTCCTTTTTCTCTCCTCCTCCTCCCTCCTGTCTTTTATTTTCTCTCTTTCTAGGCATCCCTCGTTAGAGCACTTGCAGATTAATAATATATTTGAGGAGATGTGCATAAGGTCAGCTGCTGCGTTCTGAATGTGCAGGGCTTGATCGAAGCGAGTCGCTATCACAAAGCTAGTCTCTACAGCGTATGGTCTCAATTATCTAACAGGTCTCTATAGCCTAGCTTGTCTGGAATCTAGCTGGTCTCTATAATCTAGCTATTCATTCTCGGCTAGCTGGTCTCCTTAGCCCAGCTAGTCTCTAAAGCCTAGCTGGCCTCTATAATCTAGCTGGTCGCTATAGCCTAGCCGGTCTCAGCCAGTCTCTGTAGCGTAGCTGGTTTCTAACTGGTCTCTATAGCCTAGCTGGTCTCTAAAGCCTAGCTAGTCATTCTATCCTAGCTGGTCTCTATAGCCAAGCTTTCTCTATTACGCTAACTAGTATCCACAGCCTAGCTGGTCTCCAGTAGCCTAGCTAGTATCTACAGCCTAGCTGGTCTCTATTAGCCTAACCGTTCTCTAGAGCCTGGTTGGTCTCTATAGCATAGTTTGTCTATATAGCTTAGCTAATCTCTTCAGCCAACTGGTCTTTATAGCCTAGCCTGTCTCTATAGCTCCTATTCTCGCTTGTCTCTGTATCTGTGCTGCCTCCATCATGAGCACATTGTCAGCGTCTCTAATTACTATGCTTAGTTTATATTTATTTTTGTGTGTGTGTGTGGGTGACGAATGTGTGGTTCTGAATGTGTGTTAGATAGAGAGCATGGGATGGGAGGACAGGGATGGGTAGTCTGTGCCTCGTATATGTAAACACAAAATATTGCTGAGTGCTCGTAAGACAAGAGTTAAGCTGTCAACCTTCCTCTCTTCTGGAATCAAACAGACCGAACTCATTATTTCTTCAGCTAGTCTTCACAACTACATCTGCGTGTGTGCACATGTGTGTGTGTGGTGGGTGTGTGCTTGTTTGTGTGATTGTTAAAGATTGTATTTAGAGTGTTTAGAGAATATGAATAGAGACAGTGAGACAGACATAGGCCTACCGTTGGAAATAGAGAGAGACAGGGAACCAAGCGTGCTACCGGCTTGATTCGTACAACTACAGACAGGCTGAAGCACAAAGTTGAAATAAAGTTGAATAAATCTGCAATTATTTTATTCATGGTTGCTTCTTTTGAGGAAAGTTCATGTTATCCCCACTGAAGGACAGTATGGATACCTAACACCTTATTTAGCAGTAGAGCTACTGATCCAGGCTTCCTTTTGTCAAATAACGCAGCAAGGTATCAAGGCAATGTTCCAAGTGTTATACCTGAATCATGGCAATATTTTAGTCAGAAACATAGTATATCATTTTAGTCTGATACATGTGTTTTAAGTCAATGAATTATGGCCGAGACATATGTTTCTAATCAATGTATCCAAATTGATTCCTATTCATATTACGCGTCATACATACATGTATCAAGACAATGTATCATGTCTTTATACTAAGACCAAGTATCCAGATGTAGAATGTAGTCTGATGCTGTCTCTGTTTCTAGCCTGTCACATGTACAAATGTGTGACCCGAATGACTATCAAAGTCTATACTTGTACAGTACATGTGCCAATTCCCTATATCTAGTCTGATACATACATCATTTCTAAAATGGTTTTTTCTTCTGCTCTGTTTGGATGAGGTGGAAGTTTCTGACTATAAACTTGCAGCAAGCAGCAGATTTGCAGTACAAGCAGTTGAATACAAAATTTGGTAGAGGCAGACTCCCAGAGCGGCCGAGTAAGACTGAACCCTGAACTCTCCTACACAAGGGTTATTTATACTTGAGAACATATGAATGTTATACAATGGCTATCGACCTTACTGTCAGGTCTAATGAGCATCATAGGTACTAATTGTTATTCTAATTATATGTTATGTCATTATAATGTAAATATACTGAAACGTAATGCATGATTTATGCAAGTCCTTCTTATTACGTAACTCGAATTAGAAAATTCAGAAATTTTTAATTAATGTACCAGAATATTGTCAATTTCATCGCTTACCTTGAACCACACATTAACACATAAGGTAAACCAAACAGTCATGCAAATCATTACACAATGTCTAACTCTCCATTTAATCTATTTGGGTCCAAGATCATTTCAGCTTAAGATGATAATTTATCCATGACATTTCCTTCTCTAGATCTATCTCACCTGCAAAAAGACCATTATGTTCATAATCAAGAGTTTCCCATTTCTCAATCAAATGGTCAAGCTCTACATTAGAGCTCATTGACATAACTGTTGTGGAAATATAATGCACATCTTTTCCTGACACTTAACCATGCATTAAAGACATTGATCCATGCCTTTAGGTGGAAGTCCGCTCATTTCTAATTCCCTGAGGATTTACCAAATGTTGTTGTCCTTTGAAATTCATTCATTCATTCATCCTTCAAAAATACTGCAGGATACCTACACACACACACACCTGCCACTCTTCATTATTCTCAGAAAGTTAAGTCTTCTCCTTGGAAAATACTTACCTTTATTATCTTTTCAACATATTCCCTCTGACTGCAAAACTACAATCCTATACAACATCCTCATCTGCTACAAGTTCAGAATAAGCAGGAAGAGATTAGTGAGAAGAAGCATAGCCTGCAACACCAGTCGTGAGAATTTCAATTGAATTAGGACCTGCCCCCTTCACAGAGCTATAAGGCGTCAGTGACAGAGGAGGGACTGCAAGGTTTGCTGAGATGTTCTCTGCTTCTCATTGTGTTCTGCACTGTCCTGCAACATAGTGAATGTTTTACATTTATTCCGAGACTTTTTCATTTTGTTGAAGTTTCATGTATTGAATACTTAATTGGAAAAATCTAAATTTCAGTTGGATGCTGCTTGATTGTCAACAAAGTGTTCAAATAAGTTATTTTAACTTTTTCAAAACGTCCTCTGCATGGTAACATCAGTCAGATCAATTTAGCCAAATCACTGAGATAGGGTTCTGCATAATAGAATCCTATCTTTGTCTGAATCTGATTTCATCTCATAAACAGATTTAGTTGGAATATGCTTAAATATGGACTTCTCTTTAATAGTTTCTTCAAAGCTTACTGGTTTGTTTTAAAAATATCTTATACATTTATGAAGTCTATACATGTGTCAAATTCCCCGTATATAGTCTGATACATGTATCAAGGCTATGCCTGTATGGAGGCTATAAATGTATCACGTCCCTGTATATAGACTGAGTCTATACATGTATAAAATTCCCCATATAGTCTGATACATGTATCAAGGCTATGCAAGTATCGAGGCAATAAATGTATCACGTCTCTGTATCTAGTCTGAAACATGTATCAAGGCTATACATGTATCACGTCTCTGTATCTAGTCTGAAACATGTATCAAGGCTATACATGTATCACGTCTCTGTATCTAGTCTGAAACATGTATCAAGGCTATGCATGTACCGGGTCCCTTTATCTCGTCCTATATAATGGTACCAGATCAGTGTTTCAAAAGCCTTTGCTTGTTTGCTGAAGATCATATAACTTTCATAATGTGATTTATTCTTTGCAAGTTAAACCAGTGGGAAGGGTTGTTGAAGGCATTCGATTGTTTTGTAGGGACAGGGAGTTATTGACGCTATTTTTTAAAGACGCTTAGATTTGTGTCGAGTTCTGATTGGTCAGAATGGGGTGCCTGCCACCTTCGTGACGATAAAATCACAAAATGCCTGTGATTGTAATGACCTAAGAGCAATTTCACAAGGTACTGTCGTGGATAAAACACAACACTTCAACAAGCTAAGAGAGGTTGAGAAAGCCGAAGTTTGAAGATAAAGACTACATACAACAAAACCTGAGTTGATTTGCAAAGAACTCCTTTGCTGTAATAAGGCTTCATGTTATATTCCCAAATGTGTGGATTCCTCTTACATGTAATGACTAGAAATAAGGCAACAAAGTCCAATCAAAGAATACAAATGCCTACACTACATATATAAGTTAAATAAAGATGTGACATGGATGAGCACATTGTAAAACACTTCTACTCAGACAGTATAGCATACCTTCAACTAACCGACAGCAATACCACCGTATGTGATTGTGGAATACATTTATGAAGCAGATAATGCTTAACCTTGACTGTAACATTAACTAGTTTACTTTTAACATATAAGTCAGTATAAATACAGCGAGAGACTGAATGTGGGGGGCTCCTTTCATCTGTGTGGCCGCCATAAAGCCCTCCCCATTAATTCCGGTCAGGATGGGGTGAGCCAAAGAAAGAGACGTTCATAACTTCAGGGGATCCACTTGGAGTCAGCAAAGCAAACAAGGTTTTCACTCAGGGGGCGGCAGAAGGTGTGAATGGCTCATACATGTAGACGTCATAAAGCCCTCCTGATCTTTGTATGTCAGGATAGGGTGAACCAGATATCGACAGATTTAGTTTTAGGGATCCCCTTGAAGACAGCTGAGTAAACAAGTTTTATCTTAGCTGCAGCAGAAGGTGTCATATCTGTCGCACATGTGGATGTCCCTGAGAACGTAGTCCTTCATCCACTCTGGGCTTTTTCCCGCCCTTATTTGGTTTGTGTAGGCGAGATAGTGATTATACTTCCTTTAAACGTACGTCAAAGTTTTCCCATGGTCTTTGGCTTCGTGAGTCATACGTCCTTCCTATATTGTTCATGCCTCACCCACCGCCTCCCTTCGACACAGCACATGCTCCAACAATGTGTGAGTGAACGTTGCCATCTATCGATCGTCTTAGGCTTCATGTACAACCTCTGCCACTCACCCACTCGTTCAACCACAACTCTGATGCAACACACACACCGACGAACTAACACATAAACACAGAAACACACGCACACACGCACACGCACACACACACATGCACACATACACACACTCGCACACTGGCTTGTGAAGCCTGACCATGTTTTAGATTGCCGGTGCAGTGTGACCGCTAACAGTGTTAGTGTACATTTTCAGTTTTATACATTTTCTTATGTTTCAAAACAGCAGTAGTAAGCTAAAAAAATATTTTTTACGGTATCAAGGTATTACAGGGAGTAACAACTTCACATCTTGTCAATCTGAAGATGAAGTACTATAAGTCTATCTGTAGCTACTTTCAGTGAATTATTTTTAGATTTATTTGAATTATTTTGTATTTCTATATCATACACTCTTTTACAATCAACTACTGCTAGCCAGATGGGATATGTTAAAGTATCATACCAGAGTCTCAAAATGATCAAGTAATTACCAAGAGAACAAATAGTCACCAATGTGTTTTTACGAAAACACATATTTATTAAGAGAAGCTACTTTTGTGTAAATATTATTATTTGAATACATTCAACATATTCTGATAGCAATAGTTGCTGTAGTTATATGCAGAATTGGATAGCCTCACACTAATTAAAGCAACATTGAAAACTAAAGCTTAGCTGTTCAATAAAATAATTATATTACGGTATATATCAGTGTTGCAAAAGGATTAAGTAATCGTACTTTATGCGAGGTTTGGTTTTATTGATCTTACAGAGCGCAAAATGATCATACAAATATGATAATTTCATACATCTGGCAGTGCTGTTGTGGGCCAAGTTTGTGTTCACCAATTATACGTTTTCAGATTCCCGCCCACAATAACATGATTGCTATTATAAAGTTAAATCTGATTTGTGAGAATGCATGCAGGTAGACTGTAGACATTGGTATCGACATTGAACTTGAGTAGACTTTTGGGTATTTGCTTTTATTTAGCTTCAAGTGTATGGATGCTTCCACAGAGTCACCATGATGCTGACCCTGCTCTTTCTAGAAATAATGCATCCCCCCTCCTTCTCTCTCTATCTCTCTTGCTTTCTATCTCTGGTTTTAGGCACAGAAATCATTTGAATTGTCTATAAACAAGTGTAGAGGGTGTGTATTTTGTGGCATTTTTAAAGCGGCATTCAGAGTTAACAGTCACAACTCTCTTTTCTCGTGTGTGCACAGTTCACACACGCACGTTTGAATTGTCTATTACCGTCTGTCCATCTGTATAACTCAGTTGCCCTCTCTGCCATTTCACTCTCCTGCATTCATTAAGTGTGGTTGCATCGTTGTACTGCTGCTTACTGCTGCCTTGGATGGTACAAGATGTAAACCAATAGCCTACAGGCCTGCGTCTTGATGCATTCACACAATAGGGGAACGTGTTAACACTCCATTCACAATCTGTTCGCTGAACACAGAACTCTTTATTGCTCCTATGATCAGACATAAAGGACATCGGACAGTAACTATAGACAGGACAACCTTCAGCCAACAAAACAAAGGGTGCTAGTAAGCTAGTATATTTGGTTTATTAACCCTGTTTTTTTTACAAAACGAAAAATGAAAAGTCGCTTCTTGTCCATCCGAGAGAATGTCCTGAGTTAATTATGATTCATAATGAATGGTATTACTGAGTGGCCTTGTGCGTCACCACAGTAAATGGCCGTGTCAGCTGGTGCTCGGAGCATCACTGACCCCGGCCGTCAGCTCCACGGACGTGATGCTGGCCTTAAACTGTCCGCATGACGGATGACAGTTGGGATCCATCCACAGACGCCACGGCTGGGGAGTTTGGCACCTCCAGTCAGTCATGCAGCAGACGCTTTTATTCAAACTGACTTACAGCGTAGTGAATACACAGACGTTCTCATAAGGGGCAGGTAGGGGTTAGACAGTGAATACAAAGACAGTTTGTTAAGGACACGGTAGGGGTTAAAGAGTGTATATAGAGACGTTTTCATAAAAGAGCAGGTAGGGGTTAGACAGTGAATACAAAGAAAGTTCATTAAGGACAAGGTAGGGGGGTTAGATAGTGAATACAGAGAGAGGTCATTAAGGACCGCGTAGGGGTTAGACAGTGATTACAGAGACAGCTCATTAGGTAGGGGTTAGACAGTGAATACAGAGGCAGGTCATTAAGGACAAGGTAGGGGGGTTAGACAGTGAATACAGAGACAGGTCATTAAGGACCATGTAGGGGTGAGACAGTGATTAAGTGACAGCTCATTAGGTAGGGGTTAGACAGTGAATACAGAGGCAGGTCATTAAGGACCAGGTAGGGGTTAGACAGTGAATCCAGAGACAGGTCATTAAGGAGCAGGTAGGGGTTAGACAGTGAATCAAGAGACAGATCATTAAGGAGCAGACAGGGGTTAGACAATGAATAAAGAGACCAGTCATTAAGGAGCAGACAGGGGTTAGACAATGAATACAGAGACAGCTCATTAAGGAGCAGGTAGGGGTTAGACAGATACATGCAGGCTGTGTGGGCCGAAACACATACTGAGCCTTCTACCTCCTACTGACTTTGTGACAAGCAGGACTTTGAGCGACAGTCTATTCTAAAGGCATTATGAATGTGCCGACTGGTAGATAACTTTTGGGCTTAGCACCCAATAAAGTTGAAATCAAATGAAATTGATTCAGCCCACTAGAGATACTGGAAGTGGAAACACTGGCATCAGTTGACTAACACTATCTCTACGCACAACTTTATGAACACATAAAACAGTTTGCTCAATTAAATAAGTGTGTGTGTGTGTGTGTGTGTGTGTGTGTGTGTGTGTGTGTGTGTGTGTGTGTGTGTGTGTGTGTGTGTGTGTGTGTGTGTGTGTGTGTGTGTGTGTGTGTGTGTGTGTGTGTGTGTGTGTGTGTGTGTGTGTGTGTGCGTGTGTGTGTGTTTGCGTGCGTGCGTGCGTGCGTGTCTGTATGTGTGCAGATGAAGGGAAGGAGAAAACATGAAAAGCAATAAAAACCAAGTGGAGACAACTGGGAGCATGGAGTAGATATGAGACCATTATTAATAGTATTGGCATTGCCCTTGGAATGAGATCAGATATTACACCGTGACAGTGGAGCACCCCTGTGAACAGTACAGGCCATGTAGTGCAGCGACATCTAGTGGCGCCAGTACAGCACTGACTGCTGTCAAAGTCAGCCTGTTCATTCATTCATCCGATTATCAGAAATCACTTACTAATCACTGATAGACAGTGAATGCAAAGATGTAATACCCTATTTATACTGCATACAGTACAGTGCTAGTGTGTGTGTGTGTGTGGTGTTGTGTGTGTGTGTGTGTGTGTGTGTGTGTGTGTGTGTTGTGTGTGTGTGTGTGTGTGTGTGTGTGTGTGTGTTGTGTTGTGTGTGTGGTTGTGTGTGTGTGTGTGTGTGTGTGTGTGTGTGTGTGTGTGTGTGTGTGTGTGTGTGTGTGTGTGTGTGTGTGTGTGTGTGTGTGTATTCAGTGCAGTTTTCCCTACTAAAGTACTCTGATATTGGGGTATAAGTGGTGTAGTCAGATTCTGGTCTAAACAACACACTTGTGTTTAAAACCTTCTTTCCGGCCCAAGAAAGGGACGATCATTCTCAATATGTCAATCAACTCATCCTTAAATGCTATCAGCTCCCATGAGGCTTAATGACTGCTTATCAAAACCCTGACAATAATAGATGCAGTAGTGTTGTTAAAACCACACACACTTAACAGGTGTAACTGTGCGACAGACTGCTTACCAAGAACACACATGCGCATACTTATTCTGTCCGGTTCTGATGCCTGTGTCTTTTGCCTTTTGTATCTCCATGTTCTTCTTCAGAGGTGATGTCAGTTGCCTAGCAACCCGGCAATCGGGGCTCCGATTGTTGCCATGGCAACATGGCAAGGGGTGTCATCACGGAGAGAATAGAGATGAAAGGAGGGAGAGACGGAGAGAGAGAGAGAGAGGGATAGAGAGAAAGATAGAGCCATGTTAAGAGTTGGAGAGAGACAGAGAGAGAGAAAGAGAGATGGACAGAGAATGAGGGAGAGACAGAATGAGGGGGAGAGAGCGAGTATGAGGAGGAACAGTAGCAGAGAGAGGGAGCAAGGGGGAAAAAGGAGAGAGCGATAACGAGGGGGAGAGAGTAAAAAGATAGAGATAGAGAGAGAACGAGGGGGAGAGGGAGTAATAGACAGAGAGAGAGAGAGAGAGGCCATTGAAGGGTGCATGTGAAGCGAAGCCTACACTGTGGAGGTGGGAGGGTGACCTCTGTGTGGGCGGTGACAGTGAGATTCCTCATGAATGCAGAGAGAGAGTGAGACAGACGGATAGAGAGAGAGACAGAGAGAGAGGGAGAGAGATGGAGAGAGAGCGAGACAGAGAGACAGATAGAGAAAGAGAGAGAGACGGATAGAGAAAGAGAGAGAGACGGATAGAGAAAGAGAGAGAGACGGATAGAGAAAGAGAGAGAGACAGAGTGAGACAGACGGATAGAGAGAGAGAAAGAGTGAGACAGACGGATAGAGAGAGAGACAGAGAGAGAGACAGAGACAGAGAGAGATCGAGAGGGAGGCTGAAACAGTCGTTCCTCCTTACGTCTCTGGATCCACCGTTACATCACATTATGACAGAGAGACACAGACGCTTCTGTAGATGGAGTTGTCACGACGACGACGTGCGGGGGATCTCACAGAGATCTATGCAGTACCAGAGACAAGCTTCAGTGCCTGTGTGTGTGTGTGTGTGTGTGTGTGTGTGTGTGTGTGTGTGTGTGTGTGTGTGTGTGTGTGTGTGTGTGTGTGTGTGTGTGTGTGTGTGTGTGTGTGTGTGTGTGTGTGTGTGTGATTTGGTTCCGATGGTCCACAGGTGTCAGGCGTCCCATCCATCATGCGGTCCAGCGACCCGTTTCACAGTAGGGTTCAAGCTAGTTTAAGGGCTCATTCACACTGGATCAGGCGTTGCGGTGAAAACGCCAGTTCAACCCTTCATCTGAATGGGGGGTAGGACGGTTAAGCTGTGGAGTCGGCGACGGCATGTGTTTTTTAGAAAAGATGCAGCTGGCCCCGGTCAAAACGTTGAAACAGAATCCACATTTCGAGAAACGCAACCCCAGGTCGTCACGCTGCGGCGGCCAATCACGTGAGCCACCCATCAGACCGGAAGTCGCCCACAGGAAGAATAACGTTGTTTACAATGCAGCGTTTGCATTGTGGAGAGACTGATGGCCGCCGTGTTGTCCCCTCCAGAGCTGGACCATCCTGCCATGAAGGAATGGTTTAAGGTCACAACATGACGTCACACAAACGGGCCATGGAGTGTCACTACATACATAGCAGTTTGAACGCCTGATCCAGTGTGAACGAGCCCTAATTGGGTTCAAACAATTGTAGTTGGTGCAAGCTGGTTTAAGCTGGTTCAAGTTGATTCAAACCAGTCAACATGGCTCCAAACTGGTTCAAGCTGGTTTAAGTTAGTTTAAGCAGGTCAAAACGGGTCCAAGTTTGTTCAAGTTGGTTCAAGAAGGTCCACATGGGTGCAAGCAGGTTTAGCTGGTTCAAGTTGGGTCAAGCAGGTCTGAACAGGTCCAAGCTGGTTTAAGCTGGTTCAAGTTGGTTCAAGACGATCCGGATGTGTCCAAGTCGGTTTAAACTGGTTCAAGTTGGTTGCAGGAGGTCCACATTGGTGTAAGAAGGTTTAAGCTTGTTCAACCTAGGTGAAAGTAGGTCCAAACGGATCCAGGCTGGCTTAAAGTGGTTCAAGTGAAAACGGGTTCAAGCTGGTTCAAGCTGGTTCAAGCTGATTCAAGCTAATTCAAAATGTATTCATTAATCTTTATATTTGATTGAAATATGACATATCAATGAGGAAAATTAATAAGGAAAAAAAGCACATTTCAATAAGAGACCCATATTGTGTTTCTTTTACATGAGATCCACATTATATACAACGTTTTACTTTTTTCACTTTACCGAAGCTGCCGAGACATGAATCCATTTCCAGCATTCCAGAACCAAATATCGTTTTTTTTACATTCCAGGCACGCAAGAATGTGGGATAGTTCTGTTTCCCTGCCAAAATATGCAGTGGAGTGATTCAGCGAATCTCCTGCTCTGTTATTAGTTAGGAGAGTCTTGTGACACGGCACCAACACAAACCATCACTCAACATGCATTCATATAGATATATTATTCAGTAGCTCCATTCACTGCTTCATTAGGTCCAGGCGTAAAAAAGGAAAACCTAAAACAAACTGGTTGAAATGGTTTCTTGAAGCAAGCAAACAGAACTCAGATTAAATTGCAAAGTTATTCTCCAGTGACTTCCTGTAAATAAGATAAGTCGTGTAGTCGCATATATTGCTGTTGTTGGTTCTTTTAAAAGCTAGAGACTGAAACATCAGTGGTGTTCCCAGGCAGTATCTGTGTTTTGGGAGTGACAGTCACGCTTTGGGATTCATGTATGCTACAATCCATTAATCTGTAGCCTATCTCCCCCCTCTTTGGAAACATCCTCATAAGACAATCTTCCACTTTTGTTCTGGGAATTGTAGTTCTATTTTTTACATCTCTATCTCCATGTTGTTCTGCTCATCGTACAGGTGTGACATCATCGCATCCGAATGCATGCATTCAGAATTAGCCTTGTATGGCCATATCCTTGTCCGAACGTTGGGCTTGTACAGAGCAGGTGTAGGAGCAGTTGTCAAGGAGGGGAGGTGCATGTTGTACGTGTGCTGGGGAAGAGTCGGTCCGTATCCTGTGGGTGTGTTGAAAAGGGAGCATACAGAGGCAGTCATCAACACGCCTGTAGATTTAAAACGCACAGGTCTCTCTCTCTGATTCTCTGTCTCTATCTCTCTCTTGTTCTCTCTCTCTCTCTCTCTCTCTCTCTCTCTCCCTCTTTTGCCCTCCCTCCCTCACCCGCCGTGATAAACCTTCTCTATGAGTCACGGAAACCTCCCTCCCTCTCTCTCGCCCTCTCTCTCTCTCTCTCTCTCTCTCTCTCTCTCTCTCTCTCTCTCTCTCTCTCTCTCTCTCTCTCTCTCTCTCTCTCTCTCTCTCTCTCTCTCTCTCTCTCTCTCTCTCTCTCTCTCTTGTTCACTCTCTCTCTGCTCTGAAAAACCATTCCCTTTGACACGAAGATAATATCCAAAACCTACTCTGGCGACGAGAAAACTCGTCCAATTCTCTCAATATTTGCTACAACATCCTCCCCGCTCCCTCTCTCTCCCTCTCCTCCCCCCCCCCCCTCTACCTCCCCCTCCCTCCCCTGCTCCACATCTCGCTACTCTCCTCCTCTTCTCTTCCTCTCTCTCTCTCTCTCTCTCTCTCCTCTCTCTCTCTCTCTTCTCCCTCTCTCTCTCTCTCTCTCTCTCTCTGCTCTTCTGTCTCTCTCTCCTCCTGTACTGCGGGTGTCTGAGAGCCGGGGATTTTGTCCTCCGTCTCTTGGCTAATGAAGGGCCGCAGTAGCATCCCTTCCCTCTGTCCGTGTGTGGTAGGTGGCTTTACCTGTATGTACCCTGCTCCGCTGTCTGCTGCTGTCCTCCGCTTGCTGTGTTGACATGATGAGCGAGTCTGCTCCGAGGCTCTGGTGGTGGTGGGGATGTCTGTGTGTGTATGCCTACCGTGTGTGTGTGTGTGTGTGTCTGTCTGTCTGTCTGTCTGTCTGTCTGTCTGTCTGTCTGTCTGTCTGTCTGTCTGTCTGCCTGCCTGCCTGCCTGCCTGCCTGCCTGCCTGTCTTTCTGTCTGTCTGTCTGTCTTTCTGTCCGTGTGTGTATGAAACAAACGCAGTTGTTCCATATTTCTGTGTGCGTGTCTGTGTGCATGTGTGTTGGGAACATGGTTTCTGAGACGGAGATGTGGCTGTTGGCGTGTGGGTTGTATGTTCATGGTTATTCATTTGGAGGTGTGGAGGGGCCGGGGGGGGGCCCGGGCACATGTGGGTGTGTATGTGTGTGCGTTGTTCCGCTCATCATGTGTTCTGCTCATGTGTTCTGCGTGTTTGTATGTGCACAGAGAACTCGTGTCGGACTTGTTGATTTTTTAATTATTTAGCTCAGCTTCTAAGTATGCGTTCTTGTTTTGGTCTTGGCTTCCATAGGTTTGCTCAACCAGATGTATTCCTGCTTGAACTGCGTGCATAAATTCATTAATTTTTATTGAAATCATTTATTCTTTCTTACCCAAAAAACTTGTAGGGAGGGATTTTTGACTTTAAAAGAATGCATTTTAGATGACGTTCTCAGTTTGAATTAGCCTAATTTCTGGAACTAACTTCTCGTATATCAACAGTTTATATCTATGTCTATCATGTTTTTATCTATGTTAAAGGATTGTGTGTCTATTTACAAGTATGTGTGTGTGTGTGTGTGTGTGTGTGTTTGTGTGTGTGTATGTGTGTTTGTGCACAGACGCTGCATCTCTCTCACATGCATCTGTTACGTCTACACTGGTATGTGTTCATATCTCTAAATCCGGAACTTGTGTTTGTGAGGACGTGTGTTTGTGAGGACGTGTGTTTTCGAGGATGTGTTGTTTGCGAGGACGTGTGTTTGTGAGTATGTGTGTCTATGAGGACATGGGTTTGTGAGGACATGTGTCTTTGTGAGGACGTGGGGTTGTGAGGACGTATGTTTGCGAGGACGTGTTGTTGTGAAGGTGTTTTGTTGTGATGATGTGTAGATATGAGGAAGTGTGTTTGTGAGGACGTGTGTTTATGAGGACGTTTATTTATGAGGATGTGTGGTTGTGAGGACGTGTGGTTTTGAGGACGTGTGCTTTTGAGGGTGTTTTGTTGTGATGATGTGTAGATATGAGGAAGTGTGTTTGTGAGGACGTGTGTTTATGAGGACGTTTATTTATGAGGATGTGTGGTTGTGAGGACGTGGGGTTGTGGGGACGTGATGCTTTTGAGGGTGTTTAGTTGTGATGACATGTGGTTGTTGTGAGATGTGGATAGATGCTGTGCGAACTCCGAGTGCTAAGTGTGGTAATGGTGATGACTTCTAGTTGTGAGGACGTGTGGATTTGAAGATCTCTAGTTTTGAGGATGCATGGTTGTGAGGACGTGTGGTTGTGAGGATGTGAGCTTTTCCTGGGCTGCCTGGGCATCATTACCAGCCTGCTATGAATCAAGACCCCAGAACACCCCTCTGCAGCTGACATAAACCCTATGTGTTTGCGCGCGCGTGTGTGTGTGTGTGAGGGGGTCCTTCTGTGTGTGATATCATTTTATAGAAATCGCGACTTTTAAATTGGACCAATTTTTTTAGCATACATCTGCAGAGGAATTGGCCGCTCCAGGGACCAATAGTAAGGTAGCATTTCAGCACGGTTAGCAGTGGAGCTAACATGTTGAAATTGGTCTGAGAAGAAAACCTTTGCAAAGAATTTAGCCATTAAGGTATTCACAATGAAACCCAATCGCATTGTTGATCTACGACCTTTGAGAGAGGTGTCTGCTAGGAAGACACATTTCCCAGAATATAGACACTCATTGTGAAATAATCATTGATTCAATGGTAGGGAGCAGAGTGGTTTTCTCTCTCTCTCTCTCTCTCTCTCTCTCTCTCTCTCTCTCTCTCTCTCTCTCTCTCTCTCTCTCTCCTCTCTCTCTCTCTCTCTCTCTCTCTCTCTCTCTCTCTCTCTCTCTCTCGCTCTCTCTCTGCTGCTTTCTAAACTCATACTCACACTCCTTCCTATAGTGTTCCCATGACCACTTGTATAAGCCTATTAAAAAGAGGCTTGTGTTACTTTAAAGGGATGTAACTGTGGTGTGTTGTTAATATGTGAATTGATTCACCATATAGATCCTACGCCAGTTTAATTAAACGAAGCATTCAAACCGAGGGCTTCTTCCGAGACACAGGTTTATAATTTCATGTTTTAAGCCACTACACCTACATACCTCTGCTAAGAAAAAGAAAAATACGTGTAAGAATAATGTCTTTTTTTCCACTGATTTAAGCATTTCCAATGACACCTTCAATTTGAGAATAATGTTTATTATTGTCATTACACAACAGAATTAGCTCTCTGCATTCAACCCATCACTGCTTATAGCACTAGGAGATAGTAACCGTTACTATGACACCCAGGAACACCAATGTGTTTAGGGTGTGGGAGAAAACCCAAGTGAGCAGGTAAATAAGAAACTCCTCACAGAGTGGTCCTCTTCCCAGGACTTTCCTATCACTGTGCACTCGTTCCACCCACAAATTACATTGATTTGATTTCTCAAAATAATCTTGATCTGTAGTTACGGTCACTATAATACAAACCTAAGACTATTAGAATGACTAAACTACTTCTTTGTACTGCAGCTGAACAGACGTCATCTGTAAATAACACTAAAACACTAAACGAGGAAAGATGTGAAGTAAAGGAGAGTGAAGCAATAAAACGAACGGCAGGATTGTGTTCAAAAATACAGTTGGCAGACAGGAGGGAAGGAGGCAAGCAGCATAGCCATTCATCAGAAGGGACGTGTGTTCCTTTTTTTCTCTTTCAGTATCTGTGAAGATTCCATAACCGAAATCCGATATGTCTTATAATCATATGTAAATGGAGCTAAAACCGACTCCTAGCGCAACAAGCAAATGCCATGACAACTGTACTCACGCAGGATTGGCTGTGTAATATCCGACCTCGCGTATGTGAACTATGCAAATCCTACCAAGACTGCGCACTTTTGAACTGAAAAGCTGCCCTATAAATATACTGCATTATTAATATAAGTGTATTGGCTGTTGGTGCTACTTTTAGTAGTGGTATTAGCCGTAGTATAAGTGTTATATTTGTATTAGTATTAGTGGTAGTGTTCTGATAATAATAACAATATCAGTATTGATATTGTGTAGTGGCTGACATCTGTACAGTTCTGGTTCCATCCCCGATGTATGAAGCCCAGCCGGCGGCAGCTTAGAGCGAGATTCTCCTAACCCCTGCACCTGCTCTTTAATGTAAGTTATCTCACATTAACTGTACGTCAAATATGTATTAATCAATCATTATAGTAATATTAGTATTTGAATATTCCTTCAGATAATTCCTTCAACGTTTTGTGATTTGCTCATTCAATCTTTTGTGTGAACCTTTTATGATCAACTAACAATAAACACTTGTGTGAGGTTTGAAGCAGAGGTGGAACCAGTCACTTTATTATATAAGATACACCTGTTGAGGTTGTAGTTCTTGTTGTTCTTGTTGACTGCATAATGAGCTAATGTTTAGCTGTAAAGGCAACAGAAAAACCGAATGTGTACGGTATTAATCATTACAAACAAACCAAAAATAAACAATATCAGTAGTTTTAGTAATGACTAGGAACAATGGAGCTCATTCAATGCTGCTTGATTGGTTTCCGTATCTAGAACGTAGTGGTTTAAAGATCCCATGCGCGTGTTTGTGAACGATTTGCTCTACTTTATGAATACTTTTATGTAGCTGTTAGCTGGGCCCCTAATTCAGTTACTTTGAAGTACGGTTTAAGAAATTCAGCCTTGCGTGCAGATCAAGCTCACTACAGCAGCCATCCCACAGTGCAGGGCGTGTGCTCCACAAACTGTGAGTACTTGCCTTTTTTTGTTTCGATGGCGTGTTCTATATGTTATGTGAGTGGTTTGGCCCGGTGACTGCCCTGAGCAGCTTGCGGCCACGGTACCATGTGCTTGTTTTTACAGTGGATGTCTCACAATAGCGAGGCGCACACAGCTTTCCCCCGTATTCTGTAAATATTCTAGAACACTCCAGGTGCTCCAGTGGGAGTCCTGGAGCTCTATATCTAAATAATATCATATTATACATCCATATCTATATCATATAATATATATTAGGCAATATCCAGGCAATATTATGAAACTCAAACGACTGCGTCGGGCTTTCCGACGTCTCTGGTTTTTCCACTTCCACATCAATCTGAAGTAGAATGAACCGCGACATGGAGGAGAAAGGGACTGTTGCCCACGATTGTTGACCACGAGAAAGCGGAGGTATGACGACATACGGGGAAAGTTCAAAATCGGCACGCCTGAGCTTTTTTTTTTTCAAAGGCAGAGCAGGATACCTACTGCACGTTTTACACCTTACGCCATTTCTAGCTACTGGGGGACCACAGGCAGGCTAGGGGAACTTATATTAATGTTAGAAAACCTCATGTTAGAAAACCTCATACAGGTTCATGCCATGGGACCTTTAAGTCACGGAAGCAGCTCTTTTTAGATGGGGCTGCAGGTGTTTAGGACTGAGATGATTCCTACAACAGAACTTGTTGATGCTATGTGCTTAATAGGTATGAACATCAGTTTTGGCAGGGGACACATTGGGTTTCATAGATGTGAGGGGCTTCAGCAGATATTGCAGCCAATAGAAAACTACCACTCTATAATATGCATCTACTGTTTATGAAATATAGTTCTCAAATATAACTCTAGAGATGTTTTAAATGTACAGTGTTTACAGTACTGTGTTATTTCCCTACCGTGCAGTGTGAACAATAATTGATGCTATGATGTATCTACTAGGACTTCAAATTGAATTCTAGATAAACAGTACAACACCATATCTCTTTGATGAGTACATATCGTGATAATTCTATAATTATGTTATACTACACAGTACAGTACACCGGAAATATAACTTCAGTATGTTATACTACACAGTATTACAGTGTAGTACATCCGAAACCTGACTCACTGTTTATGTTATACTACACAGTATTACAGTGTAGTAACCCTGAAACCTAACCCTAGACGTTTATGTTAGTGTAGTACATCTGAAACCTAACTTGCTGTTTATGTTATACTACATAGTATCACAGTGTAGAAGCCCTGAAACATAACTGTAGATACGGCTCTGGAGTGCAGGTGTAATCAAGGTGTAGTGGATATCTCTCCCTCCTCCTCCACTGGGACGAGAGAGCATCTTACTCAGCTAAAGCTGCAGGTATTTCCCCTTCCTCCTACGAGGCTTGCTAGATTAACCAGCGCTACTCTCTCTCTCTCTCTCTCTCTCTCTCTCTCTCTCTCTCTCTCTCTCTCTCTCTCTCTCTCTCTCTCTCTCTCTCTCTCTCTCTCTCTCTCTTCTCTCTCTCTCTCTCTCTCTCTCTCTCTCTCTCTCTCTCTCTCTCTCTCTCTCTCTCTCTCTCTCTCTCTATCGATCTCGCTCTCTCTTTCTCTCTCTCTATCTCTATCGATCTCTCTCTCCCTCTTTCTCTCTCTCCCTCTTTGGCTCCCTCCTTCTCTCGCTTCCTCTCTCTTTCGATCCCCATTTCTCTCTCACGCACTCTCCCTCTCTCTCCCTCTCTCTCTCTCTCTCTCTCCCTCTCTGTCTCATGCTCTCACTCTCTATCTTTCTGTCTCACACGCTCTCTTTCTCTCTCTCTCTCTCTCTCTCTCTCTCTCTCTCTCTCTCTCTCTCTCTCTCTCTCTCTCTCTCTCTCTCTCTCTCTCTCTCTCTCTCTCTCCCTCTCTGTCTCTATCTCTTTGGGCTCTGTTGTTAAAGGCTTGCAGCATTCATTTTTACCATTCTGGGTCTGAGTTGTAGTCGAGGACCTGGGTGTGTTTAACTCCAGGCCGAAGGTCCTAGGTTTGATCCCCCAGTGTCCACAGCCTAAGAAGCTATAGGCTTCCTTGAGCAGGATGACCCCTGGCCGCTATACCGTCCCCTAAATGTCAGCATCAGCATCTAGATTGTACTGTAAGTGACGTTGGACAGAAGAGCGTGCTGTATAGTGACTAAAATAAGGCATACAGCAGGGGCTCCTATATAAATGCTATTGGTGGTGATAAGGAATCAGGGTGCCCTGCTGATTGAGTGGAATGTTTCTGGGGGTCCCCCCCTCCCATCCCACCCTTGCAGATGTTGTCATGGAAACATGGGGGGGGGGGGGGTCTCTTCCTGCGTTGCTGCAGTGGAAATGTGAACTTCTGTGTGTGTGTGTGTGTGTGTGTGGTTGTGTGTTGTGTGTGTTGTGTGTGTGTTGTGTGTGTGTGTGTGGTGTGTGTGTGTGTGTGTGTGTGTGTGTGTGTGTGTGTGTGTGTGTGTGTGTGTGTGTGTGTGTGTGTGTGCTCTTTGTATTCACTATGGGAGCCCTCTCTCTTCTTAACCGTGAGGTAAAATAAAAGCTGCCTGTATGCTGCGTATGACTGCAGTTGAAAGGGATGTTTGTGTGTGTGTGTGTGTGTGTGTGTGTGTGT
The DNA here is from genome assembly GCA_900291075.1 of Melanogrammus aeglefinus. Taxonomy (NCBI): domain Eukaryota; kingdom Metazoa; phylum Chordata; class Actinopteri; order Gadiformes; family Gadidae; genus Melanogrammus; species Melanogrammus aeglefinus. Next base: position 503,875 of record OLKM01000128.1, on the reverse strand, counting down.
GTGTGTGTGTTGTGTGTGTGTGTGTTGTGTGTGTGTGTGTTGTGTGTGTGTGTGTGTGTGTGTGTGTGTGTGTGTGTGTGTGTGTGTTTAGGTGTGTTTGTTTGGTGGGGTGTAATCCCAATACACGCTTAAAGCTGTGATTTCAACCAAAATGAGCTGGAACCGTTAGTCCCAGGAACTAAATTTCAAGGGACTAAAAGGTTCCTTCAGCCACTTGTTTCTGCGTTTTCAACGCGGTGCAAAGGTTCGGCAAATAAAGGTCCCTTTACATCAGGCACATGAAGAATAAAGGACTTGGAAACACAGAAAATACCTAGAGAGAACTTTGATGATGCAAATATCGGAGCGTTGTAATCCATTCATAATAATGTAATGTAACAAGTTGTCCTGTAAAACAACCTTCATGAAATATTCTGCTGTGATGTCTTGTAGTCGATGTATCTCCCCTGTTTCTCTGTGGTCGAGAAAAACCCAATTTGAAGTACATACGTTCATATGTTCACATGCTAGGCTGAATGGCCTTCAACCCTCACATCAAAAGTTTGGCTCCGGTTGGTTCAGGTAACAATGGTTAGAGCTCTGACTGAGACTAATGAGCATTACCTTGTCCATCATTAATAATCACTTATTTTTTTCCCTCAAAACTCTTTTGCCCTATCCCTTTTGTTTGCATGCTGCGATTTTTCACTATTGTACATCTCTGTACTTTTCATGGACCACTAGATATACATAATAGTTTTTGTTATAAGCAACCACAAATACACACACACATGCATCAATTTTTTTGCTACAAAATGCTATGCTAGTACCGGTATATCAACTCAAACACTTAAACACTAGCTGAGCTAGCTAGCCACTCCTTGACCTTTGACCAGACTACACTGTACATCTGCACTTGGATGTGTGCTAAAATAGTATATTCTTTAAATGATCATGATTCCAGCCATTTGTCTGAAGTACTTCAACATAGTATTTATGTATAATTGAGAATTTGGATTTCTGCAAGTTATATTCCAGCCCTAAGGTCCACTTTTAGCAGACCAGTGATTCGTCAGTGGTCATTTAAAAAACACTTTTTCTGGCTCCAAATCCAAGCAGTAGATAAACAGCTGGATGTATGATTTGGGAAGATTTGAGCAGTTCAGACAGAGAGAGACAGTGGCATAATGTGGCTGGCAAGTGTCTGGCCTACAACACTAGTGTGAATGTGTTTATCAACTGGTGCTGCAACCACTGAAATACACACACAGACACACACCCACACTCACGCACACGCACATACACACAGGTGCGAGCACACACACTGTCCATCATTATGGACTTTAAAAGAATCAATTTCCTGTTTCAGACCTCTAGCATATCGTGATTAAGCCTAACTGTAGTTTTCATTATTAAATATCATTCGATTGTTTATTCATATTTAAATTTGTACACAATGGATATTGGATGTGTGTCCCTTCTTTTCTAGTGTAACGGTGGTTAGAATCATTTTTCAATATATATATATATATATATATACATATAGTATATGAGCATAATATTGGCGTGTGTGTGTGTGTGTGTGCGCGCACATTTGTATGTCTATTTTTGTGTGTGTCTGTGTGCCTGTGTCTGTGTGTATTTGCGTGCGTTTGTCAAGTATCTTTGGGTGCATTTGTGTATGTGTGTGTTTGTTTGCGTGTGTTTGTGTGTGTGTGTGTGTGTGTGTGTGTGTTTGTGCGTGTGTCTGTGGGTGTGTGTGTGTGTGTGTGTGTGTGTGTGTGTGTGTGTGTGTGTGTGTGTGTGGTGTGTGTGTGTGTGTGTGTGTGTGTGTGTGTGTGTGTGTGTGTGTTGGGGGGGGGGGCATTCCAAGTGGTTCTGGCGGATCGATCAGAGCGCTGACGTCACCCAAGTGCGCTGCGCCCTACTCCGCAGTCGGTCCTGAGATGAATGCACAATATTTAAATAGCGGCCACCTGGTGCTATCTCGCCCCCCGGTGGCTCATTCTGTCATCACACGCCAAGAGAATCGATTCAAAATGAGGTACTGATGAATATGGTGGAAGTTATGTCATCATGCCCAGTTAGGACCAAAAAGGCTGTCTGAGTAAGCAATAACTAGCTTTTTATCCATGCTTCATGCTTGATTAATCTATATAGGCCTATCTATAGTTTATATATATTTGTATAGGCCAACACAAATACAGAATTACTGTGTTGGTTTGTTTGGGCCTACGTGTTTGTGTGTGTGTGCACACGTGTGTGTGTGTGTGTGTGTGTGTGTGTGTGTGTGTGTGTGTGTGTGTGTGTGTGTGTGTGTGTGTGTGTGTGTGTGTGTGTGTGTGTGTGTGTGTGTGTGTGTGTGTGTGTGTGTTTGTGTGTGCCTCAATTGATTAAGTGAAACTACAGCTGGATGATGGTTAAGATTTGGTATTATATTTCATATTTCCTGATATTTTGGAGTCGGTCAATACTGAAGGAGACTGCTATGATGACTCTTCAGCACCATGGACAGATCCTCCATGTACTCGCTACTAGTCCGAGAGGGGACGCTGTTCCTCAATACAATGCTTCGCTGTAAGTCATGTTGTGACCGTGCAACGACTAGACATCCATTTACAATCAAATATGCTTATTTTTGTTTCAGTTAGTTAGCTAATCTATTATTCATTTTTATTCCTCGTAATTTAAATAGAAAGATTTTTCTTTGAACATGTCGTATATGGACTTAATTAATTGGGTTTCCGATCATTCCAGCTGCGCATATATTACACACTTTACGGTCAATCAAATCAAGCGAAAGAGAGGGAGTGAGGAGAGAAGGATGGGGGGCGAGGAGTGTGTGTGTGTGTGTGTGTGTGTGTGTGAGAGAGAGAGAGAGAGAGAGAGAGAGAGAGAGAGAGAGAGAGAGAGAGAGAGAGAGAGAGAGAGAGAGAGAGAGAGAGAGAGAGAGAGAGAGAGAGAGAGAGAGAGAGAGAGAGAGAGAGAGAGAGAGAGAGAGAGATTTGAAGTAGTGATTGTGTTGTGTAGTCTTACGTTCACGCCGCTTCACCATGAGACCATAGACCTCATTCACCATGTGCCATCAGACCGGTTTAAACTTTAAAGACATCACTGAGCTGAAGAAGTTTTGCGACTATTCACTAGTTACGGTCAAGGAGCACGTACGGCTTTCTCCTTTGAGAAGCGGTTCACGAGCTCTCTGGTTTCCCGCTTCTTCCGTCCTGGCTGTGGTTGCGCGCGGTGAGCTCTTGTGCTCCATGGTCTGAGCAGGGCTGATGTCGTCGCTACCTCTGAGGAATTTAAAGTGTCTTTCGCCCGTGATGTGCCAATGTAAGGTCATCTGCAGCAACCGAACCCTCTCGCTCATGTTCGGGTGCAAGGTAAGCGTTACACGACAGTTTTTCTCAACGGCAGTGGTGGCGGTTAGGTTTATTCGCGCGCGCCCCGTTGTGTGTGTGTGTGTGTGTGTGTGTGTGTGTGTGGTGTGTGTGTGTGTGTGTGGTGTGTGTGTGTTGTGTGTGTGTGTGTGTGGTGTGTGTGTGTGTGTGTGTGTGTGTGTGCGTGCGAGTGGAAAACTGCAAATTTTAAAAGAAAACTGTAGATGAGTCGCAGTGAAGCAAAGGCCTATGTAAGAAAGCAGTTTGTTTACGAGATTTTCAAAGATATTCGGGTGTATTTGGTGGTTCCGGGCGATCACCGGCTTCCCCTCCAGTTGTAATCGGTACCGTGGTCAGTGATCACCATCTACTAACTAAGGCTACTGACCGATTTTTGCGTATGCACTCATCGTCTCACCGCATTCCACGCTGCTATCCCCGTTCTCCACTCGTTGTGAATGCTGATATAGACATGACCCATTTCCAAAGGCCCTAACTACTACAACCGTCAGCTCATTGAGACGTACACATGCATGCCTACAAGAGCTACATTTTCAGCCATTTGTGCTGCACGCGTCACAAGTTTCACGCTTCTCTTATCTAATCGCATTGAAGTAATCTGATCTGAGTCATTGGCGTTATGCTTTGCATCTCAGCAAACTGAATTGCATTATTTTGTGACCTTGGGGAAAAAAACAGTTTGTTGCTTGTTACTCCAATATCCATCCATCACCTCTTTCCCCTATGCCTGCTGCCTCTGTCTGTGTTACAAGAGACATATGTGTATGCCGTTTGTGAACGTGGAATATTCCTTGTAAATGATTAGACCTTTGCCAATGTATTGTTTCAGCTTTCTCTTCCCACATTATTTTACGAATGCATCCGATTTTCAGTTATATTACAACTGTGTCTTTTCGAGGCTTATGAATCATCTTTGAGACAAGAAGGGGTTCTGGATTTTTAGTAAATCAACCAAACCTTCACCACTACTGCTCTGAATTCTTCAATATATGTATATATACACAATACAGCCCACGCCCAACACCCAGCCAGCCTTTATGGATTAACACTCGATAGTGCTCCATGCCCCTGTATGTGCACAAGATGATTAGATAAGTATCATTTATCATCTGAGTGGTATTGTATATGAAATAAAACCTCCATCGACATAGGGCATCACCCCAGTCCTAACAATCAAAATGTATTATGGTATGCTCTTAAACTGATGAAAATATTAGATTATACAAATCTGTAATAATGATATTAGTATTGTTACATGTAATGGGTCCTCAGGCCTCAGGCCTGATCATTATTATCGTACGTGATATATATCAACACTTACCACTTGTGTATGCATCCCTCAGCCTTTATTATTTATTTGCACTTTTTCTTTAGCCCTAACCCCTAACTGTTCAAGTCTTTCCTGTACAAACCTGAGAAGTATTAAGGTGTTAGTCTTATCACCTCATAAATTCCTACTTTCCCTCATTCTGACAACAGAATCATGTACCATGTGCATTTCACCACTATTCTGGTCTTTCCCATCTCCTTCATATAGGCTCAATGCATTTACAGATGTTTTATTTACTTTGGAAAATAATAAGAGTCTAACCTCCTATAGTTATAAAGATTGGAAAATCTATAAATGCAGTGTTGTAATTGACTATAAGACTCTTTACACTGAGAGGTGGTGGTTGTGAAATAGGCAGACAGCACAAACACACAGGGGTGAATATGGGGACTGGGTGGCACTAGATAAGGCACTAGAGAATAGTTCCAGAACCTGGGAGCTATGGAGAAGGCCCTGTCCCCACAACTGCCAAGTTTGGACTTTGTGGTGGAGAGATGGCCAGCTGAGGTGGATCTGAAGGAAGGAGACGGGTTAAAAGGGGGAGAGGAGTTCAATGAGATATGGGGGAGCCAGTTGGTGAAGGGCTTTGTAGGTGAGGACCAGGATCTTGACATTGATCCGGGGGGGGGAGATAGGAAGCCAACGGAGGTCCTTTAGGACATAGGGGTGATGTTGTGGTGCCAGGATTTGGTGTGAGTAAGGACTCGGTGGGGTGCACTCTTGACCACTGAGAGTTTCTTGATGGAACTTGATGCAGTATAGGAGTGAGTTGCAATCGTCAAGACAGGAGGAGATGAATAGGTGGACCACTGTGTGCGAGAGGCGGCCTGGTCTTTGTAATATTGAGAACATGTTAAAAATTGTTTTTTACAGCTTAGTGGACATGAGGCTCGAGGGAGACAGGGCTCACGGCAAGTTTGCGTGCCTGGGAGAGAGGGGAGACGGTAGTGCCGTGAATTAATCAGTTTGGTCACTGTTGAGTTTAATGATTTTTTTGTTGTAGCGTCCAGTCTTTTATTGCAAACAGGCCGGGTCAATGTGAGTGAGGGGTTGCTTGTAGGGGGATTTGGTGCCGAGGTAAATCTAAGTGTCATCGGCATGGCAGTGGAATCCAGGTTGGAATGGTGGTGTCTGTTGAGAGGGTTGATAGAAATGATGAAAAGGAGTTGGCCAAGTACAGAGCCTTGGGGAATGCCTTGTGTGACTGTGGATGAGACCGAGGAGTAGAAATGAATAGAGATTAAGCATGATCTGTTACAGGACTGGAGGCAGCCGAGTGCAGTGCCTTCAATACAGAGGCCTTCAAGTCGAGTGAGCAAGATGTTGTGGCTCACAGCATCGAAGGCTGCACTCAGGTGGAGGGCGATGAGGATGTTAAGGGCATCGGTGTCAGCGGAAGTGATGGGGTCGTTGATATCTTTGAGGAGTGCGGTTCCTGTGCTGTGCGAGGGGGCAAAATCTTGAGGGGTTCAAATAGGTTAGTGCAAGTGGGTTTGGAGTGCGGAGACAAGGCATTCCAGGGTTTTTGAGAGGAACAGTATGTTGGAGATAGGCCAATAGGAGTTCATTCAGGAAGGATGAAGACCAGTTTTTTGGGGGATTGGGTTGACAGTTCCAAAGGTGGAGGGAACATTCCAGGGACGGTGAGGAGTTTAAAAGGTTAGTCAAGTAGGGGCATAGGATAATTAGGGAGGCAATACTTCAGCAAGGGCCCACCAAATCCTTGCCATCTTGTCTTATCCTTTGTCTGTGGCCCCTGGTTGTGCACCTCTATCTACTTTGACGTTGCCCAGACAACCGTCTATGGGTTAGTACTTTACCTCTAACTGGATGGATCCCCAATTTAACTTTAATCTCACTGTACTACTTTTTCGCCTTTGTGTACTCAGAAGTTCATCATTCATGGTTCAGTTGCATTTGAGTAATAATACATTCATACAATCCATTAACAATATCATGTTATATTTTCAGGGGAGTACAATAAGCGTCCAGGTTAAAGTCTTTTTGCTGTGATTCTGTTGTCAGAAGATCTTTGTCCTGCAGTAGGTGTACCAGTTTTTATTTTTATTCAGGCAGATATTGTTACACAGCAAAAAGTGTCATGTTGGGAGAATTGTATATTTAGCAAAGTATCTTGGCAGCCATCTGAGTTTCAAACAATGCAGAAAACAACCTAAACCAACTTGGGTTAGCCCAGGTTGAGTTGCGACAAAGAGAATGATCCCAATTAAGGATTTATGAGGTGCTTGATCGATAACGCTTCAACCTAATATTTTGATCAATGATCAGCTTCCCTCGGGAAACTGCTTACTCATTCACCGGAAGAGTGAGCAGTGACCGTCCCATTCCTAGGAGTATGGGGTCTGTTCCATATGAGGCCTCCATGTTGCCATCCTGTGATATATTACATTTGGTGTAAATGAAAACTAAATGGAAATGCATATGGAGTGAGGAAGTAGAATGCAGAACTAAAAACAATGCAACCCACCAATATGGCCGCTAGTTGATAGGTAGAGGAAGACAGCGATGTGAAGGCCTTTTGGTTGCTTTCCTGTTCATAGGAGTCTGAAGACAACTTGTCAGTCATCGCTAAGTAAACGTCCAGGTGATCTAAAGTAACCCTGTGGAGAAAGTATTGGAGAACACAGCCTGGAGTTCATCGTAGCCCGCAGTTGGGTATTTTTAGATACCGGCTTTCACGTGAAGACGCCCTTGTGTCCTTTCATGTTCGTAGCATTGGCTGTAAGGACATGTCCACGGCCCCGTTTCCATCATGGTACTGATATTCTGAGTGTTAAGAAGGGACGAACAAGCTAGAAATACAAGCCTGTACTGCAACAGAAATAGAGGCTATTATGCAGAGAGTGACTTTGTAGAAATATTCCAGATGTCTTGGTCGGGGAAATGTACCTCACTTCCATGTGATTCTCCGATTCTGCTCCGTTATGTAATACTGTATAACTGTACAGGAGCTGGGGCGGTGTGCGTGCAGAGATTTACTCATTTAAACAGGCTGTTCTCAGACAGAGAAGTGCTGACAATGAGAACCGTGCTGTTTAGGCTGTACGCAAAATATTAATGTTTCTTTACATAACCGAACCTGCTGCTGACATCTGTATACTGCTCCTTTTAGAGTTTGTGAAAATGGTCAACGCTCCAAGTACCAATGTTGTTGAAGCTGTGTGGAGATCCTGTAGTGTTGGATGTGTTGGACTCGTACATTTGACCACAGCTCAACCACAAGTTTTGAAGCGGTTAGACTTGGTTCATTCTCTCCTGAAACAAATCCATATCCCCGAAGCATTTAGTATCGGCCAAGTTGTGTGTATTCTACGGAGGCCTCAAGGAGGCGAAAAGGCATTTGTGTAGCGGCTGGAGATCAGCGTTCTAGAGGACATCGATGCTCATTGGGAATTGATCTGCCCTCGTGAACTATGACAGAGCCCGGCGGGATGTAACGCTATCTTGTGAAGCTCTGGGCTCGCGCTGGCTTAGTGTACTGCTGCGTCCGCACGCAGTCCGCACTCTGGGACGCATCCATGTCCTCGCTGAGAGCAAGAATCTGCTTCGTATGGAAAAGACCCCATCACCCCCTCACCCGCTTCCTCACAACCATTTCTTGATAAATTAAAACTTAGGATCCAAGCCATCTATTATACCACGCCTCAGATAATGTAATTCCATCACTACGTGAGTCTCACAAACTTAATTATGGCCCAGTGAGCGTGTGTGTAGGCCAGCATGTGTGAATCTGTGTTTGTGTTGTGTTTATGTGTGTGGGTGTGTGTTAATTTGTATGTGTTTGTGTGTTTTTTCTGTGTTTGAGTGTGCAAGAGAGAGAGAGAGAGAGCAAAAAGTAAACGTGACTATTCAATTGTATACGTGACCAATTAGCAGGTTTGCATATTGACTTACCTCATTTATTCATGTGCTTCCACTTCCTTTCTGAAAAAAAGCCTGTGAAGTGAACGAACAAAGCAAGTCGATGCTCTTGTTAAGAAGGACCGGGTTATCCAAGATGTGCCCAACTCAGGACCAGCCCAGGGAAATGGACCTCTCCTCCAGCAGGGTCCACCGGGACTCTATTAAATACGTTCTGGCAAGAACCAGCCCAGGTGCTCCTCCTATTACCGCCGGTATGTGTTGGTGAGAACCTGGAGGTTCTATCAAACATAGAGACAGACCTTAAGACTGCTTCCCAGCAGCCGGTCATTTTCCCTTCTTGTCGGGCGGTTGGTGCAGAACGATTGGGGGATGTATTGTTTAAGCAACGCATGTAACGCATGCTTCGACGACGAAGCAGAAAGAAACAACACATTGAAATGGATAACAAATGTATGTTGTCGGATGCAGAACACACCACAGTTAATGTCCTTTTACAATTAATGTCAATCATATAATTACAAATCATGGAGCTGAATGGAACTGTACACACACGACACGATTTCCTTTTTGTGAAAAAGCGGCGTTCATTTAATTTGCACCAGGGTAGATTCAGTATGGCTTTAGTTGCGAATATATCTGTCCAATGATGATCAAGTATCTTTGTAGTCGTCGCCATGGTCAGTTGTTGAAGGCCATGTCGGAGGTGTAGGTAGGCCTACAGTATATTTAAAAGCCTATTTACGTTTCTCAACGCACGTTATGCTTATTGAATCCATACCGGTAAACAAAATTCATAGACCTATATTTGTTGATGTCGGTTACATGAATCATGCATCAGTAATTAATCACAATAGCAGTTAGCAACATTTCAAAGTCTGATATGCTCTCTGCTATATGAATTTGAGCATTCATCTTGAAAGCAGTCGGCGCTCAAAGCCAGTGTTTACTTGCTATGCGGTTCACGAATATAGCTTCTTCTTTTTTTTTTTTACATTACACGCGCAGTTGTATCTACAACAGTTTAGTTTTGGATGCCAACTATCTCTAAAAGTGTGAGTAAATACTTTTTGGGAACAGGGAAACTACCTAAAAAATGAATGTCTCTAACATGGATGCATAAAGAATGCAGAACCACTCATCGTAATCTCCTCATCCGCAGACTGCCATTTGCTACACTATATTACACTTGGATTAGAAAGTTTAACTCCCATCATATTAAACACATAGGATATTTATTTAGTTTTTTATTTTGCTTTCTTTTTCAGTTGTTTGTTAATGACAAAATAATGTTTCCTAGAATGTAATTCAAACAATAAGTAAGAAACAATTTGAATTTTGATTAAAGTCGAACGTGCATGTGTTATACCACTGTTATCTTCAATCAACTCCACATGAGCTGGAGGAGAACAGGACCCAGCCTAATCAAAGGGCTGCCATTCCACACCTTGTTATTTTCCCCCTCTTTTGCAATCAAATCTAATTATTTGGCATCATTTCCGAACCCCCACATCGATCCCTCTGAATGCTGAAACAGGCTGTTAATGTGCTATAGCGCTCCGTCCCGCTCTTGCTGTGATTCTCCTGCATGGGAAACTATTTGATTAGATTTCATCTGTGTGCTGATTTGAGAAGCACCTGGAATGGAGAGGAAGGGTACCGGCCAGAATTGCAGACTTGTGGTGCTTATGGATGTTTATCTGGATCGTATGGATGTATATAGGGGGCTTCTTGCCATCACCCTAGCAACTCTGTCTTGTTTGAGTCTTTGTCATTAGGTCGCAAATCTGCAAAACGATATGTCATAGCGTTTTATTTTCATCTCATGTTTTTACACAACCAAAAAATAATACACAATGAAAACCCCTGCTGTAATATGGTGTAAGAAAAAACAGATTATTTTGTTAGGGGAAAGAGTAAGGACTGGAGTAAGGTAAATTTATTTACAACTGCTCACACTGTAACATAGAACGCAGAATGTAGATCTTAGAACATAGAATGTAGAACGTGTTGTTTAGATGGAAGGATAGGTGACTAACGCAGCGGTTAGGGGTTGTGTTCTATTAGGGCTGCTAGATTATGGAAAAATCGAGCAGCCCTAATAGATACGATTACGATTAATCACGATATCAAAATCACAATAATCTGCTAGATTATGGAAAAAAAATCATAATCACGATTATTTTGGCCAATATGGAAATCACGATTATTCAAACGATTATTTTTGAGTTTAAAAAACATGATGCATTCATTCAGCATCCAGCAAATTTCCCCTTAAGAAAATACACAAAATGTTAAAATAGAAAATGTTCAAACAGAAAATAATGTACAAATATGTATCCAGCTGTTCCTATAAAACATTTAATGAATAAAATATATACTTAATATATACTTGCACAGCCCTGCTCTATGGTGCTTTGGTCCAATTCTAAGCCATTCAATTCGTCTTGCTCTTCACAAACCATACTATGGTGTGTATCTGGCAGTGTGTATCTGGCAAACGACATACTGCAGTGGATGCTATAGGCTGTAGTTGAGTTCATATCCATTGTCAGTATCAAATTAAGCACATGCATTCTCCCTCCAGACAGCAGAGCTGACACAGTTCCTTCACAGGAAATAATAGGCAATTTTGGCACCTTTATTTATATAGCACATTTCATAAACAAGGTAGGCCAAAAGTACTTACACTTCAAATCTGTAAAAGCTAAATACTACAAGCTATTTAAATCTCCCATAAAGTGGGGAGTGACCAACATTGGAACATTGTTGTGGGTTCTTTTCTGATGTAATTAACAAAATGATCCTTACCACTTTCTTAAACTGCTGTTATTTGTGCGCTACTCCATTACCATTGCTAACAGCCACAGATAATTGCCCCCTTGTAACAGGCGGTTTATTTCGCTAGCTACCTACGCATATGTAGCTACCAGTTAGCGAAACCCAAACCTAAACAAATGGTCACCGATACACCCAGATACTTCCAGCACACAAAGCTGGAAGATACATTCCCAAGAAAACAGCCACAATACCAAGATGTTTCAAGAGAGTTGTCGGTATATCATTTGTATATGGCTTTCTAACTCGTTATCTCAGAAGGTTGCTCTCAGAAAAGATATCCACCCCGCCCCCTATCCTCTGCTGCCATTTTTCTGTCTTCCCATATTCTCTCTCTCTCTCTCTCTCTCTCTCTCTCTCTCTCTCTCTCTCTCTCTCTCTCTCTCTCTCTCTCTCTCTCTCTCTCTCTCTCTCTCTCTCTCTCTCTCTCTCTCTCTCTCTTCTCTCTCTCTCTCTCTCTCTCGTCTCTCTCTCTCTCTCTCTCTCTCTCTCTCTCTCTCTCTCTCTCTCTCTCTCTCTCTCTCTCTCTCTCTCTTGCTGTTTCAGTGTAATGTGAGCCGGCCAGCATTGTCTCTGGCAGGCCTGTGCCACCGAGCCACAAACTCTACTCGGCTACGGTTGCTAGGCAGCTGGTCCTGGAGACAGGCGCCAGCACAATCACCTCCCCTGTCCTCCTCCGCCTCCTCCTCCTCCTCCTCCTCCTCCTCCTCCTCCTCCTCCTCCTCCTCCTCCTGGTTCCACTGCGTCCGCCTCCTAAAAAGTGAAAAAGATGGGCGACGGAGAGAGAGACATGGCCATGATCCCCCTGATAGACTGTTTGTGCACGCAGTCCATTCACATCTGTAGTGCTCTTGAGCAGAATGGCATTATCGATTGACAACGCTGGAAATGTTTGAGTTTAGGTTGTTTAGAGGAAGAAGAAAAAAAAAAAAAAATCCCCAAAGGCTAAAAAACAGTAGAGGAGGATTTCACCTTGTGGTTGTTGGACCGTGGTAATTACACACAGAGCTTGACCTTTCCCTTTCTTATTAAGAGTGGGCCAAAGTCTTTAAGACTCTGTCCAATAAAAGGCTCTAAACACTGTGACTGTGCTCTGGACTGTACCATTACTGTTCTCTGACTGTAATGCTCAGATTGAACCAACACTACTCACAACCGTTCTACGACTACGGCACTTTGATTATAATTCTATGAATTTACTGCGAATGTACTATGAATGTACTACCCCTTTATCACTGTACTGTATTATGAATGTACTACCACCTTTGCTATGACTGTACTGTACGATGAATGTACTAACACCGTACTATGACTGTACTGACAGTACAGTTGTTATATGTACAACGACTGTATTGTACTATGAATGTACTACTAACACCGCACTACGACTGTATTGTACTATGAATGTACTACTAACACCGTACTACGACTGTATTGTACTATGAATGTACTGCCACCGACCGTACTACAATGTATTGTACTATGAATGTACTACCACCATACAACAACTGTATTGTATGATGAATCAGCGTGCTACGTTGTATTGCACTATGTATGTACTACCACTGTACTACTATGAATGTTCTTCCAGTGTACTTTCCCTGTACTACCGTACTACTAGAGTTGTACTACCACTCCACTTCTACTTCACTACCACTGTACTACTGGGACTACTACCACTGTGCTATGACTGTAAAAACAACTATATTACTAGGAATATACAAACGTTAGAGATCTAGTTTCCTACCACTGTACTACTGGGACTGTATGTCCACTGTACTACCACTGTAGTACCGGGACTGTATGTCCACTGTACTACCACTGTACTACTGGGACTGTATGTCCACTGTACTACCACTGTACTACCGGGACTGTATGTCCACTGCACTACCACTGTACTACTGGGACTGTATGTCCACTGTACTACCACTGTACTACCGGGACTGTATGTCCACTGCACTATCACTGTACTACTGGGACTGTATGCCCACTGTACTACCACTGTACTACTGGGACTGTATGTCCACTGTACTACCACTGTACTACCGGGACTGTATGTCCACTGTACTACCACTGTACTACTGGGACTGTATGTCCACTGTACTACCACTGTACTACCGGGACTGTATGTCCACTGCACTATCACTGTACTACTGGGACTGTATGTCCACTGTACTATCACTGTACTACTGGGACTGTATGTCCACTGTACTACCACTGTACTACCGGGACTGTATGTCCACTGCACTACTATCACTGTACTACTGGGACTGTATGTCCACTGTACTACCACTGTACTACTGGGACTGTATGTCCACTGTACTACCACTGTACTACTGGGACTGTATGTCCACTGTACTACCACTGTACTACTGGGACTGTATGTCCACTGTACTACCACTGTACTACTGGGACTGTATGTCCACTGTACTACCACTGTACTACTGGGACTGTATGTCCACTGTACTACCACTGTACTACCGCGATCTTCCTTGTGCGGTCATTACTACGGATGGACATTTTCCACATGGCTTCACCTCAGAGACAGAACCTTGATTTGGCACTGAGTCCACTGACACCAGAACACCCCACTACTAACCCCTCCTCACCACCCCCCCCCCCCCCCAAAACCCCCTCCTCTCATGTTTGTAGTGGAAAAATCTGTTGTGTGTGTGTGTGTGTGTGTGTGTGTGTGTGTGTGTGTGTGTGTGTGTGTGTGTGTGTGTGTGTGTGTGTGTGTGTGTGTGTGTGTGTGTGTGTGTGTGTGTGTGACCATTCTGTGATATCTAGCCGTGATGTGTGACCTACCATGTGTGCCTCGCACAGTGGGCTTTGGCATGGCACCCAGGTGTGGCCGCGTTATTATAGGTGGATGGGGGGGTGGGGGTTCCCATGAAGAAGTGGCCATGTTACTGTGCGTGTGTGTAGCGGCATTAGCCGTGGTTAGGTTTGCTTTGTGTTGGCCATGGAATTCATAAAAGCACACAAGCTAGAACATATATCATCTATATGCCGTGGGACATGTGTGGGCTAGTTGTTAAGTGTGTGTTTGTGTGTGTGCGTGTGTGTGAAGGCTTATTCCTATTTATTGTACACTGTGGTTTATATGTTCAAGGTTTGTTTTCCCACTGGGTCAAACTCATAGACATTTTGGTTTGTGAAACATGTAATATTGAAACATATTTGTGTGTGTGTGTGTGTTTGTGTTTAAGCACAAGTAAAATAGTTTTCACTGTTTATTTCAGTGTGTGCGTGTATTAATCCTCTACCTTTCTGATCCCCCTGCTTGCCTATGTGTTTGTCTGTGTGTGTTGCTCTTTTACCTCTCTGAACCCTTGCTTGCCTGTCGTGTGTGTCTTTGTCTGTGTGTGTATGTCTGTGTGTTTGTTACTCTTCTGCCTTTCTGAACTCCGCTTCCTTGCATTTTTGTGTGTGTGGGTGGGTGTGTGGGTGGGTGGGTGGGAGGGGTGGTGGGTGGGTGGGTGGGTGGGGTGGGGGTGTGTGGGTGGGTGTGATTGGGGTCGACCGATGTGATTTTTTTTTTTTTTTTACCAAATTTACAATAACATAAACTCCCCCACAAAACTCCAAAATGCCTTTAAGCATAGGTTTCATTGAAAGAGAATTATCTTAAAACAAAATGTGCGCGGAGCTCCGAGCAATATTTCTTCAATTAATAAATGTTCAAGCGTAACTAAATAAATAAACAAAATAGTTCCCTGCAGTTTTTATAAAGTAAATAAAATAGAAATAAATATACTGTTAAAATGTAAAGCTGTAGGTCAATTTTGGTCTCTTTTCAGGAGTGCATCCATCTGCAATAAGGATTTAGAGCGAGAGAGAGTTAAAAGGGTGGTCGCGAGCTGACATATGCTTAATGCACGAAATGCTTAATTTATTAAGGCAAAACAACTCTGGAAAGCCTTGAATTAGTTTCCATTATGTAACAGGAAACCTGTCATTCAAAACTAGGCTACTTCATATCTAGCTATAGCTGAATATGTGGGCTACAATATCAATAGAGGTTACTATTCAGCTCCGACAACTGAACACCATAATTGCAGGCCATGTATGGATTCACAGGTCATAGATGCAGTATCACCTCTTTACAAGAAAGAGAGACAGAGATCGCTTTGGGACAAACTTCATTGACGTAACTAACCTCATTTGAATGCGATAGCTCGATCGCATTCAAATGCTCTACGAGACGCTTTTTTAACTAGGCCTACCTCCTCTGACCATGGGCTAACACAGACTTATACAGGTCACTAATGTGACGTTCGCAATGTGGTTGATAAAGTAAGTTCCAGTTGCACTTGCAGCAACGTTACTCAAAGATATAGCTAATACTACATCAATCAATTATTAAGTTGGTTTGGTTAACTGCATATCCCTGCCTCAAAGTGAATTATTTCGGCATTTTCAGAGGTTTAACTGAGAAACTGGGCAGGCCTGTCGTCGTATATATTGATCATAAGATTTGTGTTTTTGAAACATCGAGGATAGAGGATTGTGATGTTTATTGTCATTTCGTCAATACCTGCTGCCTGACCTTTGAAACAAAGTTTGGCACGCTCACCAGAGCTCCAGTCGGCAAATGCCTTCCTATGTGCCTGCCGGTGGTGTAGTGTTATGAATGTGTGTCAGGGTTTATGGATTTGTTGAAAAATATAGGTACTGTGTGTAGAGCAACCCCTTGCAGAGTTAGTTAAAAAAGATAGCTTCTGGCTTCTGGTGCCTCCTGTCGATACAGCAGTATATCATGTTTCATGAGGATACGTCAAAAGTATTTAAACCCGTCACAGATTATCTCGGAGGTCCTCAAGACGTTTGTGGAAAATGTGTGGAGATAGTTAAGCGGCACAGTAGCATTCTGCGGAGCTAGGTTACTAATCTTGACATGTAGAGATTTTGCTGTGGACCACAGAGTTGTGGCTGTAGACAGAGAGGGGAGGCTGTGTCAGAAATTATAGATTCCGATAATTGTAAGAATGCTGAATATCAAAATCCGATTAATTTGCAAGACCTATAATCGGACAACTCCTAATGTGTGTGTGTGTGTGTGTGTGTGCGTGTGTGTGTGTGTGTGTGTGTGTGTTGTGTGTGTGTGTGTGTGTGTGTGTGTGTGTGTGTGTGATGGTGTGTGTGTCTGATGGTGTGTGTGCGTGTGTGTTTGTGTGTGTGTGTGTTTGTGTCTGGATGTGTGTGGTGCGTGTGTGTGTGTGTCTGATGGTGTGCGTGTGTGTGTGTGTGTGTGTGTGTGTGTGTGTGTGTGTGTGTGTGTGTGTGTGTGTGTGTGTGTGTGTGTGTGTGTGTGTGTGTGTGTGTGTGTGTGTGTGTGTCCCTAACAGAAGTACAGGTACCAGGATGAGGAGACGCCCCCCCTGGAGCACAGTCCATCCCACCTGGCCCCAGGGAAGAGCGCAGAGATGCTGCACATGAGCGACAAGAACCTGGCCGCCATGGAGGCCCTCCACGGATACACACCACACACACACATCTCTCCTGTTAAGGTAGGACACACACATACACACAGACACACAGAAACACACACAAACATCTCTCCTGTTAGAGTGAGGCCCCCACACACACACAAACAAATTAACATCTCTCCTGTAAGGTAGGACAAATAAACACACACACTGACACACACACACACACACGCACGCACGCACGCACGCACGCACGCACGCACGCACGCACGCACGCACGCACGCACGCACGCACGCACGCACGCACCACACACACACACACACACACACACACACACACACACACACACACACACACACACACACACACACACACACACACACACACACACACACACATATCTCCAGTGACGGTGGGACTGGATAGACCCGCATACTCATTGTTCAGACTGGACTATCAAGAGTCAGTCCTCAAAAGTACTGTCAAACTAACACAGCTCTCTGGTCTACGCAGGAAATGTGTGGATAGAGTCTAATGGACACACACACACACAAACATAAACACACGCATCACGCTCTTGCATGTAATCCAACAACCTGGCGATGTGCAGATACACAAACACCCGACGCCCTTCTTCAAATGCTGTATGTGTTCCCTCGAGGGATCAGATCAGCCGGTAGCAACATAAACATCTATAGGTCTCAGCTTTCAGACGATCAGGCCAAAGTCGATGGTCCGCCATCGCTAATTCATTTAAATATTTGTGGTTGATAAACATAAACATAATTGCAATCTAATAAGATATTGCTCACGATCAAAACAGTTTCTTGCATATTACATTTTTATATTAAAGGGGACATATTATGAAAACAACACTTTTCCGGTCGTTTTGGGTCTCTGGTGCTCCCAAGCGCATACAAACATGATATTATATAAATGTATTATAATATTATTATTATTATAATATAGATATTGAGCTCCAGGAGTCGGCAAACGGCAACAATCACTTCTCCCCCATGCTGGGGTTCACTCTTTCAGCTCATTGGTCAATGGGCAGCAGCTCATTTGCATTAAAGCTACAGACACCAGAAACAGCGCATTCTGAAGGGACGGAAACAGAGGGGAATAGCGGTTGGCGAGATTCTTTTTCCTAAAAGCTATTTCCAACAAACAGCTTCAAAAACATGTTTTCTAGAACTCATATACTATGTTTACTTGTTGGAAAACACCATAATAGGTCTCCTTTAAGCTGTATTTATATTTCACCATTATACATCATAGCAGTGAAGAAGAGAGATAGAGAGAGATACATACACTGTAGAGTGAGAATGCAAGAGAGAGAGAATGAGCCAGTGCTAATGGAGGAGATGAGGACACTGGACCAGACAGCAGCTAATGGCTGTACACGTAGGAACAGGTGTCGCCAGTAGTAACCTGATCATGGTCTCTCTTCAACCAGACCGCCTCAATGGATGTTTACTGTAACTACAGCCTCCAAGATGGCGGTCCTTCCAGAATAATAACTAATACGAAGCAACACGTGTCTTTGCTTAGCCTCCTCCATTTATATACTTTAATACTCTCCTCTGAACCCTTATTCTTCTTTTTTTTTGAAGATTAATCAATTATTTACCATAGGTTTTTTTTTATTTAGTCATACAAAGAAAGTGTGTAAAAGGAAAGTGGTGCTGTGGGGATATTTTTTCGACGCAGACTACAGGCGAAAGCATAAATCATTGTTTCAGTGTTTTGCGCTATAGTGTCCATCTAGAAAACTATTGAAACAAAACCTATTTCTTAAAATTTGCCATTGTAAGAAAATGTCAGTGGTTCTGAAAGTGTGCATTCCCTTTACCCTGTGTACTACACTACAATGGTGACACCTACCCCGTGTCACCATTATGAGGTCATTCAAATTGCATCATTATTTCATTACGAGGTCATTGTTCATCGTGTTATTATGCAATACTGTTTTTATTAGGATTGAATGAATACGATGCTATAATGAAGTCTTTGTGACGTCATGGTCATCACAATGTCAGTGTCTGGTCGCCACAAGGTCGCGGCGAGGTCATTGAGAGCGGCCCTGTCTACACTTGATCTCCTGAGTGCATTCCGGGATTGAGCATCCGTTTTGTGACATCATTGTCTCACGTTTCTCTTCCCTTTTGTGCTACACCACTTGCTGCACAGTGACGTCACTGTTATGCGTACCGTGTGACCCACGTGACACAGTGTACCACACGATTCAAGTCGTAGTAGATTTCACTGAAATTATATTATAAAATAGAATATGGCTTTATAGGCCAGACTGTGGTGGAAATTTGCTTTTGGCCTTACCTCAGTGACACTAAAACAGACAAAGAGTATAGAATAAATATTTACATATAAAGATTAAGGCACATATTTTTGTTTGATTGCAGCAGTTCATGGCAGTTCAACAGGTTTAATTAATAATGATACATAATAGAGTAATTGCATTTGCTACAATGACCTTTTGTAAACATTGCAGTAGTCATCCTAGTAAAGGCTCTGTTGATGTGAAAAGGAGCTCTTTTTACATATTAGTTCAAATAACCTTGTGTATATCTTAAATGGAACCAGCGTGTTTGTGTGCGTATGTGTGGACATAGAGAGGAACCCCTGAAATCGTCCATCAGACCATAATACCCTCCTCACACATGACCAGCACAGCCCCGTGTTGACATCACGGATCAAATGGCCGTAAAGGAAATTCAAACCAATGCATGCAGTCCATAGATATGTCAGGTTAAAGATCGATGAGGATCCCAACGAGGATGTGGGTATTAAAGCTGTCTGTTTATGTTCTCTGAAGATGTCACCTCCGGCCGGTAACCTAACTTTAAAAGCCGCCTTTGGTTTTCAAAAAACCTTCTATAAAATTGAACAAGAAAACTCTACAGTGGTCGCAGCTTACCGGGTCTCCCAAGCCTGAAATTGAGACGTCCTACAATAGCAGGATATCTCACAGAACCGACATCGCTCCAACTCCACCCAACGAACAAGGAATCATTTAAAATGGCGTCCGTCCCTCATCACCACCGAGTGGCCATCTTGATTGCGGTGCCCAATGACCCTTCTTTCTCCATCTTCTTCTTCTTCTTCTTCTTCTTCTTCTTCTTCTTCTTCTTCTGCCTCCATGTTGTCTCCCCAGCCTGTGTTGATGTCCTCGGGACACACGCCGATGTACACCTCTGCCGTTTCCACGCTGGTAAGAGATGTGGTGTAGCGCCTCCAGCGCCGCCACTCGCATGGTCGCCGCCGTTCACGCCATTCGGAGTCGTCACCCACCATGAACACCATCACGCATGATCACCCATCATAAGGATGAAAGGATGAAACCCACAGGAAGTGACCCGTGGTCCACGCCATGGCCACCGTTTTGAAAAGGAACAAATATTTTAAGCATTGTTAGGCGAGATTGAATGGGTAAGGCAGAGAGAGGAAGCAGAAGGGAGAGAGAGAGAAGGAGGTCTCGGGGATAGAGTTTTGGAGTTAGGGTTAGTTAGCTGTGGTTATCTGTTAAACTAGGCAACGCTGATTTAGTTGTTTTTCATGATTGTCTTGAATATTACCAGAAAGTTTTGGATTTTAGAATTTAATGTGTCATCCTCCTTTTACTTTGATCCACAGTGTGTCATGTGCTGCTACGCACCATTAGCATTCATTAATCTTAACATCTGAACAAACTGCCTCTATGATGTGCAATGTGATGTCCCAGAATTAATCGGTAACATAATGTAGTTGTAGTGTGTATGTGTGTGTGTATGTGTTTGTGTGTCTGTGTGTGCCCGCGTGTGTGTAATTTGTGCTTTTGCTAGTTTGTGACAAAATGTTGTTTAATAAGATGGTAATTTGCGCTGTACATTGTATTTTTCCGTGTTTGTGGAAGCTTAGCCTGAGCTCGCTGGCTAGCATAACACTCCTACAGGATAATATGGATAAATGTGTTTGTGCAGTCTGAGCTATATAGCACAGCACTCCTACCCTGGTGATTGGTAACTCTGCTAGTGTAGCCTGAGCTGACTACAACCGAGCTCCTACCCAAGATATTGATAACTCTCTGGGGGTGTTGTCCCTAAGTACACTCACTATGGGCAGATAAATCCTCCTGGTGGATCGATACGCATTCCCTCCCTGGTTCCTTCTCTCCAGGCCAGTGCGCTTTTATCCAGTTTGACTGGGAAATGGATCATGTTACTGAAAGTGAGAATGTCCTTTTGCTTTTCGTATCGATGTTGATCACTTCCTGTGGGGCGGTATTCTTTTTGTGCTTGTTTTGCTGATAATCATTTGGAAAGAGGAATGGTGTTTTGTGCGGTGGAGGACGGTTGCCTGTAGGTGTCAGTGTTGAACTGTTGAGAATGACATCCATAACCTTCAAATGCTCTTATGATGCTCTTAAAGTCAGTTAATGCAGTGATCCAAGACTGCAAAGTAGATGCCACATACTCAAATAATTCTGGCCCAAGATTGATCTTCATTATATACAACAGAAGCCTCTAACGAGTGACAGTCCACAATATTATTTTTAAATACATCAATATGTGTTATGATAAGACATGCATTCCCATGTGCCTTAAATACAAAAGACGTAATGCATGAATATGCTTTGCTGTACGTATTGTGACAAGTGGTCTAGGAAGATACTAGGTAAATCATACAAAACGGCATGCATTATACATTTAACCTAATACAATCCTATGCTACATATAGAACACATCTTAGTGGTCCATGTCTTCAACAATAAGAAGTGAACGTCAGAACCAAGAAGGAACGGTCTGAGCAGAAGTACGAAGCCAAAATTCTTAATCTAACCCCAAAGAAGACACGCAATACATAATATATGCATTTTATCTGGCTTCTACTCTTTTTATCTCTAAATCTATGGCTGTTCCTTTCCTCGCATTTTGGGAAGGGGTAACCGATTAGGTTTTTTGTTTGGTTTTGGAGGGCTACATAAATTATTCAGTGCACAGATTTGGGGATAAACACTATTATTAAACAGATGTGACTTTCAACTAGGCCACAAACTGTTTGATCAAAAAGTGAATTCCTAAACTCCATCAGAAATGTGGTAAATGTTTTACACCGTGCCGAGGACCCGGAGAGGTTTCAGAGATGGAAACGGGGCAGCGTTTGTTAAAGGATCTGCACTCTTAATCCCTCAATGTGCTGATTTGAAATTCATGTGTAATATGGTTAACCGATGTTATTTCAACTATGCTTTACTCCCTGGTTCACCGCCAGGTGTGATGTCGAACAGCCATCTCGAATGCGCCCTGTGGTGTCATCACAGATGGGCGCTTCACCCAGACGTGTGATACACGGTGTATAATAAGGTCTTGGCGTGAGATGTGAAAGCGGTCCAGCACGCGATGGGGGGGGGCTGCACCCTGCTTTGTTACACAAACAAGGTCCACTCTGCCCTCTGCTCATCCTCACCTCCCTGCTAAAAATAAAACCATGGCGGACAAACTTACTCTCCTCCTCCCACCACTCCCCATTGGCCTCCTCCTCCTGTGCCTTCCTTTCCTCCTCCGCCTTCCACTCCTTCCTCCGACGTCTTCTACTCCATCCTCCCTTACTTCGTCCTCCTGTCTTCCTTCTCCTCTCTCCCCCTATCCCCACCACCTTCCTCCACCTCCTCCCCCTTCCTCATCATTGTTCCTCCTTGTCCTCCCTTTCATCCTCCCCCCCCCCCGTCCCCGTCCCCTCCTCTCTCCCTCTCTAAACATCTCTCTCATGCTCCACCTTCTCCACGCTGAAAGGAGTGGGTTACCAATTCCACCGTTTTTTTGTGTTAATAGATAGAGATTCTATAACAGCTTTTTGTACTGCTGTCCCCCCCCCCCCCCCCCATTTCTCGACTGCAGGGACTCCCTCAACTCCTCCCTAGTATCTGGTCCCCATCTTTATTCACAGCGTCCTCCTCCGCCTCCTCCTCCTTTCTTCTATCTTTAATAAATGTATAAACCCGTCCCCGCAGCTCCTCTGTAATTACTGCTACAGCTGCAGAGCAGGTCCGCTGGGAGAGAGACATAGAGGGAGGGGGGGGAGAGAGAGAGAGAGAGAGAGAGAGAGAGAGAGAGAGAGAGAGAGAGAGAGAGAGAGAGAGAGAGAGAGAGAGAGAGAGAGAGAGAGAGAGAGAGAGAGAGAGAGAGAGAGAGAGAGAGAGAGAGAGAGGAGAGAGAGAGAGAGAGAGAGAGAGAGAGGGCGAGAGAGGGGCGAGAAAGGGGCGAGAGAGGGGCGAGAGAGAGACAGAGAGAGAGCAGAGAGAGAGGCAGAAAGAGAGGCAGTAGGCAAAGTAAAGAAACAAATGCATGGGCCCCTCATCCATCGAAGAGAGAGGGTACTGCAATTGGTGAGAGAATGTGTTGGACAGGAGGCAGAGCAAGAGAAACGTTGTTTAGGTATGGAAAATAAGTTAGTTGACAGCGCCACCTTCACGGGTGCTTTTCATAGCTCTGCTCACGATGTGTTGGTGAGTGGCTGCGAACCACATGTCTTCTGTGTATAATGGGATGCAAAGGGCTGTGAAGGGCAGTGCATGTTCCATCTAAAAAGTTGTGTGCAAGAGTATTGGATTTCTCAGAGTTAACTGTTCGCTCTCCTTAGCAATTTGGGCCACCATTACAGCAAAACTGTGGAGTATTGCTTTGGTGCAAGAGGTTATTAACGCCCGGTGATGTATCACATCGTGCAATTAGTTTCATAAATCTATCCTAGACCCACCCCCAACCCAAACCAGGTCATTATCTCTGGATTATGGGTGCTGTGTCCATGGTGCTGATGCGCTGCATGCGCTACAAACAGGAGGGATGAGCACAGCACTTGGGCCACTTGGTCATTTTGCGATATGGTGCACTTTTCTAGGGACAATGAATCGGGTAATATTAGTTTTTTCCTTTCGCTTGTGTTCAAGAAACAGTGAGCACATTCATTGGCATGATTTCTTTGTCACCGTGGAAATAAGCATCCATCAGGATGCTTATTTCCACGGTGACTTCCGTCCATCCAAACCTTTCGGCTCAGAGTCAAACACCCTCTCCTCCACCGCACTTGCGTCCTGGCTCGCGTTTAGTACTGCGATTTGTGTGCACTGTGCGGGTCATCGTGACTCCTGGTCAGAATCCATCCCTTTGTGATGTCACAATGTGGGGGGGGGGCGTCCGTCTGACGATGGGCGGACTCTGTGACTAATAAAAGACTGGGATCCATCTGTCCATCATGTATCTCAGTGGACATGCCCACTTGTGAGGTCACAAGCGGGGTATCTCTTGAGTATGATATCGATACCGGGACCACAGCTCCTCACGTCACTGGCCACACCTTTCCTTTCCTCCTCAATTATATATTTATATAGGTAAATATTTAGAACTAGATTATACTATTATGCTGTACTTTTCAACTATTAATTAATCAATTCGATTATATTATCATACTGTACTAGTAGTAGCCTACTATTTATTTCTTCACATTTCCAGGGTTAATTAGTAATTCAACATTGTGGAAATTTACTTAGAGCAGGGCTCCCGTGTCTGTGGTTTTTTATGCATGTGTTTGCTTCTGTGCCCATTCTATATGATACAATGTATGTACGTGTGAGTGTGTGCGTGTATGTGTGTTTGTGTGTCTGTGTGTGCGTTGTTTTAATTGAACAGCACCACAACAAGTTCCTATCAATTTCTGTCGATATGGCAATAAAAGTACTGAACTTGAACTGCGAAATTGCAAGAAATATCGAGCTTCCTTCTCCATATTTTAGCCCTTGCTTCCTTGGCTATCCAACACGCCAACCAACACAAAGAGGAATGAAGCAAAAGTATGGAAAAAAAACAACATTACAAAATATAACAATCTCATTGTTTAAACATAATGGCAGAGACTGTCCACACTGCTGTCACTCTTCCATCGTTATAGTAACGGTGATTTCGGCTATGCTTGATTCTGAATGAGTGCGAATGCACGTCTGTGTGTGTATTTGTATGCAAATATTTGTGCATGGTGTGTGAGTATGCAAGTGCGGGTGTGTTTGGGAGAGTCTATAGACATGTGTGAGTGTCTTGTGCGTGCGTGCGTGCGTGCGTGCGTGCGTGCGTGCGTGCGTGCGTGCGTGCGTGCGTGCGTGCGTGCGTGCGTGCGTGTGTGCGTGCGTGCGCTACTGTCCTAGGCCGGGCTGAAGTGTAGGAGTCCTCGTGCTGGCCAACATCAGGCTCTCCAGCGTGACACACACACGCTGAGACAGCCGAGTAATTGCCATCCAACTTTCCTCCTCCTGCTCTCTCCCTCGAGAACTGGAGACGGGGGGCGAGAGAGTGGATGTGTAGTGCACTCTGGTGGAAGACAGGGAGGGAGAGAGAGAGTCATGCTGAGAGGGAGGGAGACAGCACCAAAGAGGGAGGGAGAGAGAGAGAGGGGGAGAGAGAACATAGAGATGTGGGGAGAGGGAGAGAAAGAGAGAGAGAGAAATATAGAGAGACACAGAGGAATATATACATATATATACATACATATATATATACAGTATATATATGTATAGAAATAAAGAGAGAGAGAATAAGATAACAATATTTATAAATTGAAAGATAGAAATTAAGATAAGGAGAGGCAGGGTATAGACAGTAAGCTATAGAGATACACAGAGAGAGTGAGAAGTTGAGGTACAAAGAGAGCCAGGGAAAGTAATAGACAGAACTAGAAATACAGAGAAAGAGAGAGAGAACTGGAGGTAAAGTGAGGGAGAGCGAGAGGGAGAGACAGAACTAGACTAATAGAGAGAGAGAGAGAGAGAGAGAGAACTGGAGGTAGACAGAGAAAGAACTGGAGGTCGAGGGAGAGAGAGAACTAGAGGGAGAGAGAGAGAGAGAGCGAAGTAGAGAGGTTGGAGAGGAAGAGGAGTGCGAGGAAGAGCAGGAGCGATAGCGGGAGTGGTACGCAGCCATCCAGGGTTGAACACGCAGCAGGACCTCTGCGTGCGTTTCACTATTGCGTCGTCTGCTCTTTGGTCGTTTGTGGGGGAATTTTTTTCTTTCTTTGGTGAGATGGATCTCTGATGAAGAGGAGGAGAAGGCAGCGGTTTATTTTGGGCGCGTTGTTTTAGAACGAGGTCGTTCCTCCGAGGGATTCTCCAGCCCAGCCGGGGAACACTGGGATCCCCTCAGAACGGCAACCAGCATAGTACTTTAAACTGCGCAAGTATACTGGAGTACCTTCCACTAGCAGTATATCTAATGCTCAGATCATAATACAATACTTTAAACTGTGAGGAGTACACTGGAGTACCTTCCACTAGTGTATTACTGCTCAGATCGTTGTATAATACGTCATACTGTGAGGAGTATACTTGAGTTACTTCCACTAGCAGTATATTGTAATACTGCTCAGATCATAGTACAATACTTTACACTGCGAGGAGTATATTGGAATATCTTCCACGAGTGTATTACTGCTCAGATCATAGTTCAACACTTTACACTGTGAGGAGTATGCTGGAGTAGCTTCCACTAGCAGTATAGTGTATTACTGCCAAGATCATAGTTCAATACTTTAAACTGCTAGTATAATGAAATACCTTTCACTAGCAGTACAGTGTTATACCGGCTGACAGGAATACCTTCTGATATTGTATTTGTACCACTATAAGTATACTGCAATGGTGTCTTATTACAATCTGACACATTCTATTATGAAGATTACTTGCTGTATTGCGTCAAATGTTTGAGTTGACCTTATCTAAAACAATGTTTACAGATTGAGTAAAAGATAACGATCCAGATGTTATTATATTTTGAGTGTTCTGTTATATGGAGCCGGTTTCTTGATGCATATAACCTGTTATAGTTAGCCATGATGTTGTGACTCCGAGCTAAATTCGCTGCGGAACTTCAGTACTTGGGACGTTTTTCGAGTGAAGAAGATACTAGAACAGCTAGCATACCAACTGCTGTGTGGTTGGGATGTAAACGACGGCCGTTGCCAAATCCTGCGCCGGAGATATCAACCCATTTTGACCCGTCATGTTGATGTCCGTCTGGTACGCCAAAAAGATGGGCACTCGTTTTATCCACAACGTGCGTAAAGCCCGGAGTCAGCACACACGCCTGATGGTAGGAGCCCTGTGGGATATGGTGGTATTGTCCTAATACCACTAATATAATACTAGCGCTGTGTTCATGATTTTAAATTAAATACAGAAAAAACATAAAATGCTATAGGAGGAGCGTTGACATTTCTGCTTTGAAACCTTCATGTGAACTCATACATCTGTGTTGTTGTTGGCTGAATATCCCTACCCACATACCAGATATATGCTCGAGCGCAAACGACACAAAACCAATACGGCTCAACTAATATCAAACAGGGAGACTGAATGCACATATGTTCAGACTTGTGCATAGATTCATATGTGCTATTCATATTCAAGACCAAACCCAATGAAACCACAAGACGCCGAAACTTCAGACCACGAGACATCAACATCCATGAGCAAACACATTTAATTAGGGCTGCACTACCCTAAGGTCAAGACCGTCTGGAGAATGTTGTTTTGGCTCATTTATCTTTATTTATTTATTTATTTATTTATTTATTTATTTATTTATTTATTTATTTGCAGTGGCTTTCTTTCTTTCTTTCTTTCTTTCTTTCTTTCTTTCTTTCTTTCTTTCTTTCTTTCTTTCTTTCTTTCTTTCTTTCTTTCTTTCTTTCTTTCTTTCTTTCTTTCTTTCTTTCTTTCTTTCTTTCTTTCTTTCTTTCTTTCTTTCTTTCTTTCTCTTCTTTCTTTCTTTCTTTCCTTCTTTCTTTCCTTCTTTCTTTCCTTCTTACTCTCTTCTTTATGTCTTTCAGGCTCCCCTTCTTTCTGCCTGTCTTTCTATTTGTCTGCCTGTCTGTCAGTCTGTCCGTCGGCCTGTCTATGACTTACTCTGTCATTCCAATGACCTCTCTTCCCTTCATCCCCTGCTTTGTCACCCTCTTCTTCCTCCCCTCTTTCCTTGTCGCTGCGACTTCATCTCTGTCCGTCTCTCCATATCTCACTGTCTCTTTAAAAGTCTCTCTCCCCTTTAAACCCCTTTCTCCTCCTCTCCCCCTCGCGCCCTCTCTTTCATCCTCTGTTCCTCTGACACTGACAGGAGCATGCTCTGTGTTCAGGATGGCAGGAGAAAGCCTTTTCATGTAGCTCATGTAGCTTAGCTTCAGAGTCGCCGTCCCTGTCCAACCCACTCGCCTCCATATTCAGATAACCACTGGGATATGTTCTGACATCTCAAAGTAACACCGGATATGATTAACCACAAGTTACTGGTGGTTTTTTTTATTGGAGGACTCCTCCTGGGTGTATTTTCTTCAGGGCACCCAGGGACACTGTTCAGGGTGTTTTCATATTAATTCAATGCAATCATCTGTATGTTTTTACTGCACATAATCATCAACATGTTAGGTAGTAATTACAGATCAATCAAAAAGGATCCATAATTGTATTACCAACCCTTGCCTCCTATACATGGGAAGTAAGGGATAGGGAGTATATATATATGTATATATAATATATATATACATACAAGTGTGTCATACTCTGTATCCATGGTTTATAATATATATTTGTATAGTATATCCCCTATATGTCTGCAGAGGAAGTACACGTGAAGGGAACATAAGATGTATGCAATGTTTTACTGTGTTCCTTTCCTAAAGCTCACACAAACACTTTGTGACTCTGGTATTCAAGCATTATGGTTATTGAGAAATGGTAGTTTCATAAACATGGAGACTTCCAAACCATTTGCACTCCGGACCGAAAAGGAAGAGAATAACAGAAAGACAGAGATGGGAAAAGAGAGAGAAACCGAGAGCTAGCTAGAGAGATGAAGAGAGACATATGTATGCATATATATAGAAAGAAAGAGATGGAGAGAGAGAGAGCAAGAGAGCTAGTAGAGTACATATGGCTTGAAAGACAGGTCGGGAAAGACAGATGGATATATATATATATATATATATATATATATATATATAAAGAGAGGGAGAGATAGAGACAGAGAGAGCGATAGAGAGAGATTACGGTTCTTTGAACTTAGATTGAGAGTTAACATTTCTGTCTGCTTGACCCCTTCTATCGGTCTGCAGATGAGGTACACTTTGACGTTATACTCAATCCTAGCAGCTGCCATTGGACACAGTTAAAGACTGAGAATATGGACCTGGTTCTGAGATGTTATGGATTAAAACAAACCAATTTGTACTCTTTTGTTAATGTGTGTGTGTATAAGGGAGAGAGTGTGAGTGAGGAGAGAAGAGAGCATGGAAGAGAGACTGCATGTAAAAACACACCACTTTGTCAATGAGTCTGTTATTCCATTGACCCGCCATTCGCTGCATCACCTTCCTCGTTAACAAGAATCTTGAGTGGTGTCACTGTCTATAACTCTCAGATTTCACAATGTACCACTTCAGCACTGACCCCAAGAGCCATATATTTACGTGGACACTAGTAATCTCAAGTATTCATCTGTATTGGGTCATTACAGGTAAATCACAATGGCTGGTTCCCGGGACATTATTTGAATAAAGGTGTTTCAAAGTTAGATTTTTGAAACACCTTCATTGATTTTCATTCATTGCTTTGTGTCCTCTTGTGAACATTGTGTGTTTCCCCAATCTACCAGTGCCGGCTAACTATCTCAGCTCTCTGCTAACTTCCTGACGGAGAGACTGAGATAACAGGCATTCATGTCTCAGCGTCATTCAGCAGATGTCATTGTTGCATTGTTGAACAGGGAGATCCAGCTCGCTAGCTGCTCCAATTGCCTAACAAGATTTCTTCCCATTTTTTTCTTTCTTCCCACAGGGAAATTCTCCCCCAATGGTTGTGAACACGGACACACTCGACGGCTCGCCATACGTAAGAGTTCTGTTGAATCATTGAAAATACCTTGAGAAAAGACCTTTAGATGATGATACAGTTCATGTTTATGGGATGGAGTTTGGGGTCATTTTGTCACTTCCATGTCAGAAACAGTCAGATCATCATACTACCTAGGTAGGGAATGTGTTATACATACAGTATGCTCTGACTAGATCCCAAAAAATTGTTTTTATAAAATTCCATCTAAAATTTGCACAAACCTATAAACGGGATTCCAAACTCCTCTCTGTTTGACTCTGACACCACAATGCTGTTAACTGTTTTCTAGGTCAGAGACCATAACAAGTTTCATAATTCTATCCCTCTTCTGGGATTGGCTTAATTTTCCGCCACGTACCTTGTGTGTCGCTTACTTGTTTAGCCAGAAGGCAAACTGGGCTGTGGAAGTGGTGTTCATTACCAGGTACAAGCCAAGTACAGGACTAGCTCTGAATACATATTTCCTCCATGGCGTATGAGTAACAGACAGTGTTGTTATTTTCTGTGTCGAAGCTCCCTTGGCAAAAACATGCTGTTTGATTAGCAACACACACAGGTAAAAAAAATGACAAAAGCAGAGTTCAATATATATTTTACACACAGAAAGACACGGCTGAAAAAACATGTCCACTACATTTTTTTTTACAGTGAACGGCTGAAGGTTATGACTTCAGCTGAAGGTTATGACTTGACACAGCTGTAGGTTATGACTGAAGGTTATGACTTGATAATAAAATGTCAATATGACCAAACACTGTTCAACAGTAACTCATTTGCAATTACTGTTTTCAGCTTAGAGCTGGACTGGCAGACCGGGGTGGTGGTCCCTCTCTTCAAAAAGGGGGACCGGAGGGTGTGTTCCAACTACCGGGGGATCACACTCCTCAGCCTCCCGGGGAAAGTCTATTCCAGGGTGCTGGAGAGGAGAATTCGGCCGATAGTCGAACCTCGGATTCAGGAGGAACAATGCGGTTTTCGTCCTGGCCGTGGAACACTGGACCAGCTCTACACCCTCCGCAGGGTGCTCGAGGGTGCATGGGAGTTTGCCCAACCAGTCCACATGTGTTTTGTGGACTTGGAGAAGGCTTTCGACCGTGTCTCACGTGGCATCCTGTGGGAGGTGCTCCGAGAGTATGGGGTCGGAGGCCCTCTTGCTGAGGGCTGTACGGTCCCTGTATGACCGGAGCAGGAGCTTGGTTCACATTGCCGGCAGTAAGTCAGACCTGTTCCCGGTGCGTGTTGGACTCCGGCAGGGCTGCCCTTTGTCACCGGTTATGTTCATTATTTTTATGGACAGAATTTCTAGGCGCAGCCAAGTGCCGGAGGGGGTACGGTTCGGGAGCCACTTGACTTCATCTCTGCTTTTTGCAGATGATGTGGTCTTGTTGGCTCCCTCGAGCCAGGACCTTCAGCATGCACTGGGGCGGTTTGCAGCCGAGTGTGAAGCAGCTGGGAGGTCTCAGCCCTGTAAGTACTGTCCATGGTTCTCGACCGGAAAAAGGTGGCTTGCACCCTCCAGGTCAGGGGAGGGTTCCTGCCTCAGGTGGAGGAGTTTAAGTATCTCGGGGTCTTGTTCACGAGTGAGGGGAGAACGGAGCGCGAGATCGACAGGCGGATCGGTGCGGCGGCCGCAGTAATGCGGTCATTGTATCGGTCCGTCGTGGTGAAGAAGGAGCTGAGCCGAAAGGCAAAGCTCTCGATTTACCGGTCGATCTACGTTCCCACCCTCACCTATGGTCATGAACTCTGGGTCATGACCGAAAGAACGGGATCCCGGATACAAGCGGCCGAAATGAGTTTCCTCCGCAGAGTGGCGGTGCGCTCCCTTAGAGATAGGGTGAGGAGCTCTGTCACCCGGGAGGAGCTCGGAGTAGAGCCGCTGCTCCTCCACATCGAGAGGAGCCAGCTGAGGTGGCTCGGGCACCTGTATTAGGAGATGCTCCCTGGACGCCTCCCTCGTGAGGTGTTCCGGGCATGTCCCACCGGGAGGAGGCCCCGAGGAAGACCCAGGACACGCTGGAGTGACTACGTCACTCGGCTGGCCTGGGAACGCCTTGGGGTCCCCCCGGAAGAGCTGGAGGAAGTGTCTGGGGAGAGGGAAGTCTGGGGATCCCTGCTCCGACTGCTGCCCCCGCGACCCGACTCCGGATTAAGCGGATGAAAATGGATGGATGGATGGATGGATGGTTTTCAGCTTAATCATTGACCAGTAGGTGTATAATCATCCTCTGCACAGGTAAACGGAACCGAAGGAGAAATCGAATATGAGGAGATCACATTGGAGCGAGTGAGTTCTTCACCGTGAGCTTTGACACCTGAACCTTAGCCTCTCTATTTATTTGCACATGCTCATCTTTTTCCGCCACACAATTCTGATGCCATTGATTGTGGAGTTACATTTCCTATACGCATATAGCCTAGCATAAAACATCGACGCTGCTTAAGATAGTTCAGGGGGCTAATGTTATCATGAATGATGGCTAAGGGCAGGGTAATAGTGGCTAGGGTGTTCTGTGTCCGATCACTAGTGTCCACAATCTGCCTACTGGTAGGCTGTTGATATCAGAGATCAAACCCATGATCAACATGCCCTAACCTGCTCCTTAATAACTTAATAAATAATATTCACTGTTCATTTCATTGGATGAAATCCCCCTGAACAGCTAAATAGTAATTAGTATGATTTTTGGTGGCTTACTTTGACCTACTTCACTGCTTCCCGCCAAGCTCACTGTTGGTGTTGCGTGCGTCTCACCCCAGGGGAACTCAGGTCTGGGATTCAGCATCGCCGGGGGAACTGACAACCCCCACGTGGGCGATGACCCCAGCATCTTCATCACCAAAATCATCCCTGGGGGGGCGGCGGCCCAGGACGGCCGTTTGAGGTAAGACCCACAACGCATTGCTCTCAGGCTGAGATCCCTAAACCCTGAGCTTAACCAGAACCCAACACTAACCTCTGCCTCTGTCTAGGCTCTAGACTATGCGTGTCTTAAGGTAATTAGTGGAACTTAAGAAGCACTTTTTCATTTAGATTCCATATTAATAAATTCTCTATTCTAATTCTTAAATTCCATACTTTCACATTCTATATTCTGTATTTTGAATTATTCAGTATCTAGCACAGGGCAGAACGGTATAGCATTGTAATAATTTGCTTTTCCATTGAGATAGTATGCTTGCACATGTCACATGTTTAGAGAACACATCACATGAATAGTGATCTTCATAACCTGTGATGCTCCTGACGTCAAAACAGGTTTTGTGGTCAGGGTGTTTGTCTACAAGCTGAAATGTTCTCGGTTTAAACCCAATTCTCCACAGTCTACCCGTATACATCTTTTATGCATAATTCCTAACCACAATCTGCACCTTAAACACTTACATGTACAAATAAACTCTAGGTCACTCTGAATACAACTATCTGCTAGATG
Source organism: Melanogrammus aeglefinus (assembly GCA_900291075.1). Taxonomy (NCBI): domain Eukaryota; kingdom Metazoa; phylum Chordata; class Actinopteri; order Gadiformes; family Gadidae; genus Melanogrammus; species Melanogrammus aeglefinus. Next base: position 470,653 of record OLKM01000128.1, on the reverse strand, counting down.
AAAAAATGGCAAAATATGAAATAGATAAAGTATGTATGTTCATAATCCATATTATATGCTTTGCATCAACAAAATCCATGAATTATTTGGCTGGTGTCAGCAGCGGTTCTGCTTCCATGTGCAGTTCCCTTGGTTTTCTACACATGGGACTGTCACTTCTTTCCTCTGAATGCCATCGCAAAAAAGCCTGACTTCCTCCTCCTGAATGTAGAACACACTATAAACATGCCCTGGGAAACATCAGGCATGGTATGGCTGTATGTTTTGAAGATGTGGTGAGGTAGCCACTGTGGTTATAAATAGTTCTGACATGTGTCGTATCTTTCATACTCCGATGCTCAGAGAAAATAGGCTAGTGAGCCACGCAAGGTTTAAAAATGTAAACTTTAAAAACACAAACTTTCATGCAATGTTGATGTGTGGATCTGGGGAATCTGAAAACATACAAAGAGTATGTTTTTTTCGGACAATGTGGGAAAACGTTACCAATGCTGAGAGCTGGTCTAAAAATGGTCACGTAGAGGAAACCTTTGAGAATTACCTTACCGCGTCATTTCACAGTCTTTGTCGTAGCTGCATTTCATTTTCTTTGCTGTAGTTTCCATCGTATTCCGCCTAGATCTGCATAGCTTATGACTTTGTGGTGACTCACAATTCTGAATGGGGCGTTGCAGGCAGCACAGAAGGGGACAGGTAAACCTGCACTTGACCCACGTGTGTGCACAGTTTGATCGACGTCAAACAGCCCTGTGATGACAGCCTTGTGTGCTTTCTTTACAGCCATTGTGTAAAAGCCTGATATTAGAAAAGTGTGCCTCCTGCAGTGGATTGACTTTGAATACTAATGCCAATCAATATGTGTGACAAAAGAATTGATTATGCTGTGTACACCTGGTCACTCTACTAGCCAGTGATGGAGTGTGATTGGCTCTTCTGGCTTCCCTTTTAGAGAGACATGCATGTATACCAAATATATGGTTTAGTATTCTGTGATAAGTTCACTCTTTTAGCTCTCAGGTCATGTTTGGAGGTAAGCCATGATAAGTCATCCTTTAAGGTGACAGATTGGACTCTGGTTTACATTGATATAAAATATTAAATAAGTAATAGTCATAAGGGTTTTGAGCAACATGAAACCAACAAAAACACAACAAAACAAAAGAGATGGACATTCCCAGTCAGGGAGGAATTATGTGTGCATAGCGCTGCTACGTCCAATATGCCCCACATATATAATGACAGTTCTAGTATAAGAACAATCAATATCTCCCAGCCAATCCAAGATGCCAATCCCCAATGTCTGCCGCAAATCTCTAGGAACCCTTGAGCAATATGTCTTGACCCTAAAGTTAATACCCTGTATTAAGAGACTGACCCCTACCTGCTCCTTTATGACCTGTCTCTTTATTCACTGTAAATCTAGATAAACTCATTCCCTAAATTGAAATAGTAAATGCTAAATCTAGGTACTCGAAAGAGGAAATGCTTCCGCGCTCCCTGGTCCATGTAAGCTGACGTCTTTTAAGCCATTACATGACTCACACCTCAGATACATGCCTGGATCCCAGTATCAGGGGGCGAGAGATGTGAGAACCTATCTTTAGATTGGTTCAGCAAAAGCAACCTCACACTTGGGATAAAATTAGCCTTGGAGTACATCTTACCCCCTGGGTGGTGATGATACACCGTTAGACTTTATGATCACCTTAACTGTAAGGCCCTGTCTGTCCACTCTAGTGAGGGTATATTTGAAAGAAAGTACCATTATTTTCCGGGATTGTCTTGCGGTATAACAGAGCTTTAGTTTAAGTATTTAAGCGCATGTGAGAAGGCATGAACCGAAACAGGAGCGCTGTTTGAGTTCCCTCATTGAAATCATTCGTACAGACAATAAAACTCAGAGAGGAACAACTGTTTATACATTCAGCCGGCGCAGCGGGGGACGTTAACCTCAGCTGAACTCGTCCCCTTCTGTTGTTCCCCGTCCTCAGCGTCAACGACTGCATCCTGTTTGTGAACGACGTGGACGTGAGGGAGGTGACCCACAGCCAGGCGGTGGAGGCGCTGAAGGAGGCCGGGGCCATCGTCCGCCTCTACGTCCTACGGAGGAAGCCCGCGGCCGAGAAAGTCACTGAGATCAAACTCATCAAGGGACCCAAAGGTGTGTGTGTGTGCCTGTGTGTGTGTTTGTAATACAATGGCAGACACCAACTGTTCATACATCTGTCATTATGTTCTTTAATTGCAAGTTGCCTTTACTCAACACTCTTTTCTCCTCTGTCTGTGTTTCTCTCTCTCTTTCCCTCTCTCTCCCTCTTTCTCCCTCTCTCTCTCTCTCTCTCTCTCTCTCTCTCTCTCTCTCTCTCTCTCTCTCTCTCTCTCTCTCTCCTCTCTCTCTCTCTCTCTCTCTCTCTCTCTCTCTCTCTCTCTCTCTCTCTCTCTCTCTCTCTCTCTCTCTCTTTCCTCTCATCTCCTCCAGGGTTGGGTTTCAGCATTGCTGGAGGGGTGGGGAACCAGCATATACCAGGAGACAACAGCATCTATGTCACCAAGATCATCGAGGGTGGGGCCGCCCACAAAGATGGCCGCCTGCAGATCGGGGACAAGATACTGGCGGTGAGACCCCTTCTTTATGTTACGTATGAAGAAATCCAGCCTACCCCCACCCTGTGGGCCTCTCCGTTCTCTTCATGGACACTGACTCTATTCAGTCAATCAAACTTTATTTACATCAGGCTTTTCCAGCAAGCCTGAAATACTTAGTGCTTAACAAGGAAAAAAAACAACAAACAACTAGGCCTACAACATTAGTTTAGAAATGTATCACAGCATTTTATAGAATCACAGAGATACATTTGACAAGTAGAACTCAACAAAAATGGTATTGCACACTACTCGATAAGAAAAAAAAAAAGTATGTTTAAAGATTTGGCTCCCACACAAGGTTAGGTTATATCAACAACTAAAACATCAAGAAACAATGACAAGCCTGCGGTGTGTGCCATGACACACAATGGCGTATTAATTATCTGGAGAGAAAGAAACGTACAGTTGTAAGTTTCTCGGCTGGAGCTGACATTCATGTACACTATACTATGTTAAACAATGCGTAGGATGGGGGCTTGAAGCCCATTATTTCCCTTGTACCTTGCTGCCACCCGATGGACAAAACTGGAACTCCAGTTAGCCTGCGATTATCTGAAAATAAATAAATAATCGTTTTTTACCAAATTATGTCTTAGTAGTTTGCATCAGACAATATGTTCGATCTATAAATAAAGCAATTCTAAATCTGTCACTTTTTTGAACTGTTGATACAATGTGCTACATGTGGGGGCAAAAGATAGTCAACAGCATGCTGATGTTAAGCAGTGTGCTACATGCTAATGCTTACTTTACTGGTGCAGTTGAACAGCATGCAACATGCTAATGCTAACGGTACCAACTGGTACAGGTGAACACCGTGTGTTTGGAGGACGTGATGCACGAGGACGCGGTGGGCGCGCTGAAGAACACGGCTGAGGTAGTGTACCTGCGCGTGGCCAAGCCCAACAACCTGTACCTGACCAACTCCTACAACCCCCCAGACCTCACCAGCAGTAAGTATACCCCCGTAGTCTAAATATGAAGCAAAATAACAATCACAATGGCCTCTCTCTCATTTACCTATCTCCCTCTACCCTTCAGGCCTCACCAACACTGAGTCTCTCTCTGGCGCTCTCTCTCTGGCTCTCTCTGGCTCTCTCTCTCTGGCTCTCTGGCTCTCTGGCTCTCTCTCTCTCTCTCTCTATCTCTCTCCTCTCCTCTTCAGGCCTCTCTACTCTGACTCTCTCTCTCTCTCTCTCTCTCTCTGGCTCTCTCTCTCTCTCTCTCTCTCTCTCTCTCCCTCTCCCTCCCCGCCCCTCCAGTAAGGTACAGCAGTACAGTTTCAAGGTTGATGGTGTGTAACAGCCGGGAGGAGAGTTGTTGTACTGCTGCGAGTGCACATGAGCAGAGCTCCCTTAGCTTCAGTGATTGACACATTATAACGACACGTGGCTCCCATGACTTTGTAAAGTTATTGTTGCTCAGTGTTGAAGCAATTATCTTTTGTGACCTTTTACCAACTCTTTTTAAAATTGTTCTTGCTAGAGAGTTTGTGTTTAACTACCGTATATCAATACTGATGGTTACATTTAGGTCTACGTTTGACAGGGTTAAAGTTAGGGTAAGAGATGATTACTCTGAGGTATGTCGGGGAACGTTTAAGGTTAGGGGTGTGTTTATGTTTTCTGTAAATTGAGGTTAGAGATGGCTACATTCTTATTATTAGGTTAAAGGTGATTTGGTTAAAGTATGTTGAGGTATTAAGCGTCTAGGTTACAGTATTTAGTGTGGTTAGGATCCCAGGACTGTTGTAATGGCTTCCAGCAGTATCTGTTTAGTCTCTTCCTTCAAAAGCACAACCTGGGCTGCATTTATATCTTTGAATACCGGCATGTTTCACGTCAAAGCTCTCCTCCAAGTGTTTCACAGATATACCCTAAAAGTGATGTGTCAGGTCTTTTTGAGGAGGACAGGAAAAGCGAAATGGTAAAAACAGATTTGTCGATCTCACATCTAAGACTTGGGGGACAAGTGCCATGTGCTTCTTGTTGAATAGTGAAACCAGGTGTTTCACAGGAATGTGTTCATGCTGCCGAGATTTTTTTGAAAGTATGCGGTGAAGACATCTGTTTTAGTGGTGCTGGGACTGAGAGCCTACACAGAACCCTCAAAGGGAAGCTAGGAGGTTCATTAATGAGTAGCAAATTGATTTGAAAACCCTGCTAGCACAAATGATGGAATGCTTTTTGGTTATAATGACATACAAACCTTTGTTAATTATTAACTTTATCTATTGATTCCTGACGGGAAGTACCAGAAATCGAGTGGCATAAAAATATATTCAAATTGAAAACTGTACATTTATGTAAATTATATATGTATTTATGCTGTACCTAGTTTGTTTCTGACATGATGCTGAAATAATTTTTCCTTGTTTGTTATTTGCAGCATATTCTCATATGGACACGGACCTCAGCCACCCCAACTACCTTGGCTCGGATTACCCACAAGCCCTCACTCCCACCTCGCCCAGCCGGTTCTCACCTGTGCTGCATGGCATGATGGGAGACGAAGACCTGCCCAGGTAATTAAGAGAACAGCAACACGATTGGATTCGGAAAGGTGGCTGGTTTGTCTGATTAGATTCTCCTCTCTACTGCCAACTCCCAAAGTCCATGGGATCAAGAAACATACAATAAAGAATCCTAACTCATAACAGTCTGTTCCTCGCGGGACGTGCAGGTCATGGTTGGGCGGTTGCTTCGGAATGGTTGATGTTGGTTGAGGTTGACGTTGCCATAGGTGTGTGAATGTTTGGTATTAATCTTCAATGTGCTGCAGGTGACAACAGAGGGGAGAAAGTTACGCTCTGTTTACCATTTCCAGAGAGGCTATATAATGTGAGCAATTTATATGCATTTTAATTAAAGCTTGAAAAACTCTTATATACTTCGGTTAAAAATGCCTAAGAAATGTATGTTTTGGGGCTGAATCCACAGTGTTGGGGTTTGATGTAATATTTAGTAATTATTTAATACCCCGTGGATTTTCCCATTAGTGTGGCTAGTTGATGGAACCAGGAATCCCTTATATGGCCACAAACATTCACCTCACACCTCAGCGGTCATGTGACTCCAGGCCTTCGGATTGTTGTCCTTGACATCTGAGTCATGGCTGACTTCACAGGATCACTTCTTCCCCTTTCCACTCCCTTATGTTCCACAGTCTATCTGTAGGCATTGATGCATTGAACGTTGATAGGCAGTTAATATTGATCACAATTATGTTGCCTATCAATCATTTACTTTAATCAACGCTAAGAAAACAGACGGAGTGCCTCTTGCGCTGCTATGAATATTATTTAGCATTATTTTCCTCTGAGTATTATGGTTTGTTTCATTTATATCTTATTTATTGTAGTTATTGTAGTTCTAGTGCAAATCATCAACCCTAAACACCGTCATGGTCCCATCTCGAGGTGCAGAGGAAGGAGCGAGATAAGGGAACGCCTTGTGACTCCATGCATATCATTTAACACTCCTCTGATCATTATGGTCTGTTTAAGTCGGTTGTATCAATCTCTTCTTTTATTGCAGTTCTACTGGCAGGTATAGTATTTATATTTACCCAACTAAACGAATAAACAGCAGGGATAAGATATCTCCTTGTGACTCCATGAACATTCTCCAGCACAGAGTTCGGTCTCTCCCCCGCCCCCCCTCCCAGGGACCCGAGGAGAGTGCTGATCCACAGGGGGTCCACGGGACTAGGCTTCAACATCGTGGGAGGAGAGGACGGGGAGGGCATCTTCATCTCCTTCATCCTGGCCGGAGGCCCGGCTGACCTGAGCGGGGAGCTGCACAAGGGAGACCAGATCATCAGTGTAAGACCCCCAGAGCGCACAGTCGCTCACCAGCCTCCACAAAACACTCAAGACTCATTCACAGTTCAACCAGATCATCAGTGTAAGACCCCCAGAGCGCACAGTCGCTCAGCAGCTTCACACTCAAGACTCATTCACAGATCAACCAGATCCTGCAAAGCCCCCCCCCCACACACAAACCCCTCTTATACACTTATTGCATGTTGTACGCTCTGGAACTTAATGTACACGTTATCGTGTGTTGTACGTCCTTGCACTTAATGGGTTACTTTGTTCTATCCTTACTGTACCAACAGCGATATATTGTTTCACTTTATTCTCACAAATGTACTGATTGTAAGTCGCTTTGGATAATTGCACCGGCTTCTGGTTCCGTGGTCATTGATGGGGCTGCGTTGTGTTGGATCGTGTCCTTTTGACTATGGATAGCGTGATGGATGATGCTGTGGTGACGGGGGAGGGGCCGGTAGGTGAATGGTGTGCACTGTAGTATCGGTTGAGTTAGATAGTGATAGTTTGGTCATGATGATGGGGATGAACAGTACAGTGTGTCATGGTGATGGCCCTCTCACAGGTGAACGATGTGGGCTGTGGTAGTGATACTGACATGTAGAGGGGATCGTTACTGACAGTGATGGACAGTGTTTGACAGCGGTGTTGTGATGCGAAAAGCGAAAGTGATGATGATCAACAGTGTGCTATGTCACACTCAAACAAGCGAACAGTAAGAGTGATAGTGATAGACAGTGTGTTACAGCGAGGGGGGCACTAACAGGTTTACGGGGATAGATAGTGATGACAGCCTTTAACGGCCCTGGTGTCTAACAGGTGAACGGCGTTGACCTGCGGATGGCGACTCATGAGCAGGCGGCCGCAGCGCTGAAGAACGCCGGTCAGACCGTCACCATCATCGCTCAGTACCGGCCAGACGGTGAGTACACCAGCGGCGGGACTGGGCCCTTAGCCCCGCGCACACGGGGCCACGCGCACACGGGGCCACGCGCACACGGGGCCACGCGCACACGGGGCCACGCGCACACGGGGCCACGCGCACACAGGGTACCCCCCGTCGGGGATCAACAGGGGACCCTGGCCTAGTTAGTTATCCCCACATTTTTTCTCCCTGCGCTTTTGTGCTGATCTGTCTGTTTTTTTTTTTACTGTGCTCAATGTGAAAATAACTAGCTATTAGGTTGTCAAGTCCAATTTATTTGTGTCGACCTTAATCACAGCTAGCGTCTCCGGGGGCTGGATCGGTTCTTTTTTCAGCGGTGATACTCACACGCTCAGAAAATGATTAGGGAGCGCAGATCCTCCCTGGTGGAATAATATTGTGTGTGTGTGTGTGTGTGTGTGTGTGTGTGTGTGTGTGTGTGTGTGTGTGTGTGTGTGTGTGTGTGTGTGTGTGTGTGTGTGTGTGTGTGTGTGTGTCTGTGTGTGTGTGTGTGTGTGTGTGTGTGTGTGTGTGTGTGTGTGTGTGTGTGTGTGTGTGTGTTCTCAGAGTACAGCCGCTTTGAGGCGAAGATCCACGATCTGAGGGAGCAGCTGATGAACAGCAGTATGGGATCTGGAACGACCACGCTACGAAGCAACACCAAGAGAGGGTTTTACCTAAGGTAACCTGACTGACGAACCAACTAACTAACTAACCACGATGCTAACGGTTGTAAGTCGCTTGGGATAAAAGTGTCAGCAAAATCGCCTCAGTGTCAAAAGTTTGAAGTAGAGGCCTCTATTTGGTGAACCCACCTTTACCTGCTGTTCTCCATTTCCCAGGGCTCTGTTTGACTACGACAAGACGGCAGACTGCGGCTTCCTCAGCCAGGCGCTGGGCTTCCACTTCGGGGACGTGCTCCACGTCATCGACTGTGGGGACGAGGAGTGGTGGCAGGCCCGTCGGGTCACCACCCCCAACGAGGCCGAGGAGATGGGCTTCATCCCCAGCAAACACAGGTGGGTCTGCCTAGTCCCTAGAAAACACAGGTGGGTCTGCCTAGTCCCTAGAAAACACAGGTGGGTCTGGGGCCTAGTCCCTAGAAAACACAGGTGGGTCTGGGGCCTAGTCCCTAGAAAACACAGGTGGGTCTGGGGCCTAGTCCCTAGAAAACACAGGTGGGTCTGGGGCCTAGTCCCTAGAAAACACAGGTGGGTCTGGGGCCTAGTCCCTAGAAAACACAGGTGGGTCTGGGGCTTATTCCCCAGCAAACACAGGTGGGTCTGGGGCCTAGTCCCTGGAAAACACAGGTGGGTCTGCTTAGTCCCTAGAAAACACAGGTGGGTCTGCCTAGTCCCTAGAAAACACAGGTGGGTCTGGGGCCTAATCCCTGGAAAACACAGGTGGGTCTGCTTAGTCCCTAGAAAACACAGGTGGGTCTGCTTAGTCCCTAGAAAACACAGGTGGGTCTGGGGCCTAGTCCCTAGAAAACACAGGTGGGTCTGGGGCTTCATCGCTAAAAAACACAGGTGCTTTGGACGCCCACTATCGGCTGTGCTGTCTGTTGTCTGGCCTGTATGAAGGAGAGAACCTGGCTCTGGTATTGGAGTTGCTTTATTGCTTAAAGTATTCTGCTAGGCCTCCCCTCCCCACGGGTGGGGATATGACACCTCATCCACTACCAGTGTAAAGCAACCACCTGGGTGATGCAAGTGTGTGCCAGAGCACTCACCACGCACAGGCTTTCACGGTAGGAGAGGTGGGAATGAAACAATACTGTAATAGAGAGCGGGGAATGATTAAGTAGCCTAGTTGGCACTCCTACTCCTTTTATGATGGCCATGGGATTCTGTGTGGCCACAGGGAGTCCATTCGGTAGTTTTAAACGTTTTTTTATGTCTTCCCCTTTCACAGGGTAGAAAGGAAAGAATGGTCTCGCACCAAAGAGAGGGTAAGCCTTAACAGCCTTGAACAACCCTAGCGAACCTAGAAGTTTTCTCTCTGTATCGTGTTTAATAACTTCTTTGTGTTTGCATTTTTGTTTGTATTGTAGGACCACAGTCGCGAGACTCTGGGCTCTCAAGGTCAGTTGAACAGGAACCTGAACCTTACAAACTCACTGTGTTACTGTACTTTGTATTGTGTACTGAGTCCAAATGCTACAAGATTGCTAGCTGCTTGCATTGAAACAGTACAATGTCAAATGGCTGATTTGATAACTTTCCTGTATATTTTATCCATCTAAAAAATTTAACTGACAAAAGCAAACTAAAGAGGATGAAATTAACATTGATTGATTCAATGTTGTTGACTTACTTCCCTCAACTCAAAAGAAAATGTCTGCTTCCCTGTCTACCAGGAAAACGTCCTTCATTTCTAAGACCGGTTATTGTCCTGCGCCGTGAATGTTAAAAGTGATGTTTACAGTTTGTCTTTTGTTCTCTAGGGAACCCACACAGCTATGAGACGGTCACACAAGTAGAAGGTAAGGTCCCTTCCAGACTCGGGTTTAAATTGAATAGAGCAATTCTCTGGATAAACATCCAATTCATACTCTGCATCAAGTAAGGTCAATTCGATCTGTATAGGCCTTAATCACAGTCACATTATGAAGGTGCCACAGCCCACAGTTTACCACCCCCGCCACAGACAATTTTTTCTCGAAAACCAGTTGAAGATGACATTTTTTGAAAATATATTAGATTGGTAATTAAACTCAAACTCAATCATGAATGTGTCTGGTTATCTGGCACACATAGAGAGTGATTAAAGTCTTAGGTTTGTTATCTCATGGTGTTAATGCAGCCATCCCACTGATGTAGCAGTGTGTTGGCTAGTGACTGCCAGCCGTCAGTCGATGGCCTAATAATCCTGTGTTTCTTTGTTTCCCCTCTTTCCCTCTCTGTCTCTGGTGTCTCCGTGTCCAGTCCATTACGCGAGGCCCATCATTATTCTGGGCCCGGTGAAGGACCGAGTCAACGACGACCTACTCTCAGAGTTCCCCGACAAGTTTGGATCCTGTGTTCCACGTGCGTCCTTTTACTTACCTCAATGGCTGAATCCATGGATAAAATCATGGATTTGTCGGTTTTTCCGGAGCTTGATCAGTGCTTCAATAGATTGATCGGTTCTTCAATGGATTGATCGATTCTCTAATACATTGATCGGTTCTTTAGTAGATTGATTAGTTCCTCAGTAGATTGATCAGTTCTCAATAGATTGATCAGTTCTTCAATAGATTGATCAGTTCTTCAATAGATTGATCGGTTCTCTAGTAGATTGATCAGTTCTTCAGTAGATTGATTAGTTCCTCAGTAGATTGATCAGTTCTTCAATAGATTGAGCGGTTCTTCAGTAGATTGATTGGATCTTCTTTAGATTGATCGATTCTCTAATATATTGATCGGTTCTTTAGTAGATTGATTAGTTCCTCAGTAGATTGATCAGTTCTTCAATAGATTGAGCGGTTCTTCAGTAGATTGATTGGATCTTCTTTAGATTGATTGATTCTCTAATATATTGATCGGTTCTTTAGTAGATTGATTAGTTCCTCAGTAGATTGATCAGTTCTTCAATAGATTGAGCGGTTCTTCAGTAGATTGATTGGATCTTCTTTAGATTGAACAGTTCTTCAGTAAATTCAGCGGTTCCTTCGTAGATCTTTTTCAGTAACTTTGATAGATTGTTCAGTTCAAAGATATTTCTTAATCCTATTGTGGATGTCGCCATAGTGATGCATATTATTAAGGTATCTTGTGTCGATTGCAAACCACCCCAGGACCAGGTTTGATACTCCATTTCCAAAGAAACACCAAATTCTAATGAATTGACAGGGTGTCTGAAAGACGCTCTGATTGATTGGCTGACTGATCCACAGACACCACGCGGCCCAAGCGGGAGTACGAGGTGGATGGGCGGGACTACCACTTTGTGTCGTCAAGAGAACAGATGGAGAAGGACATTCAGAGCCACCGCTTCATCGAGGCCGGCCAGTACAACAGCCACCTGTATGGCACCAGCGTGCAGAGCGTCCGGGAGGTGGCCGAGCAGGTAGGACCGCCCACAGAGAGCCCGCCACTACCCAGCATGCCCCAGAAACAATGAGACACGAGAACACAAGACGTATGGCTCTTCTTACGCA
>OLKM01000128.1:364109-454109 GCA_900291075.1 Melanogrammus aeglefinus | reverse complement strand
ATACACTGTTCCCACTGCGTGCGTGTGTGTGTGTGTGTGTGTGTGTGTGTGTGTGTGTGTGTGTGTGTGTGTGTGTGTGTGTGTGTGTGTGTGTGTGTGTGTGTGTGTGTGTGTGTGTGTGTGTGTGGGTCATTGCGTGTGCGAGTGTGCATATAGTCCTCAGTATGGGAGGATTACATTTTATTTCCCACACTTCTACCGATTCTCTGCTTCTTTCTCCCTCTTGCGTCCATGCAAATTATCACTTAGTCATGTTTAACAATTCAATGGCCTATATAAATATATGAATATATATATATAAATATATATATCTTTTTTATAAGAATTTCTTACAGGTCTTAGACTGTAAAAATGGAACACCTCTGGATAAAAAAAAGACATTGATTTCTTTGGGTGATCTTGCTGTTTCAGTTGATGAATTAAGTTGCTTTTCACTGCTGAGAAACACCGTCGAGGGAATGGGAAATGGCCGAAACCGTTGATGTCACCTCCGAAACATTAACAGACAGTTCACATGTTTTGTGTGTGTTATAACCGAATCCGATGTAGAACGCATCTGTGTGTGTGTGTGTGTGTGTGTGTGTGTGTGTGTGTGTGTGTGTGTGTGTGTGTGTGTGTGTGTGTGTGTGTGTGTGTGTGTGTGTGTGTGTGTGTGTGTGTGTGTGTGTGTGTGTGTGTGTGTTTGTGTGTGATTGGCCAGGATAGGTGTGTTTTATTTATGTATACAATCAGAAAATCGAATACCTTGGTTTATTCATCAATCATAATATAAGATTCTACTATATAGAAAGGTACGGGTGTCAGTGAGGGCAATGTCCACGGGAGACATTAGTGCAATATTGTTTTGATGTTATGCAACGAAGGTGGATATGTGTGTGCGTTTGTGTGCGTGTGTGTCTGCAGAGATTATATCAGTATATTTATCAAGTTTGCACTGAGGGCATCATGTGCTACAGGTATGGATGGACGAAGGGCCGCGCCGGACCCCCTGACGGACGCCTCGGGGGTTCTCTTATCGCATGTGTTTGCCTTTACTTTGTTTTGCTTCGAGTTACAGCGACACACGCGTGGAAGTGACAGTGTGTTGTGGACGTGAGCATTCATTATTTATTAAATCTGTTTATTTTGACCACACCCCCCCCCCCCCCACGCACGCTACGGCCAGGAACGGCCGGAGCAGCGTGAAATGTCGGTTGATCTTTGGTTAGTTTGTTTTATAGGTCGGTTTCTAAATTCAGTTTCTGGGCCTGTGTCGTTTTTTTTGTCTTGATTTTGGGGGGAGGGGTGGGGCTTTTTGGGTTTTGGGGGCGGGGCTTTAGGGTGGCAGGGTTTTCCTGAGCCGTTGTAAATATTAGAAATCTCGCGGGGACATGTGACTGGACTTTTTTAGCCATGCACACGGTTTGACTGGATGGATGTTGAGATCATATCAGAACCTACAGCCCATCGAATACACACACATAGACACACTAGCCCTCACACATGCACCGACAAACATATGCACATGGATGCACATATCGCACACACACACGTAAGCACTCCCACATATCGACACATCCACCAAATCACTGAGAAGCGATGGCATCACATCACATGGGACATGAATAGAAAATCTTTCAATATCTTTGTTTTAAAGGTTCAATGTATTTCTTATTATCTCTCAGCCATCCTTATCATAGTGTGATATTCCTTATAAAATATATGAATTTTTACAGAGAAGATTGATTATAAAGTTACAACAAAGTCGACCGATGCAGAAGAATATATTTAACAATGACAATATCAAGCAAAATAACATGTTCCAGTTCAGTGAATCGCTTGTTGTAAATTAGCTATAAATTAATAAAATGAATTTAAAAATGCTTTCTGAGAATCGACTCTGCAACGCTTGTTTTATTTTGTCCCTGTTTATTTTGCATTCATTGTTTGGAAAAATTGGGCTCAGGCTACCGTCAGTCTGTTTATAGTCAGCTTATAAAATGTGCTCTAAATAAAGCAGTGATCTACGAAGCAATGTGCTTGCATTGGTGTGCATCCGCCTCCCCACACATTGTTTTAACTCAGTCCGATCAATGTGTTGTGTATAGCCCTTAATCACAGCCACTATCTCCAAGGCATTCACAGGCTGCATTTTACGACCCCCCCCCCCCTAAACATCTGTCCCTTATACTAATGTCCCATGAAGTAATTGGCTCTAGTCTTCTCATGTCAACATACCCACCAATAGTCAGTCTGTTTTTATAAAACAGACCTTTACCCTTCCAATTATCTTTTTAAAATTATAACTGAAAGCCAGGAATCTCTTATCTCCTGCGAGATCAACAGGGATAGCGACCCCAAAGTTGGGAAACCACGAAGTAAAAACCTACAGCAGAGGGCGCTCTTCCCCCATATTATGAAGACACCGCAGTTGAAGACTATTGTACGGCGCCTCAGGACTCGTCTTTAATTCCCTAACCGCATCCCCCCTCCCCTTCTCCTCAAAGGACAAATGATTCCGCAGAATCCTTACTATTAAGCTGTTTCCGTTGCCACCCCAATAATGATCAGGTATTTTGTGTGTTCCCAGGTTAGTCCCCAGTGGGCCTTTCCCTATTGATAATTTGCACGATCAATACAGCAGCCATCGTCTATCTGGATGTGTGCCAGAAAAAGGGAGGCGAGGCCGCTACCCGATCCGTCGGCTGTGACCAACAAGTGACCCAGTTTTTGTAGGAGCAGGATCAGGAATCCTTTCTCGATTTAATCACGAATAATCACCATTGCACATACATAAATCAGTAATAATATCCAAAGTCCATATTATTAACATATAGGCTAATAATGAACATATGACAGGAATGATGACCTTAATGGTGCCAAATGAATGTAGCCTTATAATATTCACACCAAAAAAAAACACGATTTTTTTTTTTTCCCGATGTATCACTACCCACACCGGGTTTACATGCATAGACACTATACCCACTGGGTAAAACCCAAAACTTGCCTTAGCCCACCCTATCGTCCCACCCACCCTATCGCATTCAAATCTAATATTCCACCTTTTTTTTTTTTACACAAGCAATGAGAGGATAGATGCTGTACACCAATAAACAGGCTCAAATTGGCTAGTGAAATCAAATCAAGCACAACTTTCCTTCAGGAATCTCTTACCTCTGATTGGTGGGTGGGCGTCTCTTGGTTGACAAAACCAAAAACGCAGCAAGAGCGCACCTAACATAGTTTCTGCAGTTTTGTCTGTCAAAGAGGCTAGCTAGTCTTTATCAGAAAATCCACGGTTTCCAGCTGCACCAGGTCATAATTCATTTTAAAACCTTGACATAATCTGTTAATCTATTAAATGACAGTTGACCACAAGGCGATTATATCCGTATCTCTTCTTGAATTGCTTCATGTTTTAGTCGGCAGAGGCTTGTAATGGCGATAAGCATGATAAAGCGCAAGGAGCAGAAAAAATTGATCAGGGTGCTAATTTAAAAAAAAAAAAAAAAAACCTGGCAGTATTTAATCCGCGTTTCCATGCCATAACAACGTGAGCTAATCTAGAATTAACGTAAGTGAGGTGACATAGTGCTCCTGAAATAGTGGTCTGTTTCCCATAGTATTAGTCTAGTACATGTTTTACTTGTTGCTTTTTTTGATTCACAAGTTTTAGAAAAAATGTATGTTGAGACAATATTACGATATCAATAAAACAATTTTTTGTTTTGAAGTTCGCATGTCTTCACATTTTTTGTATCCATTTTCAATATTTAGCCTTTCATGTATAGTTTGCTTTGAAAACCAATGTGTTTCAGTAACTGTGTTAGTACAAAAAAAGAGGGGAAATATGGTCATTTTTGAGTGAAAATTACCCAAAGGAAATTTGATATACCTCAAATTTGTTATTACAGTTCACATCCATTTGATTATACAGCAAAGTAACTAAGACAATAAAGGTCTCAGAATCTTGGACAGGATAAAAGAAAAATCGTGGATAATATTATACCACATAATACTACATTTACAACAAATTTGTCTATAACTCAGATAAAAAGGTTAAATTATAAACAATTTATTTCTTCTTTAAGAGCTAGAGACTAGCCAAAATGTGTTTAATCCTTTCGTCTGGGATTAAATACTCACTGGTATCATGAGTTTAACTGAGGTTAAACTGTTACAAAAGGTTGGTGCTTTTCTGACAATAAACCAGTAGGGTGTTCAAAAATATACAATATGTTGGATTGATAGATAAATACATAGATTTACCTCCCACCAGAATAAATGTAGGATCTCCACCAGGTCACCCTAAAATGCATCAGAATGCAGGAAATCACATTGATGATATTCAAAATCTGGGGGCTGAGCCCCCCCAAAAGTCCGAACCTAGAGTCGCCCCTGCCCCATTCCATTCCTGACTAAAGTTTAGCCTCAACTGTGTTTTTCTAATCTACTTGGGAGTTAAAGCTTATTTCAATTCGCTGCAGGTGATTCGATGTGGGAACACGAGGGGTGGGCGGTTGAAACAACATGTTTAAGAGCTATCCAGAATTATTAGAGGACTCTATCAAAGCTATCTCAATAAACTAGGCTGCTCTGGGAAGCCGGCCAAAGCGTCCCTATAAAACAACAGGCACTTAAAAAACTCCCAGCCAATAACATCTGTGGTCATTGCGCCACTATCAGCCATCCTCAAACCAGCAATCTTCCTCTGTGGGACTTCAAACAGCACTTTTGTGCAGGGCTGCAATGTGCCGGGCTGCAAAAGTAACCTCTCCATCTTCTCAACCAGACACAATGCAGGCCTTCTGCAGAGACGGACATGGCTTTCACCGATCCAGATGCATAATAAACTCAGAATCTGTGTGTGGTCTCAGACTTTGACAAAAGCTGTCTTTCTCCTCGTCTACAGCTCCCGCATTCAATGTCACACCGGTCTGAGGTAAGGTGACCTGCAGAGCTGTTTCTGTGGCTGATATGGATGGATGTGCTAGATTGGCACAGGGCTGCTGCTACAGGTGAATAGGCTGAAAACAAAGCACTCCCTCCCCGTGGAGTTTACCAGCGAGCAGTGTTAGCACCAGTGGTTTAACTAGTGTGTGGTGGTGCATCGTGTTCCCCGCATGCTCAGGCCGCAGAGTGCCAGCTCTTAAATCAGCCAAACCTCTTCTCCCACTGGCACGACGCCCAATGTCCTGTCCTTGTACATATGACTGGAAATTCATAAGACAGACTGAAATTTATTAGAACACACCGACTGTGTGGGTGACCACCACAGAACTCCCTATTGGTCCGGCGTCATAGCAGGAAAATACAACTCTGAAATATGCAAGAGCTGTTATGTGTCTCCATAAATTAACGCCTAATATATCTGGCATGCAAGACGTGGAAATAAGCAGAGCAGAAAATGTATACGTTGGAGCCAGGCCCAGGCTCCAAAGGCCCAAACACAGTGCCCTGGGTGGTAGACTGAGCCTCTTTCCAGCTCAAACCAGGGTGCTGCTGCCACCTAGCGGCGGATTTCACTGTGGAGGGAGGGGTGGGGGATGGGGGTGCGAAGGGCCACACTGTGCAGCAGTTTGCACCGTTGTCGGCGAGGGGTGCTGGGCTAGGGAGAGGATGGGTGGGGGGACTGTTCACCCCCTCTAAAGTGAGAGTGGAGAGAGCACTACTAGCAATAGCAGCCAGAGTGGGGAGGAGCGTAGGCGGCCAGCGGAGGTTGCTCGTGCCATTCGTCGACTCGGGTGGCTCAGAGCAGGAGATGTCCACGGTGGAAACTCAACGCAGCTGCAATCCGCCAGACCGATTAGAAACGGGGCAAGTTTTGATGACCTTCTGTTGAGTGATCTATCGGAAGATTGACGGATTGACTGCTTGAATAGACCGCTGAAGAGTGGATTCTCTTGAATCGTAGACAACCTCTTTTTTTGGGACTAAAAGCAGCACCCCCATACATGGAGGCTGTCATAGCGACTCACGTCAAGAAAACTTGAATTGAGCAAGCGAGTAATCCGGGGATAACGCTTATATTAACGTTATTCAGGAACTTCTCAAGCCATGGGCTGTTAAATCGTCGCGTCCTCGTTTGCGGTTGGACCCATTTTTATGACTGATCGGAGGGGATTGTAGGGAAGTCGCCTGAAACCCGCCAACAAAGAGCGTTAAAGAGCAGAACCCAGAGAGTTGGGACTCTCCACACCACTCGGACCTAACGGGATGATGCGGCTCAGTGGCTTCCAAAGGATTTCATAGCTCAGTATTGAACCCAGCGTTGAAGATTTACCCCGCAGACGCCTACAGGTGGATCACCAGTGAACTCGTCCTCAACGGGGATTTGCTTGGTTCTAACCCAAAAGAAAAAAGTTATGACTGTGCTCCTCTAACATTGATTCGTTTATACTTCTACAAGTTACAGTAACACAAGGACTTGGTTTACTGACCCTCCTGATTTGACCACTACAAGAAGGATTTGAACTATAGATGGTGACAGGAGCCTGGTCAGTGGGTGCACTGCCCTTCCCGAGCAGCTCTCTCTCTCCAGGTCAACCCAGATAGTAGTTCTTGTCGGTCTGATAGCATCTCCTTGACGGTATGGATCCGACCACCAAGAAACTGGCGCTGCTCGGATTGGTCCTGCTTGAATGCGTTCTGCTCATTTTTGGAGAAGAAGGTGAGTTTTAGTAACCATAATGTTTTTTTTTTGTGTGTGTGTGGTGTGTGTGTGTGTGTGTGTGTTGTGTGTGTGTGTGTGTGTGTGTGTGTGTGTGTGTGTGTGTGTGTGTGTGTGTGTGTGTGTGTGTGTGTAGCCTATGTATGTATGTATGTATGTATGTGTATGTATGTATGTATGTATGTATGTATGTGTATATATATATATGGATGTCCTAAACTAGCTCATTTTCTGTCGTAATTGGGTTGATTTACCCTTATTTCTGACTCAGTGTTTAAAACACACACATACACTCTCACACACACACTCTTTGCTGCAATTACCACACCAGACGGGCGATTTGCATTCCCATTGTGCAGACTTTTATTGTTGTCCTTAGTATAAAAGTGTTCGAGTCAAAGACGTTGGCAGCCACACGTGATCACGTGGTCTCCTGCACTAAAAATGAGTACTATTTGGTTTTATGTGGACTCGGCCACACACCCCTTCCAGTGCAAGAGGCTCGCACTGTTACATGCAGTAGTGCAGCATCGGTTGATGTTTAAAAGGCCCAAGAGGCGCGTGGCTTGCGTGTCTTCAAAGCTAATTAAGTTCCTAAATCAGTTTTAAAAGCGCTGCGCACGCAGCATGATGGCGTTGAATCCGAGGCTAGTGCTAGTTTTCCAGAGATGGTGGTGACATTTATTGAGTGTTTGAATATATAATGGTTTCATCCGAAAAACAATGATGCTCAGCATTTTTCTTTTTATATTGAATCAGTTTGTCAAAAGAGATGAGTATCAAGAATGGCCAAATCTAATCTCTAAGGATCCAACAATGTGGTCGTGACAACTGAAACCCTGTCAGATGTCTTTTTATGATGATGGGTTTATGTAGGCGATTCTGGCATTAACTCAACAGTGAAAGTGAAATAATGCTGTGAAAGCTGTAGCCAGTGGAGGAATGCTGGGGTTTGGGGGGGATAATGCTAGGGTGTTGATACTGTGGGTTTAATTATTGACACGCAGTAATAAGCCACAGGTAATCCTCTTGGTGAAAACGAGTTGCTCAACGCCGACGTGTCGAAGTCGATCACTCAAAAGACCACTTTTTAATAAACAAGAATTCAAACGCTGAGCCAGATGTTTATTATCTTTTTAATTGGCTAAAGCCCAAGCGGTGCTCCAGCTTTTCTTTTGAAAGTGTAATTAGCCTGTGCATCGTGTGATGGATTAAATATGGTGTTTATTTTGGTTGATGGTCATGTTGTGCAGTTAAAGCTCCTTTTGGAATTTCCCCTCCAGAACTATACAACTTCTCTGTAAACTATGCTGGGCGGATGTTTGTCTATAGGTTGCAGTGTAGCGGATAAAACTACGTCATTCCAATTGTAATGTCGTTTTTTTCACGGTCGCCTAGACATCAGTCGCCTATTATTGGCTCATAGTGCCCGATGCCCATGCATGGTGCTCACGGTTGGTCGTAGAGTAGTATTAATCCTTAAACTACTCCCTCCTACCCACAAACACACCCAAATCATTGCTTATTAAATAATCCGATATGAATAGTGCCAACTGTATAACCTGTTGTGGAAATACCGGTTTGTGTGGGTGTGTGTATTTCGATTAACACCGTGGAAAGACTTGGATATTCTGCTAAAACTCTCGCTCTCCCCCCTGTAAGTCCCCCTCTATCTGTCTCTCTGTGGCCCTCTTCTGAAGCTCACTGTCTTTCTCTCTCTCTGCTGTATCTTTTGCTCTCTTCGGTCTCTCCCCCTGGCTCTGCTAAGCTCTCTCTATCTTTAAACCTGAGCCACATTGTGAATGCAGGAGACAATGTGTTTCATAGTGTGCATCCAGGATGCCTCATTTGGGCCCCGGAGCCGCTCTTTCACACATGTAGCCTTTTTTTTATCCCTCCTCTCTCCTCACCCCTCTCTCCTTGATGTTTGGGTTCTGCGGTGCTGTCTCACCCCAGCTCACTGGCTCCCCTGCCGTGAAAGTGTGGATCGGTGCCCAGAAATCCCTTTAAACGGAACCGATATTTATAAGAAAGGGATTTGCATTTAAAGCAACCCTCTCCTCCCCCCCCCTCTCTCTTTCTCGCTGAAATCCCTCACCCCTTCATCCCCTGCTTCTCAATCCCTGATTAGCTTGCTCAAGAGTTAAACAGGCATCTGAGGGAACAAGTGCTTTCTATCACTCTCCCTCCCCCCCTCCCCCCCCCCCCTCCCTCTGTCTCTCTTCCTCGCTCCCTCTCTGTCTCTCTCCCTCCCCACTGCTATCGCTTTCATCCAATCTCTTTCTAAGCCTGTTTCATAGCCTCGTTCTATGTCTTAGATTTTTTTCCCCTGTCTTTTTTTTAAAACTTTTTTTCTCACCCTCTCCCTCTATCTATCCATCAATCTATCTCTTTCTCTGTCATTGAAATGCTTGTGGTTTTGCAGGGGCAGCATCGTTCTCTTTTCCCTCTCTCTCCTACCCTTAACTTTCCCTCTTGCTCTCTCGCTCATGGAACGTTTGCGTGTGGCTTGCGGTTTCACAGGGACACAATAGTTCTCTCTTTCTCTCTCTCTCGTTCTGACTGTATTTCTCTCTCTCGTGGAAGGTTGCTTGTGGTCTTGCAGGGATGTAATACAGCTCTCTCTCCCCATGTCTCTGTCTCTCTCTCTTGCAGAGGGAGTTGCCTGTGGCCTGTGGTTCTGCAGGGCTAAGATAGTTTAAGCTAATAAGACAACACACCTCCAGCACTTACATCCGTGTCAGAGACAGATCCAAGGTTCCCAGCCAGGATTGTAGCATGCTCTCCTTCCCAATTTCCTGCACAAAAACACATGCACAGACACATGCGCACGCACACACGCTCACATGCGCACACGCATACATCCAAATATCTGTAAGAATACACACACACACACACACACACACACACCTCCCCTCCTTATTTGGGACTGTGTAGAGGATACACAAAGTCCCCAGAAAGAAGAGGAATTGTGTGTGTGTGTGGTAGAGGATACACAAAGTCCCCAGAAAGAAGTGTGTGTGTGTGTGTGTGTGTGTGTGTGTGTGTGTGTGTGTGTGTGTGTGTGTGTGTGTGTGTGTGTGTGTGTGTGTGTGTGTGTGTGTGTGTGTGTGTGTGTGTGTGTGGGGGGGGGACGGTAGAGGGACACAATGGGGACAGGCTGCAGTGGAGAGGGAATGAGGCCACCGCATAGCAGCCATGAGCCTCTGAAAACTGCACTCTGGGTACTGTGTGTGTGTGTGTGTGTGTGTGTGCGCGCGGAAGGAAAGGCAGATAGTAACATGAACATAAGTCGATGATCTCGACAGTCAAAGTAAGGACAGAGGGAGACAAGAAAGGGGAGGGAGAGGCAGGGAGGGGGTGATAAAGAGTGAGAGGGATGGCTGGGAAGAGAGAGAAAGATGCAGAAAGAGTGTGTTTTTATGCGGATGTAATGTTTGCACATGGTGGGAGATGTGGGCTATGTATTTTCTGTAAGTGCAAACACCGCTGATATGTGGTTCAGTTCGAAGTTTAATTGGCAGGCTTTCCTGCTGGTTGGACTTTAATGATAGCTTCGAAGCGCTGTGGTTGTTGCAGGGTTTTAATATGAGCCGCCGTCAGAGGACATAAACAATAATACGAGAGCGCATGAAATACGTATTGCTGCGTTCAAAAGGTTCTTGAACCTCGTAATGAATAATGGAAAAGGGCGTTGTGGTTCATTGGAGAGGAGACAGTTTAGGATCAGGGGTCTGTTGCTGTGCGCAGTGGACAAACACAGGCCCATGTATGTGTTGATGCGTTATGTTTGAGGATGAAAAGGGAGTCTTTAATCCGGAGGAATTGCTCTGATTCATGCACTGGCATAGACTGAGTGTGCGTGTGCTCAGTTGCGCCATTAGTATTTACTTGTTGTCTGATCTATTTATTCATAAATGACGTGTTTCCAGCATACATATACATAGAAATGGCTCAACATTTATAACCGTCATGAGCTTCGCTAGTTTCTAACTGCCCTACTTCTGGCATTCTGTGCTGGCATGTTCAATCCAACATGCCAGCAGGGAGACATCTAAAACACCAGACTAACATTCCAGCCCTGTTGCTACAGCTCTCTGTGTGTGTGCACAGGGCTTACGTGTTCACACTGGTTTTAAAGGAGAAGTATTATGGTCCAAAACTGGGGCATTTACTGACCGACCCTAGGCACTGCAGACGGCCCTGCTGTGATGCGTTAGGTGAACTGCACATCATCCAAGCTCCTGTCTGTAGGCCTTTCTCTGCCCTGTTGTCGTTGTTGTTGTTGCTGTGCGAATGTGCGATGATTCATGTGTCCTCCGGTGTCTGAGCGGCTAGACCCGTGACAGGAGTCGTCTTGGGGTGTTGCGTCCGCCTGTCTCGTGAGTAGATACGTGCTACTCAAACGTCGGGAGACACCATCGTGTGCATTAACGGACATATCACTTATAGCGATCTATCATTATTAACACCAAGCTTGGTCATCAGAGTAAATTCGCGTCTTCTTCCCCGACACATTCGTCTTTATATAAGCATGTGTCGTTGTGGATCGTGCGGTGGGCATGTCCCCCTGCACGTGGCTGTCAACGTGTCACGTGTTGGACGTCTCAGACCCAGGGATTTGTCCCGGTGACACTGAGCCAACCACACGGCGGGCTGAGAGTCCTCTGGCGCCTTTTCCCTTTTAGAAGTGTCAAACCTGGTAGATGGTTTATTTAGCGGCGGTCTGCGTCGATAGCTTCAAGCTGTCAGGCCTCCCCGCGCTTCTTAGTCAGATGGTTGCTCCCCACAACAGATACATCCTGCGTCCCGTCTGCCTCGCTAAGGCCCTTTGATACAAAAGCTAACTTCTGAGTAAAGAAAGCGGACGACTTCCCCCCCCCCCACCCCCCCTCTAACTACCCGGCCCACCCCCCCCCCCACCTCTCCCTCTCTTCTTTCCCAAGCTCATTTAAAATGTCTGTTTTTGTGCACCTCATGAAACATTCTACCCCAGAGTAAGAAGGGTTTGTGTGTGGGGGGATTTCAGAACACAAGACTCTCCAAAAAGAAAGAAGGAATGAGGGCATCTAATACATATTCATCTCGACGGTCCTCACAACTTCTAATTGGCTGTTGGAGCAGTTGAGACGCACTCTTGCCTCTGTGCTATTTTAACTCGCCGCGTCGGTCGGATGCTTTTCAGTTAAAGTCAACGAGTTTGAGTGTTTGATATTAAAGCGTCACATAAAACACACAGTTATCTGGATAATGACATTTTCATGGCACGACAGGGGTTAGCGTCGCTGTGTCGCACAAAGGGACGGTGGAGAAGCAATTACGCTATTAATGCTAATTGCAATAACGCTGCTTGCCTTTTATTTAGCCCATGCTTTTATTCAAAGCAACCTTTGTAGACTAGGAATGGGATCGCATGGAGCAGGAAGTGTTGAGGCGTCTCACTACTACCCAGCATGCCTAGAGCCAACTGTTAATACTGCTTACATGACTACAACCACCACTGGCATACCTATGTTAAAGATTTAGGATTACCGATACACTGACATTCTATGTCTGCCACACACACACGCACACACATACACACACACATTCCATGCTTTTGTGTGCTCTCCCCAGACCCTGTCCTTGGAGGTGCACACCACAGATAAGACACTAATCCGTTGCGTGATGAATCGGCTGTCGGTCCGTCACGCCGCAGAAATCGAAAGACAAGATAAACACAGCGAAAAACCACGGTAGCAAAGGGACGGGTGGATAGTTTAGTGTTGCTGTCCTTCTCCTCCTAATGCACCACCACCAGCACCACCAACACCCAAGCGAATCTCGATCCTTACCCGCCCAGAGGGCTTGGAGGCTGGGGTCGGCTCACCGCACAGGTGAGCCGACCTCAGCCTCCAAGCCCTCTGGGCGGGCTGGGATAACGGAGAGGTGCCCCTGGTCATGGGGGGGATATATGGGGAGGGTTGAAGGGGGGGGGTTAAGTAAAGTAGAACCCGTATCTCTTGTGGGGGGACCAGACCGCAGGTATGGGAGAAAGGGTGTCGCACAGATGCATGCTTTTGCAACTTCAATCATGACCGGTCTTCCAATTATTATATATATTTTATGTTGCACACAATTGAACAAAATTGCCAGACACATGCGCGCATAAATCATGGACATAGAAGAGGGAAAGCGAGGAAAAATTAAATGAGTACTGTTGAAAAATTGGTTGAATGCAGATTATATATATGCATGATCATGGTGTGTTCTGTATGCATACGCAGGCTTTTCCATAGATGATGGTTCCGTATATGTTCTTCCTGTGCTCCAGGTCCTAGTTTCTATGCTGCTCTTGTTCTACCGTTTTGAAGCTAATAGGTGTTGTATCGTACTGATGGCGCTTGGTTGGTACAGGCTAGTCGGGTTTCACCGCGTGAAAGACGTGACCCGACGGTAATTAAGCTAACATAAATCGCTGGGGTGAGGGGGAAATTATTAAATTACCTCCATATTTCACGCACCTTGGCATATGGTGGTTTTATAAATGAGTTTTTTTCTCCCTAATATCCCTACAGAGCCTTGGGGTATTATCATTTACTAAAGTTAATAAATCATAGTTTCTCCCAAAAAGATTACTATCCAGGCCTCAATCTTGGGAGTCCTGTGTTTACAAAACCACACCAATGTTCTCAAATGAATGATGCAGCAACCACTACATGGAAATACAATTATTATCTCCCCTTTTAAGGAAAGCAAAACCATTATCTTAATGAGCATATTTCTTCTGCTTTAGAAATATATAAGAATTATCACTATTTTGAAGCCTGCCTTAACAAAAAGTAAGAGAGCATCTAACATGTTGGCTAGGCTGTGTTCTACAATTTTGGAATGTGTCCGGGTTAGATTGGATTAAATTAGTTATGATATGTCGCTGTGACACCGACAGCTGTGGTACAGATGTTCACCCACCAGATATTTTGTTAATGTAGCCCAGAAGTTCGCACTGCAGGGAACGCACTGCACACTTCCCACCAAGTGTGTGTTCTGAAGTCAGGGAATAGCTATTACACATTTTATTGTGTATGTATAATAAACCGGTACTAAGATTTACCATTGGGGATATTTGTAAATATCCCAAATACATACTTCTGTATAATCCTATTTTATTTGATACATATATTGTGACAAAGCCATGTCAAGCCCGACTAACCCCTGGAATAGGTTTTCATCTCACGTTCATTTTGTTCTTTATTCTTCGCACTCTGAGGTCTTTTTGAAGGTTGCGATTTGTTGCAAAACAAAGGTAACCCCCATAGACCTTCCAACTTCCCTGCATTTTTTATTGCTATTTTGTATTAGTGTTATTATTCCTTTCTGAAAAGATAAAGAGAACGCCGAGGCCGTCATTAGCATTTTTTTAAGAGGGCTGAACTCGCATCATAACACATTGGTATTCATCAGCGCGTTTCAAAGAACATTTTCAATTTGGGATTCAAACAACATTCTCAGCGAGGGTTGCTTCCTGTCAACAATCGGTCCCACCTCTTCGTCACGGCTCTAGAGATAATCTATTTCCTCTCTCGTGGACGTGGTCGCCTGGCGCCGACGCAAGCAGCGTTCTGTAATTCTGTTGATTAAAAACGGGGACATGGCCATTCCACTGTCCTAATGCGGGACGCACATTGCTTGTTGTGTGCCGGCATTAAGAAGCGAGGGTAAAACTCATTACGCCTAGCGAGTGATATAATGTAGCATAACAGTGGATGCTTCATCCTCCATTAACCTTAGTTTCCCATGCAAGCGGGTTAGGCCATTTATACCGACTTGATTCAATTATGTATTCGTTATCCCCCCCGCTTGACTAATGCACCCATCTCACCTGCTGCTCTCCCCAAATGATTCGGAGGGAGCTGCCAGATTTAGAGCCGGGCGTTGGGGGGGTCGTTCCCCTGACCTTGGGAGGAGCACCTTTTGTGTATCGTGCACTTCTCCGAAAAATATCAAGTTTAGAAAACTGATTGGGATTCTGAACCGTGTTGGACCGATTTCGCACAGAACCGTCCAAGGGCACCAACACGAGGAGTGTTTGTGTGTGTGTGTGTAGCCCCTCATCCTTTTCTTCAGAACGACTGCCTTGACGTTTGTTTCCCAGGAAACAAGTTACGGTAGATAAATACAACTGTCAAGGTCCTCCAACCCACTCTCCAGCTTGGGGAAGTTATGACTCCGAAGAGTGGGGTTATGCTGCTCTCCAGTCCGGTTGTCAAACTGTTTGGCGTAGCACTTTGCGGCCTCTTTGTGTTCACATTTACAATTCCGATGGTTCTTGGCCTCCCTTAAGTGAGTCACTTGTCACTTGTGTGAAAGAGTCTGATGCCCAACGACTCAATGTAAGGACGTTAGCAGCAGGACGGGGGGGGCCGGGCGGCGGCTAAACACGACACAATAAAGCGGTAGCCACCGTGGAGGTGTGAAGCGCTGCACATCGTTCTCCACTCTGTCTCCGTGTTTGGCTAACTCACAGACCCCGCTAATGTCTCCAGTTCCCGCTCCGCCCTAACTGAGAGACTTCCTGCCGTCATAAAGCACCCGGGACATAAAAACCCCTATTGATATGCAAGCTTTACAGAAGAAGAAGAAGAAGAAGAAGAAGCACATCAACACCTTTGCTCCCCAACCCCCCCCCCCCTCTTTCC
This sequence comes from Melanogrammus aeglefinus, assembly GCA_900291075.1. Taxonomy (NCBI): domain Eukaryota; kingdom Metazoa; phylum Chordata; class Actinopteri; order Gadiformes; family Gadidae; genus Melanogrammus; species Melanogrammus aeglefinus. The sequence continues at coordinate 438,779 of OLKM01000128.1, read as the reverse complement.
TCACCTCCCGCCACTCCATCCAGTCACACCTTCCATTAATGGCTCACCTGTATCCACAGAGGTGGTGAGGGCCGCGCCTGGTCTCAGATCAGAGGACACCGTGGGGGGAGGGGGGATGGGGAGGGTGAGGGGGGCGGGGGGGGGGCTGCTCTCGCTTTGCTTGTTGTGATGAATGATGTGTGCAGGAGAAGCCAGACGAATCCCCCACACACACACGACCCCAGTATACACACAAGCATTGCACATAGTGACTCACAGACACACAATCACACAGTAACAATCACACAAAAGCACTCGCACAGTAACAATCACACAAAAGCACTCAAACAGTAACAGTCAAACAAACACAGATCCCAACCCCCCCCAGCATGCACATCCTCACACGTAATCACATTCACAACTCACACACACAAACACACCCACCCACACACGTACACTGACGCGTACGAACACACACACACACACACACACACACACACACACACACACACACACACACACACACACACACACACACACACACACACACACACACACACACACACACACACACACACACACACACACACACACACACACACCGGGAGACGAGAAGGAGAAGGGCACCACAGGAAGCGCAGGCCTATATTTTTACCAGCCACACAGACACAACTTTGTGTCAAAGACACCAAACAGTAGGGAGTGCATTGTGTTTGGAGCCTCCGAGCACTCATGGCTCACGTTCCACAAACACAATGGATGACCCACGGAAATGAGTTCAAAGCTGGCGAGCAGAGAAGCGCCACCATGCCACAATGACCATCTCCTCAAATTATTATATTCACCCCCCCAGAACACTGGCAGTGATAAATAAAATTACCGTCTCCCTGTGTTGGTTATCCTATGACACTGGGATACTGACCTGTTAAAAAATGTATTGGATTTATTATTGTGTTGCTTGCTAGCTTGCTATTGGCCTTTTTGCACTGTATATCGGTTTTGATTTAGGGTTTTATATTGGGTTTCTTGCTAGCTTGCAACGTGGCTTTTTTGAACTGTGCGTGTTATGATTAGTTTGTTTATTGTATTGCTAGCTAGTTTGCGATGCAGCGTATCGGGCTGTGTGTTTATATATTTGTTATCGTGTTGCTAGCTAGTTGTGTGGCGCTGCGTTTGGTTGATTACAGGGGGAAACCGGGGGACTCATTAACGTCTGAATGGTGATACTGTGATTGCTTTGTTGTTCTTTTTGTTTGTCATTGGAAATTACAACCTAACAGGCAGATGGAGTAAACAAACACAAACGTTTACACGTGCAGGCCTTTAGCGAGATGTAACCGCGCTGTGAAGCAGTGAATTCCTACCTACCGCTGATGCGGCTTGACACTCGATAGCAGAAATATTATGGTGATAGTGTTTTGACCCTAACTAATGGTAACCAGGTGTGTTTTGTGAGGCTATTTTCAAAGGAGAACATCAGTGCTTGTACATCGCGACCTCGCATCGCAACGGCCGCCTCCATTTTGAAGCATAGGAGCATTGGAAGGCTAGTTAATGTGTGTGTGTATTATGTTATTTCGGTCAATTAAATGTATACTGACATCAGGACAATGTCATTATTTGGATGCATTTTTGTGTTTGAATCCGCCACAGAGTTTCTCCTGCGAGAAATTCTGTGAGATGATGGTATATTTCCTGATTTATTGATATAGGATTCGACAGATCAGTACAACTCCCTCGAATCCTTGCCCCAAAAAAATCCCATTATGCATTCTGATGTAAGGCCTACCAGCCCTGTAGCCTTTTCTGTCGGAAAGTGTCACCTTTCTTGCCTCCTGGTAAAACCCCGGCCTCGTTCTCATCCATCTTCCACCTCTTTGTCCTATTTCTCAGATTCCTGTGCCCCCAGGCTCTTCTGTTCGCATCTTCTCTCTAGTTGAAGAGGGGTTAATTGGTACTTGGATTTTTTTTTCTTTAATTAAAATGGGTTTTAATTGTGGCTGATGCTAGACATACAATTTCGTTCTATCGCACCCCAGAGTCCATAAAGAGAGAGATGGAATCGAGTGAGAGAATGTGGAGAACATGGAGAGTCACAAAGACAAGACGTTAGCACACGGTTAGAAAGGGTTGTTCAAATCGGGTCAGTATTGTTCGGTATCTGCCAGATCTGAGGTTCGGTGATGTGAAATCAAAGCCCTGTTGCAGCATAGGCAAGAATCCATCCGCCTCAATTTGAAGGACAGGATTGAAATACTACTTTGTCCTCTGTGAGTTTAAGGGTTTTCACATTTATTGCAAATTTATTTAACCATAATCTGCAGCCAAGACAGGGAGAGGGATGTGTGTAACTTTGTAACTTAAAAGAGCAACGTTTCTTTGCCATGATTTCTTGCCGCTCCGAAGCCAGATTTTTCAATTTTTAAAGGTGTTGTTTTGGATAAGAAAACTGGTTTGGAATAGAGTGCTGCTTCTATTATTAAGGCTTCTTAAGAACAAGCTGAACCTTGTGCTGTTTCAAGCTGAATCTGTACCTGCTAGTAAAGAGCTGTGATGGTGTGAGGGCTAACAGACTAGGTAACATCTCAATGGACTCCTGTAGGATTTTAATTGGGACAGGCTGTGCTGATCAGTTTGTAGACTTCAAATATTTTACCAAGCTGGCTCAGAAAATTGCCCATAAGGCGAGACACGCATGAATTCATCTGAGTTGCGGTGCAGACGCTAAAGATATTTTAGAGGGAAATGGGGTTCAAATTGGTAAAATAATCTGAGTTTTTTAATGTACAGATGGAACTGCTTCTAAAAGGAACATTCTCAACTCACAGGAGGTTAAAAGAGCCGATTTATTACTGCAGCATTAAACAGGACCCTGGAGTGGTGGCTGAGTTCAGATATATAATGTTTGAGAGATATTGTGCACTTTACTTTTTTGGGCCGCTTTGCAGTATGACTGAAACCCAAGTCTAAAGATCCATGGGAATATCAAAGGAGACCTAAAGTCTGTCTTTCTTCCACTCTTCTCCACGCGGCTTTTCCGACAGTTTCCTCTAAGCGTGTGTGTGTGTGTGTGTGTGTGTGTGTGTGTGTGTGTGTGTGTGTGTGTGTGTGTGTGTGTGTGTGTGTGTGTGTGTGTGTGTGTGTGTGTGTGTGTGTGTGTGTGTGTGTGTGTGTGTGTGTGTGCATTTCGTCAGGGGGATGGGTCTGCCTGGTTTGGCTTTAGGGTGAAAATAGGGGTGAAGAACGGACAAGCAGGAGAGATTAAAGAGATTCAATCCATCCTCAGTGGTTTGACCCAAGACAGGACTCGATAGAGCAGGTGCTGAGGCCCTGGGTGTGAGACGGCCAGAACCGGCCGCTGGGAGAACAGGTCATGCAGAGGCAACATGGACAGTGTGTTCTGCACCAACCGCTGGGAGAACACGTCATAAGGAGGTATCATGGACAGTGTGTTCTGCACCAACCGCTGGGAGAACACGTCATAAGGGGTCATCATGGACAGTGTGTTCTGGGGAGGAGGAAGTAGAACTCACTGACAATCAGTTTTGATGTGTGTTTGTCACAACGACATTTGTCATGTCGTTTTTTATGATGATTTTGGGGTTTTTATGTAAGACATTGACTTTAATATTATTTCATGTTTACCAAGTTACAAATGTGCAATATGTATATTATGTGAACTATATTAATTCTAAGTAGGTCCACTGTGTGTTTTTAAATTAGAGAATTAGTTCTAGTGTATCGTTTTCGATGGCAGCTTAAGCGTGTCTGTGAACCACTTAAAAAACGAGAATTTAACGGATTTGAAAAAATCCTCTAATGGAAACACTCCTCTTCTTATACAGTCACCCTCTTAGACATTTTTCCATGTTGTAAAAGGAATAAAACCCGTGCGTTGGTCCCCGTCTCAGACGGGGGGGGGTTCTGGTATCTCGTGACCCGAGGTAATGAAGATAAACGTGCTACGCTGGGACGACTCGCAGCAGTCCCCGCTCCCCAGATCTGCTTCCAACCCAAAAAGCAGAACTTGGCCGGCGAAGCGGCCTGCCAGAACCGACTCCCAGATTATTTTATTTATCATAGTCACATGCACATCATACATGCATGTGGTTGGGTGTAATGCGGAGCCCCGGGCCACTCGGCTTGAACTCAATTACAGTTTCCATCCGCGCTGCGCGCTCTCCTGGCTCCTCCGCCTGGCTCGCAGGCCAAACAACCAGTCCTTCTGCCGGGTGGATAAGGGCTATTGTGCTGTAATCACCCTGCATGTGTCGGTTCGGGGTGTCAAATCGGGCCCAAAGACGCCTTTCGTCATTGTCTTTACGTTGCAATTTATCTGGGGTCATTTATTTTCCAGTGGTGGCAGAATGTGGGTGGATGAATGTGAGAGGAAATGCTGGCTCTGTGGCAGGCTGGGGGCACAGGGAGAGACCGGCCCAGCATGCATCTGGTTAGATGGAAATACTCGTGCTTTCATGCGGTCACTCCCTCATAGTTTCTCCCTCTCCCTGTTTTATCGAGTCACTGTCATCTAGTCACTCTCTCATGCAGTTTACATGATTTCACCCCCTCATGCATTCACCCTCTGAGCGGTGTAACCCTCTCATGGAGTCACCCTTTCATGTAGCCACCCTCTCATGCAGTCACCCTCTCATGCAGTCACCCTTTCATGTAGTCACCCTCTCATGGAGTCGCCATCATCATGGAGTCACCCTTTCATGGAGACACCCTTTCATGGAGTCACCCTTTCATGGAGAAACACCCTTTCATGCAGTCACCCTCTCACGGATTTGCCTTCCCAGGCAGTCACCCTCCGAGGCAGTCACCCTCCCATGCAGTCACCCTCCCATGCAGTCACCCTCTCTGCGGAGCACCAAGCCTCATTTAGTGTAATTATAGAGTGATGGTAAACAGTGATTACTATTCTTGGGTGGCGGGGAGTTTTCCTTGGGCTGCTCAGAACCAGCTCATGCAGCCACGGCAGGTGTGTGGAGGGCGGGAAGAGAGGAAGAGAGCGACGAAGTGAGCCAACTCGAGGCTTAAATGATCCGCGGCGAAGGTCGGTCTCTCACTTATGGAAGATGTGCTTCAGTGGTAAATCACAGAGCAAGTAAATTACAGCTCAGCTCTGCTTTTGGGGGCATATAAAAAACCTGGGTACGAAGTGTGTTGGCCATGCACCTGGCTCTTATTTTGAAGCCCCTCGTGTTGCTCTCTTTGAGGGCGAGGGTGTGTTGCGGTTCTCTTTGCCCTTATTCATTCATCACAAGCGACAACGCACGGTGAATTAGGCCGATACGGGGGCTGAGAGGGGGTGGGGGGGTGGGGGGTCAAGGCCAGGGAAGGGTTGGATCCCGGGTAAAAAATGGGTTATGAACTGAAGGGGTTCCACCTTGTGGTGACAGCCCCGTGCCCTTCAGCTGCTTTCCGGGGTCGGAGAAAAGTCTTCCGCAAAGAAAAACTAAAGAAAGTCTAAACAGGCATAGTGCAGAGGAGACTCTGGCCTGCATTACAGAAGACCTGGTGCTCATCTCACACAACCCCTTCACTCAACTGTAAACACGCCGGCTTGTAGCTCGGTTCGAGTCGGGCTCCTCGGGGACGCATCCTGTCCAGAGATCTAGGGGAGGGCCGTCCTACATGTCCTACAACATGATCTACACAGCAGAACTGCCCGTCTGTGATTAACAAAGTACCATCTTAGCATCTGCATTTCGTTGCCTGAATCCAACGCAGAATGAATAATAGTGTAGGATTGCCTCGTCGTTCCGAGTTAAGTCTCCCTTAAGCCTTACCTGTCAACCGTTGTCCTTCATTGCTTCTTTGTTTTGTATTTGTTATTACTCTAGGGAGACACGTCTGTTTCTGCCCTCTGCAGTCATAGCACACAGGCGGGGATTTGCGGTGGTGGCGTGCTGTTTGTACAGCCCTAAAGAGTTAAAAAAGAGAAGAGAGGCCATAACAAGAATCCATTTGATGTCAACCCTGAATGGCGCAATAAAGTGTTTGTCGAGCAAGCCAACACAGTTTCTCCATGAGGTTGTTTTTCTCAGAGTTTTCCCTCTTTTGTCCGTTTGCCATGAGGCCGTCTGGACGTTGTTCGTCACGACTTGTACTTTTCTCGACATCCAGGAGAACCTCCAGTAATGGCTGTCTGTCAGCGTGGCGACTGATCTGGTGCTTGAGACGCCCGGAGCTAATGATTGTGCAGAAGGTCAAGATAGCGTTGCACTGAGCGAGATACAAGTTCTCCAGTAGACAAGGGCTGTGTTTTTTTTTAGTAGCTTGCCTGTGACGTTTTTGGATTGTTTAAAAAAATATGTATCACCCGTGTGCACGGAACTATCCAGAATCCTGATGAGAAGAACGCCAGCTGCTGATAGTGAGCTGTCCGCCTGGCCTTTAAAAGATTACACACAAAATCAATTCAGTTGCAATCACCGCTCATGTCGGAGCGAGAGCTTAAACGCTTATTTTGTTGTCTCAGTGTGTGGGTGTTTGTGTGTGTGTGTATGTGTATGTGTGTTTGTGTGTCTGTGTGGGTTTGTGTGTGTACATGAATGTGTCAACAAAAGAGACACGCCGGCACACACGTGCCCGTTCACTCATGCATGTGTGCGTCCTTGTGTGAGCAAGTGTGGCATTTATTGTTGATTAGCTTGTTAGATGTTCTTTCCTTCTTGTTCCCAAGTCAGTAGGACTGAGGCTGTACATAGATGCATGCATGTCTTTGTATACATATTTACAAATAGGTTCAGACCTGCTACTTCACTTATTTGTGTATCCGTACCGTGCAACTATTATACTATGTGTACATTCTACAAACGTATGCATTTGTAGACTCTTCATAACAATCTGAAACTATGAATGTATTTGGTTGGATACTGTTTGTACATCTGATTTTGAAGGTATTTGTATACACTTCATGCATACCTTAAAGTATCCGTGTGTATTTGTACACACTTGGCCATGTGTATACCTAATTGTGTGTGTGTGTGTGTGTGTGTGTGTGTGTGTGTGTGTGTGTGTGTGTGTGTGTGTGTGTGTGTGTGTGTGTGTGTGTGTGTGTGTGTGTGTGTGTGTGTGTGTGTGTGTGTGTGTGTGTGTGTGTACATACAATGTATAAACGTAATACTTTGTGTGTGTATTTGTACACTATGCGTATACCTAATACTATGCCTGTGTTTCACAGAGATTTTGATGAACACGAAGGCAGAAACGTCAGACCTCCGATGGACCATTTACCCGCGCACCAAACCTGAGGTACGAGCACGAATCCCTGGTGCATACTGGCTGCGCTGCTTAGGTTCGATGAGCAAGGCACCGGACCCCTGACTCCTCCAATGGAGTGGTTGTTGTGCGTGCGTGTGGGAGAGAGAATGTTTGGGTGTGTGTGTGTGTGTGTGTGTGTGTGTGTGTGTGTGTGTGTGTGTGTGTGTGTGTGTGTGTGTGTGTGTGTGTGTGTGTGTGTGTGTGTGTGTGTGTGTGTGTGTGTGTGTGTGTGTGTGTGTGTGTGTGTGTGTGTGAGAAAGTGTGCGCATGTGGGTGCGTTCCTGCATGTTTGGATGTGTGCTGGGGAATGCGTGTGTTTCTGCATGTGTGTGTCTGGAAGCGTATGAGTGTGTTTCATGTGAAGGCTAACATTTAGGGGGCGAACCGGGCAGTGGGGGAGTAAGGACACATCGCATTAAACCTGCCACAGCCCACATCCGCCTCCCCCAATTACGTTGTGAGTTATGCGACAGAAAACACTTTGATAATCCCCCCAAAGCGTCCCGGCAGACATTTAATAATGCCACTTTTTTTTCTCCCGCCGTTCTCCTCAAAGGGCTAATTTGGTATTCTCAGCAGGGTGTCCCAGTGTGTGACTTTAACTAAAATGTCAAACAGAACCGGAAAAGACCAGCGACAAACTTTCCTGTTTTCACCCGACATCAACCGTCGGGTGCTGTGGGTGCGAGAGCAGCCCGGTGTTTGAGGCGTGCCAGCGGAGCTGTGCTACGAGGCTCCCGTCGCTACTCCGGGGTAGCTAGCTGCTCCGTCACGTCCCTACTTTTAGCAGAAAATGAAGAGTGACAGTTTTCTTATTAAATTAAAGCCCTGTGATTTTAGCGGCCGCATTACTTATAAATGCCACTTTTCCGCTTGTTTATTTAAAGGCTCTCTGGGCGGCGGTCAGGTTTGTTAAAAGATATTTGAAGAGACGACCCGTACGACCGTTGTGTGTCCAGTGGTCGCTCCTACTTGTGGAAACTGGGAACGTGTACTCCCAGTAAAAAACACATCTGGGAATCGCTGTACAAACCGGGTTTAAATATGAGCCACGGTCACAATTCCTCCCGCCTCCAGAGGCTTCAGCCCTGATGAGCTCTGGTATTCACTGAAATATGAAATTGCAGTCAATGGTATCGTGTGAATTACCAAAAACTCATCAACAAAGCCTGTTGATGAGTGGAATGCTTCAGTTTGGCTATTCGCTGGCGTCAGTTGCTCCTGATCGACGGTCAGCCTCTCTTATGTTCTTCTGCGATGGGCCAAGGGTCCATCGGTTGGAAATGTGGCATCGGTTTTGGTTTGGTCAGTGGTCCACCTGTCATTGGCGCTCTCGTGCCTTGACAAAGGGACTGCGTTCAACGTTCAGCGAGCGTTCAATGTTGTGATCGCCCCCCCCCCCCCCCCAGTGGGAGCAGCTGAGCGGCCTGGACGAGGAGAACAACAGCGTGACGGACCTACGAGATCTGCCAGGTGGACAGCGCGTCCAGCCACTGGCTGCGCAGCGGGCTGATCCTGCGGCGCGGCGCGTCCCAGGCCTACGTGGAGCTGACCTTCACCATGATGGAGTGCTCCTCGCACACCACCCACCACCGCAGCTGCAAGGAGACCTTTAACCTCTACTACTACCAGGCCGACGCCAACGAGGCCACGGACACGCACCCGCCGTGGATGGAGAACCCCTACACCAAGGTACATGGTCGTACATTGCAGTACGCGGTTGTATGCGCTCGGCCCCGCCCCGGATGGGAAGAGAACCCTCTTTTATTGTCACCTGATTAAGACCTTCGAATTTGACTATTAATTTGTATATTATATGAGTACATTAATTAATCGAGTATATTAGTATTACTCTTTATTTTGGTGGTGAGAGTAACTTCTACTGCATTTCCCCTCGAGTGATTAATAAGTCTACTTACTTACACTGAGGTACCCTGTTGTATTTACCCAACTCTTTGGATGGGATTACAACCGCTTTGTTATGAACTTTTGCCTGTCGTCGCTTCATTTTATCCTGAGTAGTTTTTGCATCATCATTATCGTCCATTATCACCAAGAGTTTCCCCCTCCGGGATAAAGAGAAGGATCTTATTTCTTATCTTAATTATGAGCTGGTCTCTCTGGGGTCTAGAGTCTGACGTACTGCCCCCACTTTCCCTCTTTGCCGCTCTGTTTAAAACCTTACTACTTACTCATAACACACACACACACACACACACACACACACACACACACACACACACACACACACACACACACACCACACACACACACACACACACACACACACACACACACACACACACACACACACACACACACACAAAACCCCCCCTCACTTGACCAAACATTACGTAGGCATGTCGGAGCGCCATTGTTTCCCGCCGTGATCCTAATCTCCGGGCGGTGGATCCTGTCCTGACCGTGCGCTCGTTGTCCTCCCCCCCCCCCCCCACTCTAGGTGGACACGGTGGCCGCCGACTTCCTGCTGCGGAAGGGCGGGGAGCAGAAGTTCAACGTGAAGACGCTGCGCCTGGGGCCGCTCTCCATGCGGGGCTTCTACCTGGCCTTCCAGGCGCAGGGGGCCTGCATGGCCCTGCTGTCGGTGCGCGTCTTCTTCAAGAAGTGCCCGTCCATGGTCAGCGCGCTGTCCTCCTTCCCCGAGACGGTGCCCCGCACCCTGGTGCAGGAGGCCCAGGGCGTGTGCGTGGCCAACGCCGCCCAGCAGGGCCGGCCGCGGCCCCCCAAGCTCTTCTGCGGCGAGGACGGCCAGTGGGTGGGGCAGCCCACCACCTCCTGCGCCTGCCTGCCCGGCTTCGAGGCGGCGGACGGCAGCACCGTGTGCAACAGTGAGTGGGGGCGAGAGACATAGGGATGGAGAGAGAGAGAGAGAGGGATACCACCCCCCCACACACACACACACAACGTCTGGGGGGGGGGGGGGGTCATAGATTGATTGAGATTGTGTGCAGCCCTCAGTGATGTAACCATCTCCCGTCTCTCTTAATGATGATACATTTATAAATGTTATTTATCCACTCTTTTCTACACACTCGGAGACAAGGCCATAAAATACGGGACAAAAAAACAAACATCCATCAATTACAAAGTCCCATCAAAAACATTTGATGGCCGTGGAGAGATAGACGTTACACGCGATCAAACAAATCACCGTGGGATAAGAACCCCTTGTAGCGGTGTCACCGTCACCCATCCATCTTGATAGAGGTGGACTTTATAAACCCCGTGGGATTCGACGTCTCCACCTGGGAAACCGCTATCGCAGACGGGAGAGCTGGTTCTTTTCCAGTTCAGTTTTGGTGGGGAGCCACACATGACCACGCACACATATACACGCACACACACACACACACACACACACACACACACACACACACACACACACACACACACACACACACACACACACACACACACACACACACACACGGATGTTAATACAGCCACACCCGCCAGGCACTCAGAGCCGAGGGACTCCACAGAGAAACAATGGAGGGCTGGGGGGTGGGGGGGGGGGTGGGGGGGCCACTCCAGTACAGGAGGAAACACGAAACCAAAGGAAGTTAATGAGGCGAGGGACTGGCCCGGGCCTCCGAGGGGTACGGAAAGGGATCAGGTTAGGGTCAGAGGTCAAGATCCAACCGGGGCAGCGGGGCGGGGGGGGGGGGGACGGGGGACGGCAGGGCAGGGCAGCTGGGGTTCAAACCCTGAGAGGATTTTATGAGCTGTTGTTGTTTTTTTTCCAAGCAACGTGCTTAGCGGCAGGTGGGAGGAGAGGGAGAAGATTGGTGGAGCGGGCCGGCGATGTGGAGACGGTACACAGGTGTATGACGTGGGGAACATCAAAGCAGAGCGGGAGAGGGGGAGGGAGGAGGCTCTGAGGAATTGGGGAGTTTAATTAGCGCTCATTTTTAGAAAGAGACGGAATTCAAATGAAAGAAAACAACAACTACTCAATCCGAGTTGGAGAAAGTTATTGTGTGTGTGTTGTCGATGTGGTGGGGGTCGAACCTGACACGGGGGGGGGGGGGGTGTCCATATGGAGCGCGTGTTCCACATGTGGTTCTGCTGCTGCTGCAGAACATTCTAGTGCAGTTTGGAGTGACCTTAAGCTCAAAGGAACCGTGAAGGAAGAATTCAAGAGTGCGTTTGGGAATGGTAGGACAACACAACACGCTAGTTTTTTCTAAGTTGATAAATAACACGTTTTTTTTCGTTTTTTGTTTATGTCTACGTTGATTTCAGTGTCTGTTACCCCTTTTATCTCAGTATGGCGTTAGATCTTCCAAGAAAGCGGTGTTATGTAAGCGTGATGGAGACAGCCAAGTCCTTTGAAGAACATGTCAATCTATATATAATGGCTCTGAGACTGTCGGAAGTGTGTGTGTGTGTGTGTGTGTGTGTGTGTGTGTGTGTGTGTGTGTGTGTGTGTTGTGTGTGTGTGTGTGGTGTGTGTGTGGTGTGTGTGTGTGTGTGTGTGTGTGTGTGTGTGTGTGTGTGTGTGTGTGTGTGTGTAGCGGCTGGGTATTGCTCCCATGAGTCATCATAACAAGAGGATAAGAAAGTGATTACATTTTGATTTAAAAGGTGTACAAATTCCCCCAGCTGCTCAGACCGAAGGCATCGGGCATCCAATTTGAACGGTTGAAGAGTGAATATCAACAACTGTCACAAAACACAAAAAAACGTGTCCCTGCCATTGCCCACAGCCCCACAATGTTATTTTCTGTGGGGGCTTACAAGAGGATGAATTTAAATATCTGCACAGTTCAATAGTACAAGTAAGCGTTCTATACCAGAAGCAAATAACAGAAGCAAATAAGGAACACAGAAGATTGAAATACTCTTTGGGGCCGACGAGTCGATAACAAAGGAATATTGTTCTTGGTGTCTGGGGGCCTGCGGGGGCCCTCTTTGATCACAGGGTCCGGCCCCACTCCCGTAGTCTTTCAATCCCAGGCGGGACTAGAGAGCAATCGTTCTGCCAAACGGACCCCGCGAGAGAAGAGAGGAAGGAATCAGCGGGCCGCCCCGTGGTGCTGGATGTCCCCTGGTGCGCCCCCGGTTCCCCCGCGGGGCCCCTGAGAACTTCTTGTGTGGAACAGCGTGCGTGGCGTCGCCATAGGGAGAGTGTTCTGCCTGTCAGTCCACGTCGGTCACCGTGATGGACATCGTGTTGTTATTGGCTTCACCAGACCCCAACGCACGCCGTCGTGGCCACTTGTGTTCCGCTTTTGATCCGGAGTGCGGCAGTGAGTTTTGAATCGGAGTCTGTGTTTTGAAACGATCAGTACGATAACGGTTTGTTTAGACGTCAAACGGGTTTCATCAATATGAAGCATTTAATATTGATTTCAAAGTAGAACCTAGGAGAAATTATATTTCTCAATGCCCAACGTCCTACTGGGCACGATTTTACAGGGGAGGCATTCGAAACCGCTGCTTCTTTGTTATAAAACTTGAAGATAAACCCACACGTTTCCCGCGACGAGACGTTGGGAATGCATTCATCAAAGTGAGGGCTGAAGTGTTTGCCGGTTTTGTTTGCTATTTGGCAACCGGGGTGCTGCAGATAAGCTGCGCACCAGTACATCTAGCTTAAGAGAAGAGACAGAGGGGGGGGCGGGGGGGAGAGAGAAGACAGGTGTCATTCTGATGCTAAAGGGATTGCAGGCCAGACATTCTTCAGCTGGTATGGAGTCAAAGGAGTGAGATGAAAAGCAGTGCTGGGATTCTCCTGGGAGTGACTGGGGATGCAGAGGTTGCAGAGGTGGTGAGGGGAGCGGGGGGGGGGGGGGGGGGGGGGGGGGGGGGGCGCTCTGAAAAGGCTTTAAAGGCCTTGAATTCACTCTGCCGGTGCCCCCACACCCCCCTAACCCTTCACACTCAGAAGTGTTGGGAAGGCAGTGGTCCTCGAGTGAGATGCAGGCGGAGGGAGAGGGGGGAGAGAGAGGGGGAGAGAGGAGGGGGAGAGAGAGAGGGGGAGAGAGGGGGAGGGGAGAGAGAGAGGGGGAGAGGGAAGGGAGGAGGGGGGGAGAGGGGGGGAGAGGGGGGAGAGGGAGAGAGGGAGAGAGGGCGAGAGAGAGAGGACTTGTCAGCCTGCTGACGAACACGCTCGGTTATAGAGGATGAGTGAAGTAGTCGTTGCAGCAGTAGTAGTTAAGGAATGGCATTCCAACCTAGCGTTTTTTTTTCCTATTTTATTTTATAGTACAGCATCTAGCAGCGAGGGGAAAAAAACAGAAAAAGTTAATATTATTCCGTAAGAAGATCTCAAGAATAAACTCCATCAACAAAATGGAAAATGCTGCATAGTATCCAATCTTATTTGCAAAACCACTTCTGCCTCCACCTATATATATATATATACTTCTACTTTGATGCGTGTTCCAACTTCAGATACGTCTGAAGGAACTGCATGAGCAGTTAAATCGTCCTTATCGAGCCGCTGCAGACCTGGGCACTGCGGCTGGCTGTACTCGCACGCTGGAACCCTAAATACAGTGGCGGAGGCAGGCTGAAGCATCCTTTGCTGCTCCACAGGGTTTATTAATAAAATATCAGCCCTATAGAGTTAGAAATATGCAGAAAATAATACATCCCTTCCCCTTTGAATCATTTGCATAATCATAATTAAAACTGGGGTTTTAAGGCAATCAACGAAGGGGGGCTGAACAGAAAAGATGAGGTGGAACGCGGTGGCTAATGTGTGTGCCTTTTTACGTTGTGTACACTGGGAGGGGAATCGACACCGCGAGACGCTTACGTAAGGGGCTTGAATAATCGAGGTGTTAAAATATATCTGCTAGCTCTTCTACCTCGGGGTAACATTGAGCCCGTTAGTGTAAATGGGTTTAAATCTGAGCTCTGCTTTGTGTCCTCTCTGTAGTCGGCCGCCTGCGGTGCCAAGCCGGTGGGATTCAACGTCTTAACTCATTTACTTCCAATGATTATTATTTAATCTATCCGGTGCACCGATCCTCCGATTTGGAATTCCTCGTAGATGAGCGTACACTTAGTAAACACAGATGACTTGGCTGAGTGATGGTCGACTCGTTTTAGGCCTTTTGGTGTGAGCGTTGAACACTGTTCCCCCTGTTCCTCGTCCGTGGGGGGGGGTATGAGACGTCTCTCATGGTGTATCTGGCGTTGGGCCGCCCTATTGTGTTGGCGCTATCTGTTACTGTTCTTACTGTGGCCGTAATTCATCATGCTTAGCACTTGGCCACACACATTCTCAAAGGTGCGATGTACATTTTGCAAGAATCTTTGTCAACAAAGTTCCCTCTCCAATGCGCGTTGTTGGGTTTCTTCCACCCACTAACGCCAGCGATGTGTGTGTTTCCCCCCCCCCCTATCAGAGTGTCCCGTGGGCCAGTTCAAGGCGGGTCTGGAAGGCCAGTGCACGGGCTGCCCCGGCTACAGCCACGCCGCCGGCATCGGCTCCACCGTGTGCGCGTGTCGCCCCGGTTACCTGCGCGCCGAGTCGGACGCCCCAAACTCGCCGTGTACCCGTAAGTACCCAAGATGCACTGCTTTCAAATGGAACACGTTTCAATGTTTTTTCTGACAATCGAGGACTGTGGAAGATTAGCACTTTCCTTGACACACATTTCAATATTGACTTTTAAGGCTGGATGTTGAGAAGCACGCGTGTACCCATAAGTACGCGGATCTCAATTTTTAAATACTTTTTGAGGATCGCAGGCTTTTCAGGCCCGCATTAGGTTAGCTCTGTGTGTGTTTCCCCCGTGCTCCTGTTAGCCTGGCCAACCTTTGTTTTTACGACTGCTGACTCCATTTCTTTTCTTGTGTTCCTCTGGTGTAGCTAGCTAGCCCCCCCCCCCCCCCCTCCACCAGCCTGCTTCCTGCTTTGTGCTCTTTGTCCTGTTGGTGCTGACCATTGATATGCGTTCCTTTTTGTGCGTGGGGAGGGGGGGGGGGGGGTGGGGGGGGGGCTGTGAGGGTGGGAGTGGTGGGGGTTTCACTCAAATGTGAGGCAGCCATTATTGTCAGAATTGACACCTCAATGTGGATTGAGGAATTTAATTCACAAGCTCCCATGTTTGAAGTGTGAATAGGAAGGACTTTTTTAATTAGCCCAGGCTTTCAGAGCAGCCACACAAAACGATTTTAGAAACAATGTAGTGGAGGGGAAAAAAAAATAACAGGCTCATGCTGCCTTTCTATTTCCCTGGCAAGCAGGTGTGAAATACATGCCAAACAGTACATCCACCGCCGCCGCCACCGCCCCAGTAACAAGACAGATTCTGTCTCAATCAGGTCCAGCGCCATTCAGCAAATCCACCGCGCCGACCCATTAATCCATCAATCCCACGTCTTATTTAAACTGTAATCTCTCCCTGTTCTACCCTCCGTTCACTTGTCAACGTAAAATAAAAAAAACCCACTTCATTAACATTCCTTCCCTGAAGATTTTTTTTTTTTTTTTTTTTTTTTTAATATTCCCTCCCTGAAGAAGGTTTAAAAAAGAAATAGAGAAACTCAACAAAGGCTTTAGTTTTTCGACCCCGTGGCGACGTCAAAACGTGTCTGCGAACGCCACGAGTCCTCCGACCCGTCGAAGTCAGAGCGCGTCTGCTCCCGCCCCCCCCTCATGCCTTTGCCTCCAAAGAGAACATTGCTGTTGGCACTTTAAGTCTCCGTTGCGGGGCTTTTCGACAAGACCCTTTGCCAATTCAGTCACGCCGGCTGCCTCAAATCTCAAAGCCCGGGAGAGGAACGCCGCTCCTCTTCTTCCTCGGTCGCCTGCGATCGTTATCGCCGCCACCGACGAGTGTAATTGATGCTGCAATTTCTTCTTGTCACAGTTATTATTCCCCCCCCCATGCTGTGCCTTTAAGCCTAGCGGAGGAGTCTGTCGCTCTGTCGTAATTAAGATTTGTGGTTGGCGGTGTAACTCTGCGCGGTGGTGGTGGTGGCGGCGGGTGGGCGGCCGGTAAACAGAAACCGTACACGCGCTGCCGCCGTGAAATTGGCCCGCTGATATATTTCCCCGTACGGCTCGTGCGCCAAACGGAGCGGAGATGTGTTTTTAATTCACTCAATATCTGCCGGAGATATCTCCAGACAGTCCACGCTGGGTCTGAAGCGATGGGGAGGGGAGGGGGCTCCTCAAACACGCCGTGGCAGCAGATGCTCGTGTCCTCCGGCGCTCTTCAGATCCTAGACCCAACCGCTCAGCTCCTGCCTCTCCTCCTGTTGATCACCACATCGTCCGTGGCTGTTATGAATCAATACTCAGCCTTCACAGGCAACAGCGAAACCCGGTTAAGACTGGAATAACCCGGTTACGCGGCTCGGTTTGAGGGATTTACATACCGCCTCATCGTGTATACACGGACGCCAACCTAACCTGTTTATTCAATGGGTCCTTCCATGGGTCAATCCGAGTGATGAATGATAACAGAGACAGGTCGTCGAGGAGCGGGTCGATTTTAAGCCTCTGACACACTAGGCAACGCTTGAAGACGGGATTGGCCTTGGCGGTACACACTACACCACTGGTCTTGGCGATTAGTCCTGCCTGGCCACAGGGGGGTCAGGGGTCGGGCGACCGGGAACATGTGGTCCGCACGTGAGTGCTGTACTTTCTCGCCGGATCACGCGGGAACACGTCGGCACACGCGGACCGGGATGAGCTACTCTGGCCAGGATGACCTCATTGGCGTTCTTATTAACAAACAAAAGTAGATTTGTTTATTGCAGTATATGTTGCCTTTCATCTGGGATTCATTATATTCCTTTCGGGGGTACGCTTGCCTTAACCGCCGTTATGTAGGAATTATTCCAAAGACGTCAGAGTCACAGAAAAAAACGGACCAATGGAATAAACTGTACACATGGAATGTGGCTGAATCCGAACCTCTCTCATGAAGTGTTCAGCCATTCCTACTAACGAACGCTTCAAGCTATGTCCCAAGCCTGCTTTTGTTTGGGTTTAGACAGTGAAAACAGAAACAGGTCATTAAGGATCAAGTAGGGGTTAGACAGTGAGTACAGAGACTGGTTAAAGAGCACAAAAACAGATCATGAGGTCAAGGACGTTTTCAGACCCTCACCTGTGTGTGTGTGTGTGTGTGTGTGTGTGTGTGTGTGTGTGTGTGTGTGTGTGTGTGTGTGTGTGTGTGTGTGTGTGTGTGTGTGTGTGTGTGTGTGTGTGTGTGTGTGTGTGTGTGTGTGTGTGTGTGTGTGTGTGTGTGCTGTGCCCCCTCCCCCACCAGGCCCCCCGTCGGCGCCACGCGGCATCGTGCCCCGGGTCAACGAGACCACCCTGACGCTGGAGTGGAACGAGCCCCTGGACAGCGGCGGGCGCACCGACCTCAGCTACGCCGTGCGCTGCTCCATGTGCGGCGTGCGGCGCGGCCAGTGCGCGCCCTGCGGCGACAGCGTCAGCTACCGGCCCGCCCAGCTGGGGCTGGTGGGCCGGCGGGCCGAGGTGTGGGGGCTGCTGCCCCACACTACCTACACCTTCTCCATCGACGCGCTGAGCGGCGTGACGGCGCTTAGCGGCAAGGCGCCAGCCTGGGACAGCATCAACATCACCACCAACCACGACGGTGAGCGGGGGGGGGGTCAGACAGGGACTATGGGGTGAAGAGGTGGATGTTTGGGAGGGAGTAGGACGTGGTAGGGGGTTAGACAGTGAGTACAGAGACAGGTCATTAAGGACCAGGTAGGGGGTTAGACAGTGAATACAGAGACAGGCCATTAAGGACCAGGTAGGGGGTTAGACAGTGAGTACAGAGACGGGGCATTAAGGACCAGGTAGGGGTTAGACAGTGAGTACAGAGACAGGTCATTAAGGACCAGGTAGGGGTTAGACAGTCAGTACAGAGACGGGGCATTAAGGACCAGGTAGGGGTTAGACAGTGAGTACAGAGACAGGTCATTAAGGACCAGGTAGGGGTTAGACAGTCAGTACAGAGACGGGGCATTAAGGAGCAGGCAGGGGTTAGACAGTGAGTACAGAGACGGGGCATTAAGGAGCAGGTAGGGGTTAGACAGTGTATCAATGCAGTGTATAGAGACAGTTCACTCAGGAGCACAGGGGCCAGACAGTGAATAAACAGACAGTTTGCTAAGGTAGCAGCCACACACTTAGCATAGAGACGGATAATTAAGGGCGTAGCAGGAAGGGACTGGGCGAGGAAGGCAGAGACAGGTCGTTAGGACTCAGGTAGGGCTTAGACATACTGCTTAAGCCTGCATTCTCCAACTTTTCCACCGCCGCCATCACTTTAGTTGTGAATTATTTAAAGTGCGCTAAAGACTAAAACCCATCCAGCTATGACTCACTCAAGCTGCGTACTTTCTCACTAAAACAATTTGCTCTAAGAGGGGAAAAAAAGGCCAGAAATCATGTTTCCAACAACAACAGCAGCTGTCGGCGCACTCATTCAGGGTCTAAGTCCGATGTCTTCAAGGGCCCCTGGCCCGGCCGGCCGTCGGGGCCCCCTCGACTCATTACTCTGTGTGTTTGTCCGTGACCACAGTGCCGGCGCTGGTCTCTGTGATCCGGAAGAGCGTGTCGACGGAGAGCAGCTTGACGCTGCACTGGTCGGTGCCCACCCAGCCCCACTACACCATCCTGCAGTACCAGCTGCGCTATTGCGAGAAGGTACCGAGACCACGGAGAGCAGCGCACCGTGCAGCGCGCCGCCGCCGCCGCCGCCGTGATACAACGGCACGCCGCGCTACACTTTACCACAGGCACAGAGACACCGATACACAGCAACACAGCACACTGCGACATATCAGAGAGACAACACTACCAGTCAATACACCGGCAACACAACACACTCCGGTACGCTGGAGGTTACCCTCAGCACCCCGGTAGCCCACGCTACACCAAATGACATCGCGTCATGCTACCCTTTACCGTACTATACTACAAGACTGCTGCACTACATTACTCTATAGTACTCTTCAACATGCTCCTCTACAGTACACATCCACCAGTCTTGTCAGATATTTAACCGCTCCCTCCCGGTCCCCCTGTCCCCCCTGTCCCCCGGTAGGAGCGTCAGAGCACGGAGCAGTGTCACTACAAGGAGAGCCCCGGTAACCAAGTGGTCCTGAGTGACTTGCGGCGGGCAACGCAGTACGAGGTGCAGGTCCGCGCCCGCACCATGGTGGGCTACGGCAGCTTCAGCCCCGCCGCCACCTTCCGCACGCTGCCCGACGGTGAGACAGAGGCCACTCAGGGACCAGGGGCGTCGGCATAGGCGTCGATTACGCCGGGGACGCCGGGGACGCGTCCCCACCAGATTTCGTAAAGCTTCATTTTGTCCCACCACTTGTTAAAAAAAAAAAAAAAAATACATTTTTGTTGAATTATTATGGTTTATTACACGGGTCTTCTCAATGCCGTGAAACGCTCGGTTTCATTGCATGGGCATGGAAAACAAAGTACTTTTTGCCTATAATGACGCTCTGGTATTACTCCTCAAGTAGTCCGGTAACTTTTCAACCCCAGCGTCTTTGGTTGCTAAGCAACGTCAACTTCTTTGGCGGACTATTTCTCTGCTGATCAACACTACGAATGCTGGTAACACATAAATTGTAAAAAGACACCATGTGAAGAATTTTTTTCGTTTTGGCACGTAGCCGTGTAATAAACGGGATAATGTATAGAACGTTGCCGGTCATTATCGAAATTAAGCCACGCTTCAGTGGGAAGCAAGACACCTGCGCAGCACGTTAGGGTCTTGTTCGCCCTGTCGGGGCTTATTTTCCAGATAATGAACGGCATTCTATACATTATCCCTTACTTATTACACGGCTCTTCCCAATTCTGTAGACTGCTCCATTCACTTGCATGGACCTTCCTAACGTTCAGCTGTTCAGTGCATCCTCATTGTACCCAGCACTTCTGAAAATGTACTTCCGAATGCGTCTCTGTCCCCAGCACATTTCAAACCAAACTGACGCCCATGGGCGTCGGCATCAAAAAAAATCAGATTGGCGTCATCATGAATCATGACGTCATCAAAGTGACAAGTCGGACCGTCGTCAGCCAAAAGGAAAAGTCGGAGCGTCCGACTTTTCTTTTCGATGAGGACTTTTACGGGAATTTTTTTTTGGTATTTACGGCCAGCCGTAGACGGATGATGCCGTCGGCGCCGCGGCGTCTCTTGGACATGCCGCTGTGGGAACGGCGTTGGTTTTTGGAGCGCTGCGCTCCTTGAAGCGGCGCTCTCTCATATTAGAGAGTAGCCGAGCGTGACGGTTCCCCTTTAAGATAACACGCGCGTTGGTAATCCCAGACGGGGAAATGCGGGTGTCACAGCAGGACAGTAATAGGAATTTTAATAAGCGACACGGAAATGTAAATAACAGGCGAAAAAGGAACAAAGAGTCAATACATAAAATACATTGACGTACGCGTTATATTTTTCCCTCGTTGGTATGCATTGGATCGGTACGCTCAGATTGTTCCCAGCCTAACTTTGCTAGTGCGCTTAGGATAAAAGCCTCCGCTAAAGGCCTGGTGGTAGATGTGAATGTCGTCTCCATGCAGAATGGGAGACCAAAGGGTATGTAGTGTGGACGGTGTGCCGGCGCAGAGGAGTGTCCTTGAATCGCAGCCTAAAACCCAGTTCTGTGCTGCCACTCACACTGCTTCCACACTCCAATGTTAAACGTCCTGCTGTCTTTTCTATAATTACCTCTCTCTTTCTCTCCTCTCCTCTCTGTACCCGTCTCTCTCTCGCCCTCTCTGTCCCTCAATACAGCTCTCTCTCGCTCTCTCACTACATCTCTCGCTCATCCTCTCTGCCCACCCCCCCCCACCCCCCCATCTATCTACTTGTCTCTCCCTCTCTCTCTCTCGCACTCGGTCTCTTGCCTTCTCTCTACCTCGCTCTCTCTCTATCTACATGTCTATCTCTCACTAGCTAGCTGTCTCTTTCATCCTCTTTCTCTCACTATGTATCTCTCTCCCGCTCTACCTGGGTCACTCTCGCTCTTCCTCTCTCGCGATATCTCTCTCTGTGTCTCTCTCACCCCCTCTGCCTTACCCTTTTTTTTATCCCTCTCTCTCTGTCTCTCTGTCTCTCTCTCCCGCCCCTTGTATTGATGTTTTTTTCATTACTATTGATGGTATGTGATTGATTGGTTAATGTTTCTCTCTGCCTATGCCTCTCAGGTCACGACTCTCCATCCCAGATCCTGGTCACCGGGGTGCTGGTTGCCGTGGGGATGCTGCTGGTCATCATTGTCATCTTCGCCGCCGTCTTCTGCATGCGGTAAGAGTCTGCTCTGGTCAGGTCCAGTCTGGTTCTTGGTCTGGACTAGTCTGGTGTGGACTGCTCAGTAAGGGACAGCGGGGGGGGGGGGGGGGGGGGGTGGGAGTGTTTTTGCTGGCAGTAGCCCCGGGTGTTTATACGGGTGTGAATGATATGTAATCACCGCCAGGTTTGAGTGTGACAGACACACTCACACACACACGCTGTGTTAACTCGGAGACAAAGTCCTGTTTCTTTTTCTGCTTACGCGGCGTAAAGTTTTCCTGCTCATTAGGACCTGTTTCACAGTAACTGGTCCTGGATGGCATCAGAGATATGGAGAGGGAGGGAGGGAGGGAGGGAGGGAGGGAGATGGGGACCTAGAGAGAGCGAGGGGGGGGGGGGGGGGGGGGCAGCAAGAGCAAGGCGGGGTAAGACAGGATGCAGCCGTCCCAACCCTGTTTCCACAGGACAGGAGAACAATAGCTGTGACCTTGTGACATACACACACACACACACCACCTAGCATGCAACACACAAATACAACTCACACACACCTAGCATGTAACACAAGAATAAAACTCACACATACTCACAGGGCACAAACACACACAAACCTTACATGCAACACAAAAATACAACTCAGTCATACACTCACAACACACAAACGTAAAAACACACACACACACTTACAGCACATACACCAACACCAACACACAGACTCACATCAAACACATTAACACTCACACAAACTCACATCTCGCACACCTACAGTGCACGCGCGCACACACACACACACACACACACACACACACACACACACACACACACACACACACACACACACACACACACACACACACACACACACACACACACACACACACACACACACACACACACACACACACACACACACACACACACACGTGTGCGTGGGGAGCGGAGGCAGAGGCCCAGTTCTGCCATGGCTAGGGGTGCTGTGTATTCTGTGTTCGGTGTTATTGCTATTTTGAGATTTTGAGGAAGCTGAGCGGGTGATGAAGGACGTCCAGGAACCCAGTAGCTAGCTGCAGGCAGGCGGAGGTGACGGGGGGGTGCGTTGGGGGGGGGGGGGGGGGTACAGTCTGCCTGGGAGAGGCTGCTGCTGTTGGGTGTGGGGGCTGGTGGTGGGGGCTGGTGGCTGGGGGCTGGTGACTGGTGGGTGGTGGTGTTGGGGGGAGAGACTGCTGGTCGTGTGGGGGAGGGGGGGGGGTTTGGGAGGGCTTCCTATGTCAGCCCACAGATGACTGCTCTCTTGTTATCCCACATCCAGGGTCGCCAGTCACCAGTGCCACCGCAGCTTTTATGGACATATTTATGGTTTTGGGCATTCACTGTGTCTCTATGTCGCTCGCTCACTCTCTCCCACTCGCTCGCTCGCTCACTCACTCACTCACTCACTCACTCACTCACTCACTCGCTCGCTCACTCACTCACTCACTCACTCACTCACTCACTCACTCACTCACTCACTCACTCACTCACTCACTCACTCAAAGGGTAATACTTTAAACAAGAAAACGGAAAAAGGTAAAAAAGTTCATAGGCTACTGTTTTTATGGATATATTTATGTGCATTCTCCCATTTCACATTTTTAACAACGTATATAAAAAATATGAAGTGCAACGGTGATATGCCATGGTTATATACTGCTACTGTTCTGGACATAATAGTGAGAAAGTAGATAGACTAAACACAAAATATATATATAAATATACAACAAATGCATAACAGTAACATATCAAGGTCATATACCTCCGTCCTCATGGACATCATTTTGTACCCTCTCCGGTTCTCTCTCTGGCATTTATCAATTTATACAGTTAAATAATAATAAGCAATAAAATGAGGCAGACAGTTCATAACCAAAGGTAATATTCAAAAAACAAGCAAAAAAGCAAAACGACCATCAAACCGGTAAAAACCAGTAAACAGAAACATCAGTTGGCAGTTGGTCGGATGGGCTCCGACAACGTGTCTAACGTCCCAGATGTGTTGTTCTTCCACGTGATTAAATCCTTTTCACACACGCTTATGCACACCAGAAGTGTCCGGCGGTTCGCAAACGTTCAAAACCCTCTCTCTTAATCGCTCTGCAGTCTGCCAAACCATCTCGGGCAGTTCCCTGGCTCCTAAAATGAATATATTAGCATATCACTAGGGGAGGCGGCGACCGCGCTCGGGCAGCCATTTTCCCCCTCTCCGCGCTACAGCGCCATCGTTCCAAATCCCACGACGCCCTTATCTGCAGTTTGGTCCTCCTCGCCCTCGTCGTCCTCCTCCTCTTCGTACTCCACTCACCCTTCTCTCTCTCTCTCTCTCTCTCTCTCTCTCTCTCTCTCTCTCTCTCTCTCTCTCTCTCTCTCTCTCTCCTCTCTCTCCTCCTCTCTCTCTTACTCCCCTCTCTCTTCTCTCTCTCTCTCTCTCTCTCTCTCTCTCTCTCTCTCTCTCTCTCTCTCTCTCCCTCTCCCTCTCCCTCTCCCTGTTTCTCCCCCAGCAGACACAGACGAACCAAAGACCCAGAGCTGGCCGACAAAACCAGCCAGTACCTCATGGGACAAGGTTAGTGACAGAGGACGCCCGCTGCCGGAGCCAGCAGTTAAACAAAGACATGTGTCTCGGGCACAAGATTCATTATATTGGCCCTTCCCATTGTGTGTGTGTGTGTGTTTACAGATACTGCCATTTTCATTTCTCCTCTTCCCTTTTCCCACGCAACGCTTCTGTCTCTCCTCCCACAGGGGTCAAGGTGTACATTGACCCCTTCACCTACGAGGACCCGAATGAGGCCGTGCGAGAGTTCGCCAAGGAAATCGACGTCTCCTTTGTGAAGATTGAAGAGGTTATCGGAGCCGGTGAGGGAACCCGAACCACGCCCCAACACTCGTTCTACCGTTGTTATTCTTCTATCGGACTGGTTTTCGTTCCGGCCGCTCAGCCCTTTTCCTGTGTACAAACAAAGGGATTATCCTCTAGAGTTACCTCAGCCCCAGACGACGGCCTCCCGTTTTGTCAAGATTGGAAGACTACTGGCAAAACAAGTGCAGCATTTATTGTGGTGCAGGGTTCTGCCGCGCCGCGTCTGTTGAGTGCGGGAGCGTGATTAGGGGGAGTATTGACGGGCCGCTCGGCGAGAGATAACAGTCGGCCATTTTGAGCTGTCGGCGTTCAAAACAAAATATGTTCCCAGACCCGAGCTTTGTTAAAACACACCCGTGTATCTCATAATGAAGAAAGAGTAGGTACAAGTAGATATAATATACTGTAAACATTTAACAATATGAAAGTATCCCGTGTGTGTGTGTGTGTGTGTGTGTGTGTGTGTGTGTGTGTGTGTGTGTGTGTGGGTGTGTGTGTGTTGTTTGTGTGTTTATATTCATGTGTGTGTTTGTGTGTTTATATTCCTGTTGGTGTGTTCATACCCCTATGTGTGGTGTGTGGTTTTGTGTGTATGTTTGTGTGTTAACATGTGTGTGTGTGTGTGTAGATATGCCTGTGTGTTTGTTTGTGTGTTTATTTTTGTGTGTTCATACCCCTGTGTGTGGGGTTGTGTGTGGTTTTGTGTGTATGTTTGTGTGTTAACATGTCTGTGTGTGTGTTCTAGGGGAGTTTGGCGAGGTGTGTCGCGGGCGCCTCAAGGTCCCAGGTAAGAAGGAGAACT
This sequence comes from Melanogrammus aeglefinus, assembly GCA_900291075.1. NCBI lineage: Eukaryota > Metazoa > Chordata > Actinopteri > Gadiformes > Gadidae > Melanogrammus > Melanogrammus aeglefinus. The sequence goes on along the minus strand of OLKM01000128.1, from coordinate 413,554 downwards.
ACGTGGCCATCAAGACGCTTAAGGGCGGCTTCACCGACAAGCAGAGGCGGGACTTCCTGTCGGAGGCGTCCATCATGGGCCAGTTCCAGCACCCAAACATCATCCACCTGGAGGGCATCATCACGGCCAGCTGTCCCGTCATGATCCTCACGGAGTTCATGGAGAACGGAGCGCTGGACTCCTTCCTCAGGGTAGGACACCCCGCACACACACACACACACACACACACACATACACACTGATGTTGATCAACACACGCAAACACACACACACACAGACATACTAACACAAACACACACACACGCTGATGTCGATCAACACACACAAACACACACACACACACACACACACACACAGACATACTAACACAAACACACACACGCACTGATGTCGATCAACACACACAAACACGCACACACTTACTAACACAAACACACACGCACTGATGTCGATCAACACACGCAAACACGCACAGACATACTAACACAAACACACACACGCACTGATGTCAACCAACAAACACACTAACTTAGACGGCAACACACACACTAACAAAAAACATTAATACACACACACACACACACACACACACACTGATAGTAGACAAAAATGAACACACCCAATCAAAACAAAGAGATGCAAACACTCAAATACAAAAACGGATAACACATCAACGCACACTAACAAACATCAAGTGCGCCCACCCGTTAAGAGAAACACACTCATAATAAAAGACATACTAACACAACAACATTCCCAATCACAATCCAGCTGTTCTTGTACCAACATGTTTTTCTGCCATATTGTATTTTTCTACCTAGATGTTCTGTCTTGTTCTCCTTTTGCTTTGATACCAACACCTTCCCTCTGGGAAAAGCAAAGTATTCTCTTACTTTCTTCCCAAAGCAACATTTGATCCTCTTGTTTTTGTTCCTCTCCTCCTCCTCTCCTTCCCTGTCTCCTCTCTCCTCTCCATCTCTTTCTCCCCCTCCTCTCTCCTCTCACCCCCTCTCTTCCCATTCCTCCCCTCAACTCTCACCCCTCATTCTCCTCCTCCTCTCTCCTCCCCCTGCACTCCTCCTCTTCTCCCCTACTCTCCCCCCTCTCCCCCCCTATTCCCTCTGCGTCCCTCTGCCCTCCTCCCCTGCAGCTGAACGACAGCCAGTTCAATCCCATCCAGCTGGTGGGCATGCTTCGGGGCATCGCCTCGGGCATGAAGTACCTGTCTGAGATGAGCTACGTGCACCGGGACCTGGCCGCGCGCAACATCCTCATCAACAGCAACCTAGTGTGCAAGGTGTCTGACTTCGGCCTGTCCCGCTTCCTGCAGGAGAACTCGGCCGACCCCACCTACACGAGCTCTCTGGTGAGACGCGCTACATGCTCGCTTCTGCCCTTCGGCGTTCCCTCGCTGCTCCTTCTCTGCCCGCCACCGACCTCTCCTGCCTCATCCTCCTTTGCTCTCCCGTCCTTCAGCTTCTGTCGTCCTCTTCTCTCTCCTGAACTCCTCCTATTCCCCCATTCTCCCTCCCCTGTTCTCCTGTCCTCGTCTTCCTTTATCCTCTTCTCCTCTCTCCTCCTTCCCGCCTTTTGCACCTTCTCCTCGCCCTCTCTTGGCCTCCTTTGTCTCCCACTTCTCTTCTCTTCTCTTCCTTTCTCCCTCTCTTCTACCTCTCCTCTCCCTCTCCTACTCCTCCTCCTCCTCCTCCTCCTCCTCCTCCTCGCTCTTCCTCCCCCTCCCTGAGGTGTTCCTTTGATCCACATGTTCAGTGGAGGAGGACGGATTTCTAGAACATCCACATAGCTGCCTCCTCTTCCTCTTCCTCTTCCTCTTCCTCCTCCTCCTCCTCTTCCACTTCTACCAGACAGAATAAATGTTGACTCTTCAGTCGTTGTTTGCCTCTTCCCTTTTTTAATTTTTTATATTGACATCACAGTGAACAAGCACAGACATATTTATCAGGCAAATATTAGGAAGATGAAAGTTACCAGCATATAGTCCTGCAAGTGTTGAACGGATAAGATAGCAAACTAATATCAACGATACGGGTCACATTGAATTAAACATTAACCTTGCTGGGAAATATGCTGCAGTTTTAATGAACTTCTTATTCATATTCAGGGGCTGTTCGTCTGGCCCAAAGACATTGGTAGATAATTGTGTTTGGAAGCTGTGGGTAAATAAATGAATAAACATAAGCTTGGTGTCATTAGTTTGGCGAGGCCCTATATAAACAACCTATAGACATTCACTGGGTTATGGTAATGTTATTGTAGTGGAGGCATGAAAGGATTTACAGTCTGTACACGAGAATAGCGCTTTTGAACTAAGAAAAATAGTGGGGCCAAAGTTCAACCCAATCCTAAGTCGGTTATCGGCAGATCTTTAACTTGAGAGGGATTCAAAGACGGAAAGTCTCATACAATACTGTTTATTTTGACTGGTTTTGTTACTCTCGGCACTTTGTTATTCCCAGCAGTTAGCAAGGTGTCTGGAATTTAAAACAATGATGTCATTAAAACACAGCTTTTTCTCTCTCTCCGCCAAATTAAAAAACGCAAAGATAACACGAACCCTTGGCCTCTGACCCATATCTTGCGGCCCGATCTTCCCGCTCACCCCCTGTTGGATTTCAGATCTGATTTCAGCCGGCTCAAGTGTTAACAAGTAAGCTAACTGTTATTCTTGTGTCTTTCTGCAAAAAAGGGCGGGAAAATCCCCATTCGCTGGACGGCTCCAGAGGCCATCGCCTTCCGGAAGTTCACCTCGGCCTCGGACGTGTGGAGCTACGGCATCGTGATGTGGGAGGTCATGTCGTTCGGAGAGCGGCCCTACTGGGACATGAGCAACCAGGATGTACGTGGAGCGGCACCGTCGTGATTCCACCAGGCCGACGCTAACTCTGCTCGCCCAAATCAATCAGCTCATTTTGATGATAATCTTTTTTCTTTTTTTTTTTAAGGATAACTAATCATGCATGTTTAAGTGTCAGTTAAATAAAACGGTTCATTTTATTACAAGAGAGAAGAACTGTAAAGCATGTAAACGTTTGTAGTCCTGCATAGAAGGTTAACAGAATCACATGCTAACACGGGTTAGCATGCGGCTCAGGCGGTAGAGCAGATTGGCTGGTAGCCTGTGGGTTGCTAGTTTGACCCCCGGCTCCCCCCCGCCGAGTGTCGAGGTGTGCCTGACCCTGACCCCTTTCGACCCTGTATGGTTGACCCCACCGTCAGTGTGTTATTGTGTGCATGACTGGGTGAATGTTAGGCCATATTGTAAAGCGCGTTGAGTGGCCGTCAAGAAAAACGCTGTAGAAATGCAGTCCATCTACCATTTATTTAACACCAATCCTTGAGACTGAACTGTAAAGCATGTCGCATACACACACACACACAAACACACGCACACACACACACACACACACTTCACGTGGGCATGCAGTCTGGTTCCCGCTAGCAGCCCGGTAACTCCTCCACTCTCCTCTCCCAGGTGATCAACGCCATCGAGCAGGACTACCGGCTGCCCCCGCCCCCCGACTGCCCCACCCACCTGCACCAGCTCATGCTGGACTGCTGGCAGAAGGAGCGCACCTCGCGGCCGCGCTTCGCCGAAATCGTCAGCGCCCTGGACAAGCTGATACGGAACCCCGCCTCCCTGAAGACGGTGGCCCAGGATGGAGCCGGGTGAGTGGCCGCTCCGCCCGTCCGTCATGAGCTCCGGTGATGGTTGAGGTCCTCCTTATGACCCCCTGAGGGGAGAGGGGGCTGTTAAGGCAGAGAGAGGGGCACAGTAATGGGAAGAAAGAGATTCATTATTAGACATGTATAATACAAGCCATACTGATGATTTATATATATCCCTTATAATTCAACCAGGCTGACGCTGATCTGCTCATTTAGATAATTCAGCAAATGCTGATGATAATCGTTTTTTTTATGTATTTATATACATAAGAAAGAGCTACAACTACACACTCACACACACACACCACACACACACACACACACACACACACACACACACACACACACACACACACACACACACACACACACACACACACACACACACACACACACACACACAAGACTAATAGAAATTGAAATGGCAAAAAAATAAGTATAAATATTTATTTATTTATTTCGACCGACCTTTGGATGTCCGCCTGACACAACCCCCCCCCCCAGGCCCCAATCAACGGCGCTCGTCGGCGAATAAATATTTCATAAAAAGCGTCCATCCTGAAGTGCAGCTACAGAGTAGAGAGGGACGGGACCGCCTCAGAAGGCTTGGCCGTCATGTGGCGCTGCGGCCTGCTCCCCCGTAGGACGCCAGCCGGGCTCCCGCGACACAGCAGGAGCACATACTGGCCTTTACAGCTGTATACCGGGAGACAAAGGAGGAAGTCGCTACCACTTAGGGTCCCCGTCATCTGGCTGTCCGTCACAGGAGCCGCCGGTCCCAACGCAGAGAGCCTGCATTAGACCCTCACTGCTCAGCCTACTGTAAACCTCCGCCCTCAGCCCCCCCGCCGGGGGCCTGTCAGCCCCTCGCTGGGTGCATTTCCCCCGACTCCACACGGCCCTCTCTGCCGCGCGCCCCCCCCCCCCCCCCCCCCCCTCACCATGGCAGCGCGCTCTGCATTCCCTCTCCATGAAGCCTGCCTTGTTTACCTGTCCGTCAATCACAGCCCCCCAGGCCCCGCCTCTCCCTGTAGACAGGAATGCCTCCGCAGGGGGTTCCGCGCGCGTGTGCGCGTGTGTGCGCGCGTGTGCGCGTGTGTGTGTGTGTGTGTGTGTGTGTGTGTGTGTGTGTGTGTGTGTGTGTGTGTGTGTGTGTGTCGGAGCGGGTTCCCACTGCTGACTCAGAGGCTGTGTGTGTGACTGTGTCCCTGTGTTCTTTTGTTTTGGCGTTTGGCCGGGGGTCTCGCCCGCTGCTGCAGGCCTTCCTACCCCCTGCTGGACCAGCGCGGCACCCAGACCCTCTCCACGTGCGCCTCGGTGGGGGACTGGCTGAGGGCCATCAAGATGGAGCGCTACGAGGACAGCTTCCTGCACACCGGCTTCACCTCGGTGGAGCAGCTGGCCCACATCACCACCGAGTCAGTACCTTAACCCTAGCCCCCATCACCACCGAGTCAGTACCTTAACCCTAGCCCCCATCACCACCGAGTCAGTACCTTAACCCTAGCCCCCATCACCACCGAGTCAGTACCTTAACCCTAGCCCCCATCACCACCGAGTCAGTACCTTAACCCTAGCCCCCATCACCACCGGGTCAGTACCTTAACCCTAGCCCCCATCACCACCGAGTCAGTACCTTAACCCTAGCCCCCATCACCCACCGAGTCAGTACCTTACCCTAGCCCCCATCACCACCGGAGTCAGTACCTTTAACCCTAGCCCCCATCACCACCGGGTCAGTACCTTAACCTAGCCCCCATCACCACCGAGTCAGTACCTTAACCCTAGCCCCCATCACCACCGAGTCAGTACCTTAACCCTAGCCCCCATCACCACCGGGTCAGTACCTTAACCCTAGCCCACATCACCACCGAGTCAGTACCTTAACCCTAGCCCCCATCACCAGAGTCAGTACACACCCTTAACCTTAAACCTAGTCCCTTAAACCTAAACTTAGTCCCTTAAACTTAGTACCCTAACCCAGATCACCACAGAGTCAGTACCCACCCTTATCCCTTAACCTAGTCCCTTAAACTTAGTTCCCTAACCCAGATCACCACAGAGTCAGTACCCACCCTTATCCCTTAACCTAGTCCCTTAAACCTAGTACCCTTACCCAGATCACCACAGAGTCAGTACACAGCTTTAAACCGAACGCTAGTGCCCTGAACCCAGTCCCTTAACCATAGTACCTTACCCCAGATGACTACAGTCAGTTCACAGCCCCTCACCCTTACCCTAGTCCCTTAACTCTTACCTAAACAAACCATGAACACAGTAAGTACACAGCCCCTTACCTTAACGCTAGTACCTAACTCCATCCCCTGGTCCCTTAATGATCTTAAGGGGTGAGTTTCCTCTTGATTTAAGGATGGTTGTACCCCTGAATGCTGATTAGCCATGAGTGCTATTACCAAGGTTCTCTTGCTCTTTCAATAAAACCAAAATCAAAAAATATTTAATTAATACCTTTTTTTTCTATTAATTAAATACCTCGCACAAAAGAAATTCACCAGGTGGCTTTTTAAAGAAAAGAATGAAGTCTGAACTCGGCTCAGAATTTTTAAATCAAGGTGTTATGAAGTATAATAAAGTGTTCTCTCTTTGCTCCATTATCTCTTATTCAATTAACTTTTGATAATAATAGATTTCCGAGCGAAGGGGTTGTTGAGTCCTTCCTGGTCCCCGGAGCCTCGGTCCCCTCTGGAAGGGGTCTCCCCCGGGGCCCCGTGTTGTTCCTCTCAATGCTATGGCTGACCCGTGGGCTTGTTCTTGGCTGTGTTCTGCAGTGACCTGCTCGCCGCGGGGGTGACCTTAGCCGGCCACCAGAGGAAGATCCTGTCAAGCATCCCGACGCTGACCACCACCGCCGCCAGCGCCAACAACACCACCACCACCACCTCCAACGCCGCCTCCTCCACCCTCAAGGGCCCCACGGCCGTGCCCTTCTAGGGCCCCCCCTCATGTGGATCTCCCACCGGCACTCACAGCGGGGGGGCGTCATTAAACGCTGGGGTCTCCCGTCCTGGAACCCGATCCCCCTGGTGGGTGGTGCGGCCTCCCCATGGGACTAAGGGTTCACGCCTGACTCCTTGAACATTTAAGTGTTTCTAAACATTGCAGATGTTCTTCCGACCATACCAGATGTCTCGTTTAAAAAAAACAAAAACATCACCTGTATTCCCCCCCCCCCCCTCCCTCTTCCTTGATCACCGAAAACAACCACTCTTAGCCTCCTACCCCCAATCCAATGACTTTATGGGAAGCCTGGAGTGAACAGAGGCGCCTGTCCGAACACCCGTCGTGTGTTTGTGTACAGCCCACGACCGGGGACCCCAAAACAAACACACAGCAAAACGATTGGAGAACCATTCGATGCTAATCGAATGAGCAAGATACCGAACTAGCCATTAAGGCTAGGAAATGTAATCAAAGTGTAATTACACATCCTCTTCCCGACCGAAGGGAACGGTGGGGGGGGGGGGGGGGGTCGGGTGGATTTTGCTAGTTTTGTATTGACAGGCGATGTGGAGCGTCATCAGGCCGGTGTTTCATTCACCCTCTGTGTCTTGTACTGTTGCATCGCATCACATGTCGGACAGCTCTTAGAAGAACGAAAGACAGGACTTGTATTCCCTCTTTTTTCTTTTTGTTTTTTTGTATTCCTCGTCGTCTACTCAGGTGTGTAAAACAGACTTTGGAGCGTCTTGTTTTCTTCCGTTGGCTTCCTCAGATCTTCCACCGTTCTTGATTTCGCCGTCCTGTCATTCTGAGAGAAGAGAGGGATGTAAAAAAAAAAAAAAACAGCGACATGCCCGCACTTTGGTCTTTTATTTCCGGTTGGAAAAAGTGGTTGTTGTTGTTGACCCGGACGCGTTGTGTGTTTCTGGCCGAGTGCTGTACGCCACATCAATCAAAGAGCTCAGCTTTCAAACACACCGACCAAGAGGACTCAAATGGGAGAACAAGCAAACCACGGACTTGAGATCTTCAAGGAGAAGAATCTGGCAACACATCCGTTGGAGATTGTTTATTTTTAAGTTGCAAAGTATTCTGTATTTTTCTTTATCGTTCTGTTGGATGTTTCAAGTGCCATTCGTAGTGTACATGTAGTTAAAAAAAAATTGCCCGTTTGATATAACGGATCACCCAAGTCGTTTTTTGGACTCATACGGTGTTTGTTCAAAATGTACCTTCCAGCAGTAATCTGGACGCCTTCATGTTGAAATCTCTGCTGGGCTTTTGTTCTTCAGTCACTCATCACTGTGTTCTTTACATCCTCGCTATTGTCGAACGAGGGGCTTCCCCGATAATGTCAATAAGCCGGCTGGCAGCTAGCCTTTCACGTACAATGCCAAACACGTTCCTACTAAGATGGTGCTCGTGATAAACCAAGACTCACGATGACAACTGCCAAAGCGAAGACAAAATGTCAGCGTTCCAGACATCCAGATATTCATTTCAGCGTGTCATTTTGCATCTCTTCAACGATAATCCCAGCATTTGTATCTTCTATCATGATGTCACTCCGGCCCAGTTTGGTGTACTTTCTTCCTGCATTTTATTCCAAATACTATTTAAGTAACTAATAAGAGAAAAATAGATTCATATCTACACATCAACAGTTACACAACGACTGTGATTATCGTTAAGCCGTGCAATGATTGTGCAAAAATGTGGTCCTCATATTGAAGATCTCGATTAGCCTTTTAAATAATTGATAAAGTTAGCTTTGATTACCATTCTGTGTGTAGCCATTCAGTATTAAAATAAAGGTTGACATGTGTTTTTGCCATCGAGGACTTGTCTTGCATCTCTCTTTCTTGCCTTTTGAGCATCTGTTTAGTCACACATAATGCACACATACCGACGACTGCTGCACACGCCCACCGTCCTCCCATACACCGCCATTCAAACAGCCTTTAATTGCCGGCTCTAAATCCAAAGAATAAACAGGTAATTCCCATTCTGAGCGGGTAAATACTCATTCAGGATCTTTGTGTATCTAAACCCCCGACGCTGCGAGCGTCTTTCATCTGTAAATTCATTAAAGTGAGAAATGAGCCGTGGATGTTGGCTTTCAGTACCTGCAAAGAGAGAGCACAGTGCATACTATTGATTTATGACCACAATGTCAAGCAACCACAACGCGTCTACATGTACAGGAAGTTGGTGGGTTAGGGTGTTTGACCCTCAGCCGAAAAGGCTCTTGTGTTCCAACCCCTGATGTCTGAACCCTTCCTAAATGCATCCTTGAGAATACCCCTGACCCCCTACCGGCTCCTTCATGACCTGTATCTTAACACAATATGTGAGTCTGCTAACTGAATAAGTAGTAATGTAGTTAAAACTAGTGAGTGCAGTCACTCGCAAGTATGTCTGCAATCATTCAGCAGTACAGTCTTGATTGATGTAGAGCGTGTGTGTGTGTGTGTGTGTGTGTGTGTGTGTGTGTGTGTGTGTGTGTGTGTGTGGGTGGGGGTGGGTGGGTGTGTGTGTGTGTGTGTGTGTGTGTGTGTGTGTGTCTGTTTCATGGTGTCAAGCTGGGGGATCAGAACTGCCTCCACAGTCCTGTGAGTTATGCGTCAGAGAAACCCGACACCGGGCGGATTTCCTTGGCGAGTCGCTCTGGCAGCTCAGATTCCAGATAATCTCGCCTCCCCTCACCCCTCAAGAGGACCAAGGAGCCACGTCGCCTCCCCTCCCCTCACCCTATACTTGACGGCTTTCCTCCTCCCGATAGTCCGGCCCGTCCTTTGTCCTTCTGGAGACCCTGGAGGGGTCGGGAGAGGGGGGGAGGCGTGTCCTCCTTCTGGTACTCCTCCGTGCTCCTCTAATCCAGAGAAGATGTCTCCTTTACCCCGCTGTCCCCCGGGCTAGAAGCTACTGGAAGCTTATGCATCCAGCCGAGAGCTTAGCAAAGTCCTCCACCCTGAAAAGCTCGCTGCTTCTCCTTCTCTTCTACTATCCCCTTCCCCCACATTGGTGGTCAGAGTGATTGGGGGTGTGTGTGTGTGTGTGTGTGTGTGTGTGTGTGTGTGTGTGTGTGTGTGTGTGTGTGTGTGTGTGTGTGTGTGTGTGTGTGTGTGTGTGTGTGTGTGTGTGTGTGTGTGTGTGTGTGTGTGTGTGTGTGTGGTTGGGGGTTCTGGTCTGGGCGGGTCCATACTGGTGTGAGGAGTGTCTGGGTTTGTAGATTTATGGAGGTTGATTAGCAGCATGCTACTGGCTCATTGCTCAGGCCCTATGGCCCTCTTGGGGGCCGCTGAGCGTACTGGAGGTCCAACGCCGGGACACTTTGATGTTGCCGCCCCAGATAAACATTTGTGATGTGTGCGAGTGTGTGTGTGTGTGTGTATGCGAGCGAAAGCGGCATGAGAGATTGAGATGGAAACAGGAAGAGCGTGAGAGGAATGGGGAGAAAAGATAATGAGATGGGGGTAGAGATCGACCTCCGTCTCCAGGGAGAGTGAGAGGGAGAGTTAAAAAGACAGAAAGATGAAGAGAAAGATGTATGAAAAATGTGAGTGAAAGAAGGATGGAATGAGGGGTAGGGACACAGAAAGAGGGAGCGAGAGAGAGAGCAAACACGAACCATAGAGACAATGAGAGAGAGGTAGAGACAGACAGGAAGTGACCGATATAGGGCGATAGGGAGAATAAGAGGTAGTGAGACAGATAGACGGACTGACCAACAGACAGGAAGTGATAGATGTAGAGAGATAAAAAAGGATGAGAGGTCGTGAAACAGTTAGACAGACAGGAAGTGATAAAGATAGCGAGAATGAGCGGTAGAGAGACCAACAAGACATGGCCTGCGTGACCTTTGAACCCCTGGGTATGACTTGCAGACATGGTCGCTGCTGCTTATCTGAGCAGTTACCTATAGGGCCGTTGCTGCAGCCAATCAGAACGAAGCCCTCAGTGGCCGAGGTCATAACTTCTGCATTCCTATGTGCACTCAAGAGTGTGTGTGGGGGCAGGTTAAGTGGGCTTTTGTGTGTGTGTGTGTGTGTGTGTGTGTGTGTGTGTGTGTGTGTGTGTGTGTGTGTGTGTGTGTGTGTGTGTGTTTGTGTGTGTGTGTGTGTGTGTGTGTGTGTGTGTGTGTGTGGGGGGGGGGGGGGGGGCAGGTTAAGTGGGCTTTCGTGTGTGTGTGTGGTGTGTGTGTGGTGTGTGTGTGTGGTTGTGTGTGTGTGTGTGTGTGTGTGTGTGGGGGGGACAGGTTAGTTGGACTTGTGTGTGTGTGTTGGGGGGGGGGGGGGGTTGGGGTTGGGGGGTAGGTAGGCTTGCACAAGAAGGACACAAACAAGACTTGTAACACAATTTGTATGTTGTGTGTTTATTTATGGTGACTATACTATGTACAGTTGCTGAATGTATATGCATTGTTTCGGCCTGCGGTCTCTTTCGGATGTAACATTAAAACCGTTTTCTTAACCTAGATCGTTCCCATGATGCATTGTGATAGATCTTAGCGTAGGCCTGAACATCAATAAACCCTCGACTTAACGTGGAACCTTAACGTTTCCATAGTTCATCTAGAAACCAGACCAACATTCAGCAGCAGTACAGTGAGATCATCTGCATCTTGATTTGTTATTGTCCACCAAATCCTCATTGTTCGTCCTTTCCTTCCTTACAACCAGCAGTGTGTGTGCACCAGGAATGGGAATAGACATTACACACTGTATGAGCACTGATATACAGTTACAAGTGGAATCTCTGCGGTGTAATGGTATGGTGGCTGTATGTGTTGTAGATGCTGTTAAGCCTCAGGTGAATCACGTATACGACATGGACTGCTGCCAGAGGACTGCAGCCTTCCAATTCAAACACAGGAAGACCACTTCCACTAGTATTGTGTTCTATCAGTGTTTTGACTATGGATACACGCCACAACTTCACGCTTGACAACCCTGGATCCACAGTTTCCTATACTCAGAGGGCCATGAATCCTGATAAAGAAAACTGAAGACAAACAAAACTTTGAATTCCGTCTACGAGGCACCCGGCTCCATTTTGTCCTACGCTAGGCCAAAGAGTTCTCCACCATTTCCTCCCGTCCCTGCCTCTGCCTCTGCCGCAGTGATTCCCTGAATGTTTGGACTTCAAAGTGGGCGCGTAGCGAATCAAATGCCACATAGGTGTTAATGGCGTCGTGGTGAATGCCAAACATCCCCCAACCTGTGCCTCTCCGGTGGGATGGGACGTGCTTGACAGTGGCCCCTCGGCCCCGCCGTTCTCCACCACCCCCCCCCCTGGGGCCGGCCGTTCGGTGGGCCGCAGGGCGTTCTCCCCGCTGGCTCGGCTGCCCCTTTATTTAACTTGATTCTTCGAGCTCCCTTCCCCTCGCTCTCCAATGTGCTTGCCTACTGCTTTCACTGAGGAAATTGGAGGAGGGTGTGACCCTTCCTGCCTCCCGGCTCCTCCTGCGCGCACCACCTAAATCACTCCGTCCGTATTCTCCCACTCAAACGCCGGGTTCGGGTTCATGCGCCGACCGACCCCTCCCTCACACCCCCCCCGCCCCCCCCTCTCTCACTCCCCTGCCCACCCCCCCTTCTCTCCCCCCCCGTCCCCAGGCCCCTCTTTTAAAGCACAAAACATAAGAGAATGAAGGGGGAGGAAAAACGGCGGAGCAAATATCAGATTTCCCCTACGGTCTGAAGGTATGGGAGTGTAACTCTAATGCCCCAGAAGGACTTCATTTACAGGGGGGGGGGGTATTTTTTTGCGTTTGTTGTGGAGGAATGTTGAGATATAATGAGAACCAGTGAAACGTCTCATAGCTTTAAACTGCTTCCTGAAACATGTGTATCCAGGCCGTTCAAAGCAAAACAAACCACATCGCCAGTCGGTCGTACACTTGACCCCTCACACAATACTTTAGCTCAATCTTTCATTTCAACCCTGAAGCCTTCCATGGCCCCCCCGAGTCTGTCGGTTGGTCCCGTCTGTTAACTTATCTGCTCTGCTGTGGTCATACTCTGACCCGCAACATGCTAAGTCAGCAGCAGCCTGCTACAATAGGATTACCTTGTGTTTGGATGGCCCTCTTCTCTTCCATTCTATTTTATTCTGTTCTATGCTTTTCTGTTAAATTCCGTTCTAATCGTTTCTATTATATTCTCTAGTCCAGTCGGTTATAAACTATGTCATATTCTGTTTATATTCTGGTGTAGTCTAGTCTGTTTGAATTCAGTTGAATATTGTATTATGTTCTAGTCTAGTCTGTTCTATTTTGTCCCAGTCTAGTCTACTCTATTCTGTTCAATTTTGGTTCTGTTCAGTTTATGGCCCCTTTTGGCTCTGCAATATTTTCTTTTTGTTTAATATTGTTTCACTAAATGTTATTATAAATGTCTTTCTAAATATCTATCTACCATGGTGAGGGCGATATGAACATGATATATATGTAGAAATGAACTTTTCAAATGTCAAATGAAAACAAGAAGTTGGTTGCGGAATTGTGTATGTAGCATAGGCTACCGCTTTTCCACGTAGAATAAATACTATTTTATGGTTCAAACTGTTTTTGGAGGTCACAAATTGACACAGATTTATTCATATAATGAAGTTTAAGTTTCCCCATGGTTCCGAAAGCCGGCCCAACTTTGTAAATGTTGTTTCAGACCTGTATAAAAGATTTAGGATCGCTCGTAAACATGGCAAGTAGAAGCCATCATTCACATCCCATGTTGTAGTAATCTGTAAGGCAGCCCATACGGTATTTTCTTGTCCGTGTGTTTTTCTATGAATCACCTTTGTTCGCCATGCGCATATTTGGACGAAGGAGACGAAGCATATGGTTATGATTTAACATCTGGCAGCAATAGGCCTTTATACCACTTCACATATACTGTGTATACACTCTGTGTGTGTGTGTGTGTGTGTGTGTGTGTGTGTGTGTGTGTGTGTGTGTGTGTGTGTGTGTGTGTGTGTGTGTGTGTGTGTGTGTGTGTGTGTGTGTGTGTGTGTGTGTGTGTGTGTGTGTGTGTGTGTGTGTGTGTGTGTGTGTGTGTGTGTTGTGTGTGTGTGCGCGTACGTGCGTGCGTGTGTAATCCTTTGCATTGCGACACAGATGGTATAACACTGTAATTGGATAGGCCAACATTACATGTATTTTTAAAGGTAAGAGAGGCACAATCTGTCAACCTAACCAATGTAGCTCAGAATAAGTAATAATCTATCAATTTTACAGCTTTCTCTCTTTGACTGCTAGTCTGTCCATCCGTCTGTCAGTCCATCTGTCTGCCTGTCTGTCTGTGGGGTGGTCCTTCTGTCTGTCCATCTGTCTGCTAGTCTCTCTGATTGGCAAGACTGATGCCTATAGGAATTTCCTATTGGAATCGGTTGGTTTTTGAGTAAACGTCCTCTCTGCATTTTACTTCAACTGACTCGGTCTTCTCAGTACACCTAGTTTTTCGGTAGACTCCCGTTATGCAACAAAAAGGAAATCAGCAATTTCTGCAGCAGCAGGTCCCTGGGGTATGAAGTGGTGGTTTATGCTGCTTGGCCGCCCTCTAGCGTACATATAGGGAAACTACACTAAACAACCGGTTAACAGGACAGAAACGGAGTAATAAGTGACGGAGTAATAAGGCATGCTTGATGTTGACCATTGTGTACAACTGATTGTTAATTTAAATCGAAAGGGAAAATACTTAACAAGTGAAAATACTTGCCTTTAAATGTGTGAGATGTCCTAATTGCTTAGTGTGAAAAAATACCAAATGCACATTTTAACATTGCAATTTTTTTTTGAAGAAAATATGCTCACATCTAGGGCAATTATAAAAATGAAAGCCTGAGGAAAAATGTAAGACTCTCTTTGATGTTTTTTTTAAATAAATGAAAATATTACACAAAAAAATGACCAAGAAGTTCATACCAGTTATACTCCATCAGGGGACAAGCCATGATGAGACACGATTGAGAGAATCAAAAGGGGTATCATTTGAAGCACACTTATAATTGAAGTGTGTTAAGTTGACACTTGAAATAACTATGCCGTCAGACTATCACGTCAGCCCCAGGTTTGCTTAATACATGTTTCAATTACTTTGATAAAAAATTAGCTTCCCTTTTCAAGGACATTATACTTTAATACAATTAGAACTGATTTTCTATTGAAGACACTTTTAAGACCGTAGAAGATGTTTTGGCTGAAAACGATAATGATCTCAGGAGAAGAGACAAACTGAGACGGCTCATTGGTCAGCTGTCAGCACTCATCTGCATAAGGTAAGGGTTTAAAGCTTGGCAGTTTGTATATAATTGCAGAGAAAACTAAGTAGACATTTTTTAAATTGACTCCTTTGATTTTATTGAGGTATAAATGGGGATTTGCGAAGGGAGAGTTAGTTAATGTAGTTCGCAATGTAGTTTGTTTGATCAGGTGAATGGTGCATGTTGTCCACTGCTCTCATCCATTAAAGTACTCAGTAAGTTTAATAGGTGAAATTTCTCTCCACACCTTTAAGCAG
Source organism: Melanogrammus aeglefinus (assembly GCA_900291075.1). Classification (NCBI taxonomy): domain Eukaryota; kingdom Metazoa; phylum Chordata; class Actinopteri; order Gadiformes; family Gadidae; genus Melanogrammus; species Melanogrammus aeglefinus. The sequence goes on along the minus strand of OLKM01000128.1, from coordinate 398,384 downwards.
AACTCTCAACAAAACATGGACTGACTACGGCGGTGTGTATTTCACTCTGATCCCAAGTCTGGGAGTAAATAGGGATGAGTGAACTTAAATAAGTGAGTTTAAAAACTTTAATTTGAATGTTACTTACATTTTAAGGGCACTGTAAGTAAACAGATTTTATCATACGTGATCAAACCTGTTATGAGAGAGACTTGTTTTCATTTTAGAGATGTGAGAGGGAGAGATGTGTATGAGGGAGTCGATAAAGTGCTTGTTTCATTTTCTGGTGAGTGAGGAGAAATTGAACTGCACACCTGCAACTTCAGGGTTTTTAAAGGAGCCTGGCTCCTGGAGGCCTCTGGGGGCCTCTGGGGTGCCATGGGTCTGAGGGTCACCTATCAGTCTGAGGTCCTCCTCTGTTTGTTTTTTCTGGAAACCTGGAGCCCAGGGTCCGATCCACGGGGCCCTGGGGCCGTTACAGGAACCCTGACCCGGGGACAGGGAACCCAAAGACGGACCATAGGACTGTGGGCCCCGATGAAGCCGCAATGGTAGGCTCCATTACCTCTTGTGATGACCCCTGGGGTCCTCGACGGGAACCCGGGCCCTGTTGGGTCCATTCCGAGGACGTGTGTGCCGGAGAGGCTGTATGTGAGCTCTGGTACGGTGGCTCAGGTCTTTTTATTGTTTCTTTCTTTAAACCAAAATCCCAACTCTGAAATAAAAGCCTAAAACCTAACTCTAAAAGAAAAAAAAACTAAAGCCAAACCCTAGAACCAAACCATATAACCAAAACTGAAACCCTGAAACCAAAACCTATGGACCTCTACCAGTAGAGCCAAAAATACAACCCCTAAAACCTACACATAAACCAAACCCCTGAAAAAAAAAATCCAAACCCTAAAAACCTGCATCGGCATACATCTACCACTAGGGGGACGCTTCGCGTGCCAGCGCAGCGCCGCCACAGTTTGGGAAACCTTTCGCATAGATCAAAGATGCTTCTGGTCCACTGCTTGGACATTGAGGCCGACCCCAGCCAGCTGCCCCGACACTCGCCGCATAGTGATTACGGCGAGTTAAGCCATCAGATAATCTCTACTTTTGAAAAGCACCAGCGGTGCGGACCGTGCAACAGCTCCAAAATCGGTTTGTTCTGATTAACAGCTGCCGTCCGGCGGATGATGAGCCCTATCTGTCACCGCAGGAGACGTGTGCACAATAAACATTTACTGTCCTTACCCCTACCGCAGTCGTTTGTCCTACTGGCATTGCCGCTTTTTCAACACCACGTTTGATCCTATACGCTTATATTTATACATCTGAATATGTCTCAATGTTTTGTACTGCAATGGGAAATCTGCAGCGTTGTGTTTTGTTATGTTCATTGTTTGTTATCTATCCTTTTGTTTTACGGCAATTCTGATTTGGCTACTATCTTGTTTTGCAAGATAGAGACAAGGCAAACAAGCGAGACATTATTATCAAAATGAATTCTGACATTAATGTCAGGATGATTCACTTTTTCACTGAAAACAAATATTAATGAGCAACAACTAATTAATCACAGAATATAGGACATGGAGGCATGGCATGTTGCTTTAAGAATTGGGCACACGGAGAACTTAACAAGAAATCTGGAGCGATCGGATCCAAGCCATATTAAATCCTAATGAAATAAATGAGCCAACGTCTGGCCGACCCAGACAGCACTAATGAGACACCAGTGAGAGATAGTGGTGAGTGTGTGAGGTGCTTATTTTAATCAACCACATCAGCTAATCATCTGGCAGCTCTTTGAAATATGGCATGTCAGCATTATCTGCTGACCCTCCGTTGTGATCGGTCATCACCACACCAGCAAGCCCACCACCCGCCAGTATACCATTGATAGAGTATGGATTGAAAAGAACAGTGAAAACTATGTTAGGCTGATGTAGAACAGGGGGGGAGTGAGCGAGTGAGACAGAGAGGAGGAGGAGAAAGAGAGAGAGAGAGAGAGAGAGAGAGAGAGAGAGAGAGAGAGAGAGAGAGAGAGAGAGAGAGAGAGAGGAGAGAGAGAGAGAGAGAGAGAGAGAGAGAGAGAGAGAGAGAGAGAGAGAGAGAGAGAGAGAGAGAAAGAAAGAAAGAAAGAAAGAAAGAAAGAAAGAAAGAAAGAAAGAAAGAAAGAAAGAAAGAAAGAAAGAAAGAGCTTTTCCCTGGCTTTCCATATCCTGTCTGTGATCACTTCCTTCTCCTCCCCAGGGCGTCCCAATCCGTTCTCTGTCTCTCCCCGCGTATACAAGTTCACTTCCTTTGTTCCCATGTTGGTTTGTTGTATTTCCTCATGTCCCTTTTTCCACTTTGTTCCCTCGTTGGTTTGAGTATCTTTAATAAAAAGGGCTTTTTGTTACATTTCCTGAGTACTATGCATTTGGATCCTACCCCTCTGTGTCCCATAAATGGTCTCTATATCCATATTCCGCTTGGGGATTTCTCATCTTCTATACATTTTCTTGCCATGGGATGGTCCTTTAGGCAGAGCTGCATTCCTAAACAGGACTGACCAGGGTGGGTGGATGACTCTCAATACTGTGGCGAGCAGCACGGGAAGGACGAGACGCGGAGCCCAGGTTAAACGGGCATGCAACTCTCGTGCCCCTTACACCGCATGACTCCGAGAGTGGCCTTTATTGAACGCACGCCGAACTTAACAGAAACACGGCACACCTGACCCACACACACACACAACACTCTCACTAATGATCGCGATCACACTACACATCACACAACAATGGAACTACACACAATTAACACACAACCAGGGATATTGTCCTTCAGGTTTTCCAACCCAGCCTCATTCTAGTGAGGCAGCGGTAGACTTGTAACTGTTGCACACAACAGTGGTTTGTGCATTATAGCCACGCAGCCATGCTCCCTCTAGGAAGCAGCGCCTGCCTCGCTGGATAAGTGTGGGGGTTTGCTTAGTCTGCAGTGGGCAGAGATAGGAGCTCACTCTACACGGGGTGTGGCCGCTTCTTCGGCCTAACTCTGTGTCATGGTCGTCTCCCGTCTTCTCTATAAAGAGGACATATTTTGCACCTCAAACATGTGGAGCAATGAGCTGCATTTTTCATTTGCTTAATTCGGTCATTTACTACTTTAAAGACAAATTAATAGAGAATAGAGAACCAGATAAATAGTGGTTGAATTTCTAAAGATCGAATGTGGGATCTACCTGAATCATCTGAATTATCAACCACAATGTGTGCGAGAGTGCGAGAGAAGACTGAAGAGTCTCGTATACTAGTGTGTGTGTGTGTGTGTGTGTGTGTGTGTGTGTGTGTGTGTGTGTGTGTGTGTGTGTGTGGTGTGTGTGTGTGTGTGTGTGTGTGTGTGTGTGTGTGTGTGTGTGTGTGTGTGTGTGTGTGTGTTTGTGTGTGTGTAATCCTTTGCATTGCGACACAGATGGTATAACACTGTAATTGGATAGGTCGACATGTATTTGTGTGTGTGTGTGTGATTTGGGCAGGGTTGGGGAATGCTGCATCCACTATTGGATGGAATTGAATGGTCCTTTCGTGATAACTGGCCATTTCACACCCAGCATCAGGAGTTGAGAGGATAAATACCCTCTGCATACTGGCTTTGTATCAGTCCCATGCTGTTAGTAGGTGGAGGTTGTTGTGCCTGAACATAAATCATTAAAAGAAGGAGGTGGACTTTTCAGCATGGACAAAAAGCAACGAAAGGCTTTCCATTTTTTATACATTGTGGTATTTTTCTGCAGAATCTTGAGTACATCATGGGGTGTGAAAATTCAAAAGGTGGGACTGCTGAATCTGTCAAAATAACTTTTTTTAAAAAATAAGTGCTTTAGTTTTAAGTACAGAATCCCTCCCTGCTTTACCTGCCTGGAAGCTGCACATACCTGGGGTCTCATGTTATAAAACTGTGCGTGGGATTGTTACTAAAAGTGCACGTACGCCCAAAAGCCAAGTTTTGCATGCGCCAAAAAATATTCAGACTTATAAAACCCTGCGTACGCACACCTCTAAGTAATCTTTCTTTTATAAATCACAGAGTGCCTACAAGTGTGCGCAGCTGAATCAGCTTCACGTTCCGCCCTGTACACGCCCCTTTTTAACCATATATGGTCAACGCAAACGACGTCATGAATGCGATCTGCATATTAAACATACTCAGATGCAAGTATTACGTCTCGTCGGAAACAATGGCAGAAGGACTGAGAAAAGCAAAAAACCGAAATTTCACGGAGGTTGAAGTGGAGACACTTGTGGGTGAGGTGGAGGGCCCGAAAAGTAGTCTTGTTCGGGATTTGGGATAACTAACAACAAAAAGCAGAGTGGTTGCTGGCAACTTGTTGCTGCAGCAGTGAACTCTGTCAGCGGCACGGAGCGCACAGTCCCAGAGTTAAAAAAGAAGTGGTCTGACATAAAAATATTTTGATGTACCAATAAATCGTTATGGTCCCTGAAGACCGTCTCCCTCCGAATACTGCCATTTGCATGTTCCTCCAGCAGTGCCATGGTGCAGCATTACGCACTCAACGCTGTATTTATAGGGTTACGGTAATAAGACTGGCCGAGAACACCTTGGATAATCAGTTTGTAATCACCCACGTAAAAATGTTCTTGAACATAACTCCTTTTTAATGCCTGATTGGTCATGAAAAGCGAATGGACAATAATATAACGTTTGTGATGAGGAGTAGCCTATGTGGCTTGGTTTTCCACACTTGGGATTGAATTGACATTTGATTATGTGTTTACCATGTCACATAAAAATATTATGTTATTGACACATTTTGGACAGATGCTTTATTCCATGCAATCGCGCCGTCAGTGGACAGTATAGTGACGGGATTAAATATAGGGGATTTTCATTTAGATTCTAAGTAGATGTTTCTGGAGTTATAACTGAGAAATAACATAGTTGACTTAAATTATTCTGAGTAGATTTAACGCATGATACGGGATGATAAAACATAATCGTTCTTCTCACTCAACATTTCTTCGGTCTGACTTCAGTTCACCACCACACCGTCTGTGTCGCCAATTCTCCTTTTCCTCCAAACCGCAACGGTTATAAATGAGACCCATGGCCTTTGCAGAGAAGACTTCCTCTAAGGACGTTGACGCGAAATGTCTCTGATCAGACGGATGACTACAAATGTCCACCCTACAGAGGTCAATCATTTATATAGCAAGAGAAGCCTTTCTATGACCCCTTGCTATGCATTTATAACCCAATCTTCAAACATTACAGTTATAACGAGTGGTTCTCAACTTGGGGGTCGCGACCCATAATTACGAATGACACTTGTTGCTTGGTCCTGAACCGATGATGTGGTTTCCTTCCCTAGTGGTCCACCTCCAAGACGCTGTCTAAGGAGCTGATGATCATCCAGCTCCCAAACCACCGCAACATGAACCGCTGTCCCGTGTACGACAGCACGACCCAGACCGTCTTTCTGTTCTACATCAGCTTCCCGCGCGGCGCCACCGAGGGTAAACAGAGAGTAGCATAAAATTCTATTGAGGTTCTGAGCCTGTTGATCGCCAACTAGTAGATCAATTGATTTTGGTTGGATTTTTATATATTTTTTCTGGGGAATAAGTACTGTTATACTGTTTGGTGAAGAGAATGGCATATTGACTGATGTCATAACTTAATAATTGATTGCCAATGAAGTAAAGATGAAAATATTTGAAAAAAGTAAGAAAACACCTATCTTTTTTGCATTAAATTGATGCAAAGTCATGGAGAAATGGGTTTTAAGAGACATTTTTCAGGGGATGTTCTCAGCACATGTGTTCTGTGTATCTGGAATGCATTTATTGACAGCCGACCCAATCCACTAAGGAGTTGAAGGAAAAAAACATTTTTCTAATTTTCCTGATAAAACATATAGGGTGCATAAACTAAAATGTCCAAGGAAAAAATTTCTTCAACGATGACTACAGGTTAGGCTGCATACCTTCAGGATTCTATCCCTATATCCGTTAAGGCAGGGGATCGAAACCACTCGGCAATGACCCAACCCTTATGTCACCAGGAGAGCACTGATTAACCTTTGGGTCAAACTATAGTAGCTAGTGCAAATTTGAAGGTTAGTGGGGAGGCGAAAGTTGCAAATCGTGCGACCTTCGACCCGTGACTCGTGTTGCCAGTTCATAACCAGGAAATGATTAGCCTCTGGAGACCATCTAGGGTAGTGAAGTTAACGTTTCACAATGAGATATCACACTGGCTGGCCAGCAAATATATGCATGGCAAGGTTGTTCAAACTAAATATTCTCCTTTGAGCAAAGCTTTCTTTATCGATTGAAGTTAATCTTTAAACATGGTTATTAAGTCTATTTGTGATTGCTCTGTTGAATGCTACCCTTGCCTCAGCGCCACTATTCTTTCTTTAATTGGCAGCAGCAGCACTCCTTTCTTCTTCATGAATTGAATGAGGCTTATTAGACCTATCATTCCAACTTTTTTTCAGTAGGTAAGGCAAGGCAACATTATTTATATAGTACTTTTCGTAAACAAGGCAGTCTCAGGGCCCTATCTTGCATCCGGCGCAAGTGACTTTAGTCACTGGCGCATGTGTCGTTGCTAGTTTACAACTGGCGCAGAGCGTTCTTTTGCCACCAGCGCCACTCGCCGTTAAATTAGGGAATGATCTTGCGCCCCAAGGGGCGGTTCGGCGGAAGGAGGAAGCCGTGTTATCTGGCGCAATACGGTATTTGAACGTTTCTGAAAACCATTGCGCTACATGACCAGGAAATAACTTGGTCTAAAGTCATGGCGCGTTGTTCAAGATGCTATTTTTAAGGGCGCATGTCATACACATGTGTCATACGGATTGCTTGTGCACTTCGCGCCATACACATTAGCTAACTCTATCTTTTTGGACATAAATTGATGCAAAGTCATGGAGAAATGGGTTTTAAGAGACATTTTTTCAGGGGATGTTCTCAGCACATGTGTTCTGTGTATCTGGAATGCATTTATTGACAGCCGACCCAATCCACTAAGGAGTTGAAGGAAAAAAACATTTTTCTAATTTTCCTGATAAAACATATAGGGTGCATAAACTAAAATGTCCAAGGAAAAAATTGCTCAACGATGACTACAGGTTAGGCTGCATACCTTCAGGATCTATCCCATATCCGTTAAGGCAGGGGATCGAACACTCGGCAATGACCCAACCCTTATGTCACCAGGAGAGCACTGATTAACCTTTGGGTCAAACTATAGTAGCTAGTGCAAATTGAAGGTTAGTGGGAGGCGAAAGTTGCAAATCGTGCGACCTTCGACCCGTGACTCGTTGCCAGTCATAACCAGGAAATGATTAGCCTCTGGAGACCATCTAGGGTAGTGAAGTTAACGTTTCACAATGAGATATCACACTGGCTGGCCAGCAAATATATGCATGGCAAGGTTGTTCAAACTAAATATTCTCCTTTGAGCAAAGCTTTCTTTATCGATTGAAGTTAACGCTTAAACCACACCATACGTGGTAATTAGTCTGTGATTGCTCTGACCAACCTTTTTGACACTTGCGCCGCGGCGGAAGTGTCATTTATCCGCCTGTAAAATAGCGATAGCGCCGTAGAACCGCCCACAAAGCTACTTGCGCTTTGCGCTTTCCCACTTGCGTTTCAGACCGTTAAAATAGGGCCCTCAGAGTGCTTCACATATAAACATTGTCATACAATAAAATAAAATAATAGATAAGTAAAAGAAAACATATGCAAAAAATTTGTAGAAAATAAAGGCAATGTATTTAAGATCAGACCAACTCTGGTACCCACGTCGGTACTCCAAGCCGACCTAAACGAACTTGGTACTTTCTCTGGTACTCCAACCCGGATAACCCAGACAGAACTCGGGTCTCTCTAACTCTAAACCCTTTGAAGTTCATGTCTCTGGTATCCAAGTCAGAACTCCAACCCGACGTAAAGGAACTTGGTCCTTTCTCTGGGACTCCAACCCGGCATTTTAGTAATAAAATAGAAAATAAAGGCAAAGTTAAAAAAAAAATTATTAGAAAGTGCAATGTGTTTAACATTTAGCCAAAGCAAACATAAAAGTCTTAAGTTTTGTTTTAAAAGTGGTTAGAGTTGGGGCAAGTCTTAAATCCTCAGAGAGTTTATTCCAGCTATTTGTTGCATAATAACTAAATCCTGCTTTCCCATGTTTTGTGTTTACTCTGGGGTTAATTAACAGATTGGTCTCATAAGTTCTTAGTGGTCTAGAAGGCTTATGAAGTGGAAGCATATCAGTTAAGTATTTTGGCCCTAAACCATGTAGGGATTTATAGGTTAGCAACATGATTTTAAAATCAATTTTCTGACCTACAGGAAACTAATGTAACAATTTCAGAATGGGTGTTATATGTTCACATTTTTTGAACTCTACCTGCAGCATTCTGAACAAGCTTAGAGTTTTAGAGTTATTTTTTGGGAGACCTGTAAGGAGACCATTGCAGTTATCAAACTGACTAGGGATAAAGGCAAGTTTTTGTAAGTCTTCGGTGGACATGAGCCCTCTAAGTCTTGCTACATTTTTAAGGGGTTAATATGCAGATTTTGTAACTGATTTGATGTGACTGTCGAAATGTAAATCTGAATCCATGATCCCTAGATTTCTGGATGTTTACAGGGACAGAGAGTGAACTGGTTGGGTTACTTTAAGCCTTTCCGTTTTAGCACCAAATACAATAATATCGGTTTTGTCTTTCATTTAGTTGAATGAAATTTTGTCACATGCAGTCTGTGACTTGCCAAATGCACTGGCACAGCAGATCTATAGGCCAATAGTCATTTGGTGATAGCGATACATAGCGTATCATCAGCATAGCAATGATGGTCAATATTTTTTTTGCATGATTTGCCCTAGTGGGAGCATGTAGATGTTGAATAAAGAGGATCCTAAGATCGCTGGTACAAAGTCGCCAATGGAAACTAAGTACTTCCTATTTTGTAGGTAGGACCTAAACCCATTTAAGACTGTGCCTCAAAGCCCCACCCAGTTTTCTTATCTGTCCAAAAGTATTGTATGGTCTACAGTGTCAAATGCAGCACTGAGGTCTAGTAACATTAGTCTGCCTGATTGGAGAGAGTTGTTAACTATTTGCAATATGTCTCTTGCTAGGCAGTTAAAAACATTCTTAGAGAGGTTGGTAAAGTATCAAGGCAACAGGTGGATGGCTTTAGTTGTGTCACTGTTTCCACAAGAGTTTTTGCTTTTACTTTTGCCTGAACAGGGTGGTAGTCCAAAAACTTTGTTCGTCTTCAATTTTATCAGTATAAAATGCTCATTGTATTTCTGCGTGGAATCGAGATCAGAATTTGTGAATTTGTGTTAGGGGGTTGGTCAGTCTGTCAACCATTCCAAATACTATTTTTTCATTATTAGTATTGGTTTTAATGATATTGGAGAAAAATGTTTCTCTGGCACTTTTTAAGTCTGAATTGTAGGCACGGAGGCTCTCTTTATAGATGTCATGGTGAATATGAAGTTTTGTTTTACGCCAGATGTGTTCATCCCAATGGCGGTTCTACATGGGGCCTACCTGGGCTCTGCCCCTGTAGACATGTCCCTGGCCCCCCCTGTGGCCCCCCCCGTGCTGACCAAATAAAGAATTAGGATTTTACTGATTTTACGGCACTAATGCAACGCAACATTCTACAGGCAAATAAGAGGGGCACACCCAAACATCGTAGTGCTGCTGCTGGGTGAATGAGAGCTCAGCACCTACTCTTGGAGAAAGGAGACACGATTTCTCGAGGGTAAGAGCAAGCCAAGCAAAACGATTTCATTTTGTCAGTGACTTGTGATTGTTCATTGCACATAACCGTGTAACTGTAGTTTCTCACACTGATGATGAAATTAAGATTGCAAATGTCTGGTCTCGATATATTTAGAAACTTCATCATATCTAAGCAAACTTATCGAAGCAGAAGCGAGCATCCAAGTGTCAGTATCCATGGTAGGTCTAGGCTACACAATGTTGTGGGTAGTAGAGTCTCCCACGGGCTATCTGCCTGTGGGAGGGATGGTTATGCAACAAAATGTAATGCATATCCCTACGTTTTTTTTCTTTTCTATCATGAAATGAGGAAATAACAGTAGAAAAGGGATTTTTTCTAAAAGGGAAGAACAAAGAAGGGAGGGAAATGGCACATTGTTTTTGCACTTTGTTGTACCCTGGATTTTTTTTTCACATTGACACCAGTGGCGGCTGGTGGACACGCCCTCCGCTTGGGTATCATCAGCCTGTGGCCATGACGTGGCGATGCTATCATTGACACAGATGCAAGTTTGATGCCAACATATTCCAGTTTCTTAAATTCAGCTGGAAAATCACAAAGGGAGGACACAGTGCAGCTGGAGATGTTTTTGTGGCTATGGGAGAGATGAGGCTGGAGGTCATCGTCGATGGGGGGGTGCAGAGGAGGGGGGTGGCCGTTCCTCGCCAAGCCAGCATCAGGGGGAAGGCACGGTGTCGTTGGCATCGGGCGGGCTGTTGTCTCTCTTTAAGGTCTGTGGTCTGTCTGCTATCTGTATGTCAGATAGTGGCAGAGTAGATGTGTGGGGGAGGCTGTAGTCTCACTTCTTCTCAACCTGTGATCTGATATGGCAGGGTAGATTTGTGGGAGAGCGAGAAGAGAAGATTGTCCCTTAACAGTTTTGAGCCTAACCTGTTTGGGTGTAGGCCATCTGCTCTGGAAAGATATTGGCGCCCCCAGAACAAGTTGAAATTGTCAATAAAGCCCCTTCCTCTTTTATTACAGGCTCTGGAAAGCCATGTATTTCAGTGCAAGTAGACGACTGAATCTGTTTATTCCCCGGTCAACTGCTGGTATGGGTCCACTGATGAATGACTTAATGTGTATTTTGTTCAGTGTGTCCAATAGATCAGTGAAATCCCTCTTCAGAAGTTCTGACTGTTCTCTTCAAATATCATTAAGTCCTGCATGCACAATAACCTGTGAGATTTTTTTTTAAATATACAGTAATTGTGACTGATTCTTGGTTGACATCACTAACATCACATCTGGGAAGTAGCATGTTACCGGTTATATCCTTTATGGTTGAGTCTCCTACAATCAGAGTGTCTGGTTCATCTGCTTTCGGTGAGATGGGCCCTTGTTGGCTTGAGGTGGCGGTGGCAGACGCATGCGCAGCTCGCCTCCGTGGCGACTGGTTCTTGTTCCACATCAATAGGCTTTTAACCGACTGGAAGCCAGAGTGATTTGCAGAAATAAACAGAATGTGTACTCATGATATAATGATGTTCCCACAAGGCTTGTACATTGTAGCCATGCCTTGGAGGTTACAAACAGCTTCACCTTCATAAGCATATTGCCAAAAAACTGGGATTTTGTTTGTGGATTCATATTGATCTATGACATTTCGATCAGATGCTCCTTTCTAAAGGGACTTCTGTGATTTTATCAAAGGGTGGGTATATGAGGTGCCATTTGTAAACTTGCTGAAAAAACATGCTTAATTTGTTACAGATTTAGTTTGAGCTTGGCTTTCCTTTTTACCAGATTAAGCAAATAAACACCCCTCCAAAATGCAGTGCAATTTTCATTTCACTTTTTCCACATATGTACATTTTGAATAATATGTTAAATCTACATCATATATCTAAATATACATCTCAGAGATTTAGATATATATCTTAGAGATGTAGGATTCTCCAAATCCTAAATGGAGATGCTAAATCTGAAGCCAAACCTTATACTGTATATAAATCTAAATCTTGATATCTAACTCAAAATCTAAATGCTAAATCTCATCTTATATCTGAATCCAAAATCTAAGTCTAAATCCTAAATCTAAATCCATGCAATATTTGCTAACTATCATACATATACTAATTGGTTCTGACTCCTAACCAGTCATCTTTCGGGGGGCGCCCCCCCGTGCTTTGGGCAGGACACGCTCTGTTATTCAGACAATGTGTGTGGCTGCTGAATGAGAATGGGCTTTGGAAAAAATATATTATTAGCTCATGTTATGATTAGGTTATCATTTGGATTAAGTGAATGTAAAGGTTTTATAAATAAATATATTATTTGAATCATATTCAAAATGTTTAAAGAGTTTGTAAACATGTACTTTTAATTATATATCTTCTAAAGTCAAAAGTCAGTAAATAAATGCAGTGTCAACAGAGAGAATTTTCAGTTAATTATCAAGCGGGGAGCAAATGTCAGCACGAAGACAGTGACAAGCACAACACAAGACAAATTGCGGTGTCTATCCTATTTTTTGTTTTGGTTGCAAGACAGTAAAATATAAGTTATGCAGGCAATGTTCAGGAGTTAGATTTAAATATCTATGTACACAGGAGACGCATACGTTAGGTAGGAATGTACATCAGCAGAACTTCTGCTCCTTTTGTCACACAATTTCTCCTTCATCAATGATTCAGTTTCCAACACATCCACCTATACAGTTTCTCTATGTTCAATATAACCTTAAACATAGCATTTATCAAAATAACAATTTCCCTTGGTATCGCAGTATGATTAGGTATATAAATAAATAGCAGGTTAAACATAAGTACACAGTGGTGAGCAGATCCTAAAGGAGGAATAAATAAATGAACAGTTTATGATAATAGGGGGACAAAACTAAATATTTTTCTTCACAAGAAACAGCTTTTATCTCTTCTCAATAAAATTAAAGCCTCTTGCTAACATTTTATATTATAACAGTGTGAAACCATCCAAGTCAATGCAGTGTATCCAACCCCTCTCTATCCGTAGTCATTTTACCAATGAGGTAAAGATTTTACCAACCGTTGGTTTAGGACAAAATAAATGTATAAACTTTCCATGAACGTACAAGGGGCCGAGGGACATTCAAGCAAAACTATCCTCCTGCGCATAACCATACGTCGTTTTTCTTAAACTGTTTAGAATAAATAATAAAATAAAAATGGCTTACAATGGCAAGGTGTATTTACATAAGCCATAAATGCCATGCCACATTGACGCCCATAAAATGGCTTTCCTCTCTTAAAGGGACATGCGCACAGTTTAAACACACTGGAGGTGAAGGAGAACGCTGCTGAGGAGGCAGCACAGTTCAATTGGTTACTTGAGAACATTTTAATCGGATACAGATACCGATACCGGTACAGATCACTGTTTATTCTTTTAAATTGTAGTAGGCCTACATTTTTGGCAGAATTCCCCAGAATAGCTGATCCCAGAAACGTTATCTGGTCAGTGTGTGTTTTGCGTTGGGTGTTTCCTGTGTTTCCTCCAACAGTGTTGAAATTTGAATCCACCTTTTTGTGCAACTCCTCCACGTTGTTTTGTCTACCTACAATCCCATTAATGATTGTAGTGACTTGACCATCCACCAAGTCACCAAATGTGTATTTTCTTCTCTTTTTTTGTTTCCAAGCAGCGTGTCGATCTCACCGATGGCCTGTGGGGTCAAGTGGGTTATGAACTGCCATGATCAAAAAAGGACAGTGAGTTTGATCCTTTCTGTGTTGCAGTTAAAGCAATAAAGCATTGTGTTTTCTCTCTCACTCTTATATCTACCTATGCACCCATATACATACACACAATATAACCCTCCATAATAATAGACAGAGAGAGAGAGAGAGAGAGAGAGAGAGAGAGAGAGAGAGAGAGAGAGAGAGAGAGAGAGAGAGAGAGAGAGAGAGAGAGAGAGAGAGAGAGAGAGAGAGAGAGAGAGAGAGAGAGAGAGAGAGTACAGACATGGGGAGAGGGACTGAGAGGGATAAATAGATAGAGAGAGGGAGGGAGGGTGGGTGAGCGAGCGAGAGGAGAGACGGACCTGCCCGAGGCATACACCTCCGCCGTGTCAAACAGGTTCACTCCGTTCTCATACGCTATGGTCATCAAGTTCTCAGCAGTCTGCAGGAATCAGGTGAGAGGAACAGCCAATCCAGAGCAAGTTCACACCATCCCAGCCAATCCAGAGCAAGTTCACACCATCGCAGCCAATCCAGAGCAAACGCACAGTCACTTCATCCTCAATAATAATTTATTTCGGAGTCTGTTTATTTAGCAGTTATTAAAGACATGTTGTCTGTTATGATCACAATATTAATAACTGCAGGGTCTCTAACCAGTAGGTACAGGCAGACAGGTGCAGACTGAGACCCACACTGAACCTCAAGGGGCTGACACAGCGTCTCAGCCGCAGACATGAGGAGAAACCATTCAACCAACCAATCCACCGTAATAAACACACTACCAAGGGGAGGGGGCGAGGGAACACAGAACGACCGCTCGGCGGGACGGGGCACCATAGCTCTTACCTCATCAGAGATCTGGGATCCGAACGTGACCCAGGTTCCTGAGCAAGAGGAAGACAGACGGGTCTACATGAACGGTAACGTTTAATCATCTTGTTTCAACTATTTTATGAGCTTCTCTAGTTATGAATAGGGGTGGGAATCACAGGGTACCTCATGATACCATATCCAATACACGGCCCACGATACCGAAAATATTGAGATACAGCGATTCTTCGATTAATCAATATATTGTGAGACAATCCAATAAATCCAATCAATGAATACAACATAACCGTGAAAAGGTTAAATGCTGGATATCCATCTTTATTCATGGTCCAAACTTCAGGTTTTCAGTTACTCTGCTTTGGTTTGTTAACTTCCATTCAAGTTCCTCTCATTCATGTGTTGAGCGCCACCTTGAGGAGCAATGAAGTAGCGCCGGTGGGAGAAGGGAGATCTGTTGAGAGAGCCTTACTTTATCAATTAAAATATCGATATTTGGCGTCAGAGAATCGATTCTCTTGTCACACGAAGACGTGCGACGATATATATCCTGAGCGATGTTTTGTCCCACCCCTATGTGTACGGACACAGCGCTGCTCTCGTATCGGGTAGGAAGACAGAAGCATGATCCCTCTGAACTTTAAAGTGTAGTTGCACCAATATGCATTATCTTTGATTTGGCTCTCAGCCTCACTTGTTGGAGGTTGCTCTGGACAACAGTGTGTGTGCAATGTAAATACATGTGTAAATGGCTTGTCTTACCTAAACCCAGGCAGGAAACTCGTAGTCCTGACTTCCCGAGGTTCCTGTGAAGACAGGGATGGAGGTTTGTTAATAACAATAATGAAAAAAAAGAATGAAACACGTGGCAAATAAAACCTTTTTTGCAAAAGCCACCTGTGGGTGTCTATGCTGGCACAATGGGATTTCTTCCCATTAATACAGTGACATCTGTAATATAAAAGTGACCTTTAGATTGACATTGATGCATCGTACAAATGCACACAACGTTGTCTCTCTTCGATGCTCGGCAGAGGATCGAGCTGTCCTTGTAACATCACCTCGATGTGTAGTTACATTTCGTGGGTCTCTACCCTGACGTCAAGACCCCCAGCATAGCCTTGTGAGACCATCCAATTATTCATGTTTGCGTTTCTCAATGAATACCAGTCTGGCCTTGGCAGGGCAGAAGTATATTTCTACATACGTTATGCTAACGACTCTCTGCGCTCTTGGGTAATCAGGTTGGCTGTTTTCCTCTCTAGCCTCATTATTCACATTCTATTTCATATGTGGGGTGTGGACGGTCTCGTGCGGCTACCGTCTCATACCTCCGGCGGGTGAACCATGCAGTATAACTCATCCTTTAGGCTTAAGCCACGCTCCCAGGAGTACCTGGAGGCGTGGCCTATAGATCATGTAGTTCACGGCGTATGTCTGAGTAGTGACCCGTTATGATTGGTGAAGGGAGGACACTGCTCAGTGCACCACATGAGATTATTCCGACACGTGAACTTTTAAAAGGCTAGAAGAGCACGGATAAAATAAGATAAGATCAGATACATTAGCACTTCCCCTGGTGGGAAACAGCAGCAGAAGGGCAGGTAAGAGAGATGCTGAGTATAGTTAAAACATTATATACAATTGAGTAAGATACTAAAAAGGAAGGCTCACTACCACAGCACTGCGCTCTCCTCCTCCTCCTCCTCCTCACTGATGCCCCCCCGATGGAGGGGTCGTCAGTGAACTGAAGCGGTGGAGATGTGGTAGGTACGGTTCCTCGGTGCACGCCGGTCGTTTCCTATTAGCCCATCTGACTCTGGCTCCCCTGCATCCCTGTGGTTGGCTGGTGGGGATCTGTCACCCAGGCCTCCATTTCGTTTGGCTCTACCTGCACGGCTGAGAGCTTCTCGGAGGGCTGGAGGGGCCGGACGGGGAAGCACCCGGGCTCCACGGTCTCTCTACGGGTGAGAAGGCCCCGTGCAGCAGGTGGAGGACGCCGTGGTTCTTGCGGATTTGGGCCTGGTACGCAACAGCGCGGGGGTACAGGGAGTCGCTCAGCCAGGGGCCTAAGGAGCTACAGAGCCAGAACCAGTCTCCTAGGAGAAGTATTCACGACATGCGAGGTCAGAGCCACCGGCCTGTCGTCATTAAGAGCACTACAGGAGGTGTCCCAACGCTGGGGCACCTTCTTCATCCTCAGGGAGGGGGGGGGGGGAAGAGGTTCTGGAAGACTCCTGCAAGCTGTCCGGGCCACGGCTATAGCACCCTAGGGTGGTGGTTGCCTGTACCCATTGCTATTTTGAGTCGTGGCCACAGAGGGGCACTGCGCTCCCAGGGTGCGTCGTTTTCCATGGGCTCGACCATCGTTCTCGAGTCCCTCACCGCGTGCGCAGGCCAATCCTACTTCTTACACCAATGTGGCGAGCAGCACGGGAAGGACGAGACAGGAGCCCAGGTTAAACGGTTATGCAACTCTCGTGCCCCTTACACCGCACCACTCCGAGATAACAGAAACACGGCACAACTGACCAACACGCACAACACCCTCACTAATGGTAGCGATCCCACTATACATCACACAACAATGGAACTACACACAATTAACACACAACCAATAAAGACCCCAAACCCGGCGTTAACCCCACTCATCCAAACAACAAACCAAAAGGACGACAACGCCCCCTTTTTTTTTTTTCTGGGTATCCAGGCAACATGTATCCAGAATCCGCTGCGCGACCCCGTAGGAGTCACCACAATCCATTCTAGGAGAATGCTCTGTACCTGAATATCGATACAGATCTATTCCTACGAGTGTGTGAGTGTGTATATGTGAGATAAAAAAAAATGTGAGGGATAAGCTGTTTTTAGGCCTCAACCTCGCGGTTATAGGTCACTTCCCCACCAGCCTCATCCCAGCCCTGGCTTAATCTGGGGGAATTTAATCTGGGAGGGAACGCCAGGCAAATCCCTCCCTGTAATTTCTCTCCCAGATAAAGAGGGGAGGCTGCAGGATAGTCATCTATCACATGGGTGGGTCGCCACGGTGTTCCGTCACTGTGGATAGACATCTGAGGGGGGGGGTCCGCCTCTACTTTGGGTGAAGGACTTCTATTTCCCTCCCCTCTTCCTGTCGGGGGACTGTGAGCACGATCTATCCTCTTGCCAAGGGATCTACGGATGAAACCAACGACAACAACAACAACAGCCTTCACCTGAGCATGTAGTGTGTCAGCAGGACTCTGGTGCACAGATCGGGACCACCGTCCGCGGGTGGTGGGAGGCGGTCAGAGGAGCCCAGAGGGTTTATCTGTTGAGACCGAGGCCCTCCGAGACCGACGCCATGTTCGGAGGTCGAGGCGGAGGCAAGGGGGGGAAGTTCTCGGTGGAGGACTTCTACGGTATGGGCAAGAAGC
The DNA here is from genome assembly GCA_900291075.1 of Melanogrammus aeglefinus. NCBI lineage: Eukaryota > Metazoa > Chordata > Actinopteri > Gadiformes > Gadidae > Melanogrammus > Melanogrammus aeglefinus. The sequence continues at coordinate 380,687 of OLKM01000128.1, read as the reverse complement.
CCAAGGCGGCGTCGTCGTCGTCTTCCTCCTCGGGGCCCGTGGTGGCCAAGGCGGTGGCCCGGAGCCAGGTCCGGAGCCAGGGGCCGCGGACCGAGTCGGAGACCCTGGCCTCGCAGATCCTAGAGGCCGCGCACAAGCTGCTGGAGCGGCGCCGGCTGGAGCTGTACCTGAGGGAGTGCTGCCTGTCCCTGGCCGACTGTGAGGCGGAGCGCACGGCCATGATCTACAGGTGAGAGAGAGGGAGAGAGAGAGAGAGAGACGAGAGCAGGATGAAGATGAGAGAGCGACAGAGAGCAGAGAGAGAACACGGTGACTATGGATCTGACAGTAGAGAGAGAGAGGGAGAGAGAGGAGAGAGAGAGAGAGAGAGAGAGAGAGAGAGGAGAGAGAGAGGAGAGAGAGAGGAGAGAGAGAGAGAGAGAGAGAGAGAGAGAGAGAGAGAGAGAGAGAGAGAGAGAGAGAGAGAGAGAGAGAGAGACACACACAGATTTAAATTTTGTGTGATTGTTTTGTGTATACTTTTATATATATATATATTGCTATACTACTTCTTATATATCATGTATATGTAATTTATAGCATGTACAACCTCACATTGATCATAAAATAATACATATATATATATAAGGTAGGCTAAATGTAAGTCTCCTTCTCAACAGTGGCACTGATAGCATTGGATTTATGAACATTTCCTGTTGTAGAGATTATTTTCTCTCTCGACGTATCTGCTAACGTTGACACCAGGTTAGGATTACCATCTGTTACCAAATACAAACAGATGGAAAAGGAAAGATTGCTGTATAATCCTGTTAAACCTGGAAACATAAAAAAAGAACGGCATAGTTATTTCAATGCTTGGCATTATCTGTAAAGCGCAAGGCAAATATAAATAACGGCCAGGAAGACATAATAATTTGCTGCTTTTTTTGCTTGTGAACTGCCTCTAGGTGGTAGTGTAACTCTGGTATGTGGGGTCCGTTTGGCTCGGTCACACACTGTTTGGGGTAAGACTGCATTGCATAAAATGGGATATAACCAAATCTATTGACCCTATATATCGTTCAACGAGCAGAACATTTGATTTCCTGTGATTCAACTGTGTTTTTATGTATTTATTTGAACGTTCATTGAAGTAGTAGGGGCCTTCTCCTACCCTTGAAATAGGCTTTACTAAAGTCACTTTGAGTACACTTGATTTATCCATTTCATGGATTATTTCCGCATCCATTTGCGGCTCTAAGAAGGCCTACCACAGCTTTGCTGGCCTATTTCTACCCAACTGAATGTCATCGACTGAGCCCGTATGATTAAAGTCTTATGATTTAAGAGTGTACCTAACATTGGTTCAGTGTCGTTTAAAAAAACATCTCTGCAGCCTATACATACAGTACATATGCATTTCATCAGATTTGTTTACAGATAATTTAAACAATATAATCTACTATATATCTATATAATCAAAAATGATAAAAACATGCATCAAAAAACTCCATAGCACACCAATATGTCCCTTGTGAAAAATGCTAGAAAGGCTAAGCTACAAAACGAACTTCCATCCACACGGATTCAGATCACAGAGCCATGTCCGTACAAACAAATGCAGACGGAAACCATTTGGACTCAGCTTTGTCCTTCGCACATGAACAGGGCTTCTACCCGCTCCTCACGAGACGAGCCGGTGAAGAACAGGCAACACGGGACGCGCCCGTGTCTTGTGTTATCTGCCCCGGGAGACCCATACAGCGAGAGCCAGCACAGGAGCCTTAATGGCTGCTTTTACTCTCATGTGCAGATTTCTAATTGGCAAGTGGCGCCCTCGTCGTTAATCCCTTTCTACCAGGCCCCGGCCGCGTGGTTTAAACACGCCTAATAGCGTCTTTATGGAATAATGAGCGATATTAGATGAGGTCAGATAGGATATTGGTAGGCTATTGTAGGCCTAATAAAACAAAATGCACTCAGTGAAATTAGCAGGTGGCGTGGCCGGGACAGCTCGTAAACAGCTTTACAGTGGAGTCAGCATGTCGTTTTATTAGGTGGATAATAAATGGCCGACCTGGTGCCCACTAGGGCCCAACACCAATATCTATCCTGTCTAGGCTGTGGTCATGTCCTGCTCTCTGCGGTTGAACAACAATAACGGTGTCAGAGCAGGATGGTGTAGAGGTATGGTGTAGAGGTATTGGAGCTATTTGACTCCAAGCCAAAAGGTACTGGGTTCCCATCTTCTACGTCCACCTGTCCTATCCCCTACCTGCTCCTTAATGCATCCGAATGGCAATGTAAGTCACTTTGGATATAATCGTCTGACGAATAATGAAATTGTGAGGAGAAGAGTTGGCAGCAGCTGGCTCAACAGGGCCTAGCCTGTCAATGGCGTCCTTGGACACAACCCTTACATGGCGCTGATCATGGATGTTGCTATGGTTACCAGTTATTATTTAGCTCCAGGTTGTGCAGCTGGGCCAGCGGGTGGCGGGTTCACCCGTTGACACTGATACACAATGAAGGTGGGTTTTTGAGGGGTTCAACAGGGGGCCAATTACAATTAAAATATGGACTGCAACATATGGGCAATTCTGATGCATATTCTACTTTTTAATTTTGTGCTGGGGTTCATACTACATTTGTCTGGAAGTGAGTGTGTGGGAGGGGGGACAATGTGTTCATGACGTGTGTGTGTGTGTGTGTGTGTGTGTGTGTGTGTGTGTGTGTGTGTGTGTGTGTGTGTGTGTGTGTGTGTGTGTGTGTGTGTGTGTGTGTGTGTGTGTGTGTGTGTGTGTGTGTGTGTGTGTGTGTGTGTGTGTGTGTGTGTGTGAGCAAGACAATGAGGTCATGACAAGGCTGTGTGTGTAAGAGAGTGTTCACGACATATTGTATGTTGTGTTTATGGGTGCATGCTTGCATGCAAATACATGTGGTATCAGATGTTTGACTCTTTACTCCCTCCATATGGGTAACAACTATTGTAATTAGCCAACGCCACTGAGGTTAATCACAGCAGAAAGAAGTGAAGAATGGATGTGAGGTTATAGGTTGAGTCATGTTGTGCGCAGTGACTCAAAGGGCTTCACAGGACCAAACTCACACAAGATGTGAGGACACCTCCTCCACACGGCAACAAGACAGGACAGCCATGCTGTGCCCCTTTTGGCACCAGGAAGAGAGGGCTCTTGCGTCAAGCCTCCAGTAGGCTAAGGCTGAACTTCTGCATTGACAGGCTCTAGGTAAGCCGTTGGTCTGGACTCCGGTGGAGGCGTTAGCGGGCCTGCGTCTGTGGCTGTGTTGATACGTGGTCTGCCAAAAGTCGCCAAATGTCACTGATTCAGTGACATCTGTTGATCTTTAGAACGTGACATCAATGTGTGGTACGAGTGAATGCAATGACCTGTTCAACACATAAACACATTCAGCAGGAAGGACGCAGTGAGCGACGTGGTTACATTTATGAAGAGGTGTAAGTATGTAAGCTATGGGCTGTGTGGCTCTGTGCGTGACAGTGACGTACTGCACAGTGTAGGTCTACGAACAGTGTAGGTCTACGTACGGTGTTGAGATCTACGCCAGGACGTAGATCTATGTACGGTGTAGAGCTACACACGGCTTAGGTCTATGTACGATCCCGGCCTATGTATGGTGTAGGCCTGTGTCCATTCTATTCTATACAGTGGCTATCCGATGCGGTAGTCTGATGGTAGACTGGTACAGTGTTGGTGTAGATTGTACCCAGGTAAAGGTGGACTAAAATACAGAATCTTCTTAAAAGCATACAGCAATCAGCTGAAATGCCAACTGCACCATTACGTTTGAGTAGTTTTGAGAGATGAACGCCACCTAGAGATCTGCATGCTGTAGGCCTTTAGCTGTGGTTAATCTGAGGTAAAAGCCTGTGTGTTCAGGCAGGTCAATGTAATCAGGTGTAAAGTGGGCGATGGCCGACGGCCTGATGAGTGTTTGGAAAGTGTTTGTCTCTCGCTTTGTAAATGTCACAGCCATTGGCGCGCTTGTGTGTGTCAGATTCTGCGAAACAATTAGGGAGCACAACACTGATGTCTCTTTAATATCATACCAGACAATTTTTTTCCCTCTTTATTCAATTTTCTTCCCTCTCAAAAAACTAAACAGGTGCATTTTAAGGTAACGTAAGGCCTACTATAGCTTAATGCAGATAGGACAGATAAGGAAATAATATCTATGTGGCTGAGATTGAGAATTTAATATATATTTATTTGTATCCAGATATTATAGAGTGTAACGGCGGTAAAGGCACATGCATTTGCAGTCCTCTGATGTATGTACACATCAAACCCGAGAAAGACGACAGACAGCAATGGAAGGGAGAGAGAAAGAATTACCCCCTTTGAATGTTTGAGTGTGAGCCTGAGAGAGCGAGATAGAGCGAGCTAGAGAAGGAACGAGAGAGAGACGCAAGCAAGCACGCATGCACACACACACACACACACACACACACACACACACACACACACACACACACACACACACACACACACACACACACACACACACACACACACACACACACACACACACACACAGCGAGAGAGAGAAATAGAGGGGGTTAGAGATAGAGAGCGCCTTTAACACCCCCACTTTGTGTGTGTCGTGAAAAAAAATGCTATAGCCGACTGCAAGGAAAGCCAAGGCAGTGGCAGAATATCCACTAACGACATCCTCCCACGACAGAGAGAGAGAGAGAGAGAGAGAGAGAGAGAGAGAGAGAGAGAGAGAGAGAGAGAGAGAGAGAGAGAGAGAGAGAGAGAGAGAGAGAGAGAGAGAGAGAGAGAGAGAGAGAGAGAGAGAGAGAGAGAGAGAGAGAGAGAGAGAGAGAGAGAGAGAGGAGAGAGCGCGGGTCCTCAGTTGGTCGACTGCAGCTATTTATTTATTTTCGCTCGTATGCCGGCATTTTGCAAACGAATTCGAACGTGACGCGATACATGCCTGGCAATAATAAACAGACATCGCACGGGTCGCCGCTGTGCCGCTGACTGTATGAACAACTGAAGGTAATGCATTCATTTCGCAAACGGACATTGCAGTTGCATCCTTTTTTCCCCCACCATCCATTGCACATTGCACGATATTAAGCAATGCATCGCTGGAATTTGACAGTGTTGAATGCGAATTGATCAGCAGGAGTCCCTCTACTCAGACCGATCCCTGGATTGACTAGATACATTTTAAACAGAATAGACCGCGGCTCGGCTGATTGAAGTTTGCGTCCAACATGCATTTCCCCGGGAGGAGCGAGGAGGACGCCTGGAGCGGTTCTTGTTGTGTCTTTGCTGCGGCGGTGCAGTCCGCGGCTCTCCGGCTCACCGAGACAGAGATAAGTCACCGCAGCTAAACAGACCCTCACAACGGCTTCACAGATCAACATAAGCCATATGATCCACAGCACCTCCACTGTGCATGTGAGAGAGAGAGGGCGAGGTAGCCAACCACCAACCGGGTGGACACTAAATTTGTGCACCAAAGGAGCTGTGTTTTTTTGGCGCTTTTAAAAATATAACAACGGCACCATTCCAAAAAAAACATCTGCGGACCACTAGGAACACACAGTCGTCCCGGAGATTTTTTTGTTTGTTGGAGGATTGCCCCGATGTGTCCGTTGAGCACGAGACGCCAGAGAGCCGTTCCCGCCGTTCCCAGACAGCAGAGGCAGCAGACGGTGGCTCTGCGTGTGTCAGGTTAGGGCCCCTCGGATCCCGCCCCGATGCCCCCCAACTCCATGCCAGCGACACTTAGCCGCCCTGCTTGAGCACTTTGTCAGAACACCATCACCGCTCCGCCACAGAGACACACCGCGGGGGACTGAGCATTCATAAAAAGGCTTTTAAGTGCTGATTAAATCTCTCTCACCGGGTACAACCACACCCACCACACCCACCACCACCACAACCACCACAACCAGACCAACCACCACCACCACCACCACCGCCGCCGCCGCCGTCACCGCCGTCACCGCCGGCCTACCACCCCAGCGCCAGGATGCAGGTGTCCTTCGCCTGCACGGAGCACAACCTGAAGAGCCGGAGCGAGGACCGGCTGTGTGGCCTCCGCACGGCCCCCCCGCCCGGGGGAGGAGGGCAGGGCAACAACGGGAACTACATCTCCCAGGGCTCGGCCAAGCTGAGGGACGCGCCCGGGTCCCGCCCCACCCAGGGCCACGCCCACATGAAGGAGGCCATCGGGCGCCACAGCAGCATGAAGTACAGGTGAGTGTGTGAGACTGGACCCCCCCCCCCCCCCAACACACACAAACACACATGCACAGACACACACTAACACACATGCACACACACACACACACGCACGCACGCGTATGCACGCACAGACGCACGCACACACACACACACACACACACACACACACACACACACACACACACACACACACACACACACACACACACACACACACACACACACACGCACACGCCACGCACACGCACACACACACACACACACACACACTCTGGCATTGTTGCAAAATAAATCTTGTTCCAACGGTAGCGGGGAGTCACAGAGCAGCTCTCGTGTTGCTAAGACTAATAACTGATAACTAATGACGGCCATAGCGGGAGAGCGGTTAGCTAGAGCTGGGGCCGTTCACCTCCAGCGGGTGCATGGTAATGATGAGCTCCCGAGCCGACAGCTTCTCCACTCCTCTCCGTGTTCGCATGAAGAGCCGCTCCCCCGGAGCCGCTCCCCCGGAGCCGCTCTCTAGGTGGAGAGCCTCTCCCAGGGGGCCGGGGCTGCGTCCCTCTCCCCTTGTCTTATACTGCAGAACTATGTATGAGGAGTGTCAATGGAAATAAATACATATTAAAACAACATAGGCCTACTATACTATAAGGGTTAGGGTTAGGATAACCCTAGTATGACAAAGACCATATAGGTCAACCTCTATGGCCTCTATGGTCAACCTCAAAACAACAAATTAACTATGGATCGTTGAAGCTACTAACAACAGGACAAAACAACTCTATAATGATACCAATAGATTCACTCAATCAATGGTCCTCAAATTGTTTGGTCCTATAGGAAAACCAATAACTATCCTAATGTTTTTGCCATGCGGCCATGGTGGGGAAACACTGTGTTAGCCATAGTAGCATTGTATTAGCCTAAGTAGCATGGTATTAGCTTGGCTAGCATGGTATTAGCCTTGTAACAAGTATGGAACCAGCCTTAGTAGCACGGTATTCGCTTGGCTAGCAACAAGGCTAACCATGTGCCTAGTTACTGGCTAGTACCATGCTACCATGGCACTTCCATGGTCCTAGCCTTAGAAATCATGGTTTTAGCCTTGGTACCATGGTACTATGGTACAAGCCTTGGTACCATGGAATTATGGGCCTATTAGGGAACAGGCCTTGGTACCAGGTCCTTAGCCTTGTTACAACTGTACTAGCCGTGCTGCCATAGCCTTTGTATGGCAGTAGCTTTGGTTACCATGTTACTAGCCTTGGTACTTAAACACAAAATGAAACCTATGCATAGGTTTCTTTTAAAATAATGTAAAAAAAATTATGAAATGATGATTGTTTGAAGGAGAACCCAACCCAAAAACGATTCTTAAATTGGTTAACGTAATACGTCTCCCTCTCTAGTTCAAACATGTTATGCATGCTTAACCTCCTGTTGTTTGATAGAACTGGCCCACCTGATGATTAAGTGTTGAAGCGAACTGAAACTGAATGGAAGGAGTGCTTAAAGGGCCCCTGTGTTTACCACCAGCTGTGAGTGTGTTCAGCCATTTAAAGTCATTGCAAAATCTGTGACACAGTAACATCATAAGTGGGAGCGTCCACCGAGAAGAAAGCGGGATAGATCAGTCTACCAGCCTGCCCAGTGGACCGTACCAACTGGCATGCTTATCTAGCCGGCATACAGGCAGACATTCCCATCTGTGATGCCCAGGGGAGGGCAGATTTCTGAACTGACTCATGATGGCTAATAACTCTCACACCTGGTGGTAAAACAGCCCCCTTTAAAGGGGAGCTGGCAGCCCCACCCCAGGATGAAAGGCAACAAAAGTGTTTTTTTAAAGGCAGGCTCAGGGGGTTTGCCTCTCCCCAGAAGAACAAGACGCCTCCACAGCTCAATCAGGTGTTTTTGCTCTGCTTAGTGGTTTGGTCTGTAGCTAAAATGGGTTTGGTGAAGACAAGTGGGTCTCAGTGACACAGCAGTGCAGGTTGAAAGAGGTAGAACTCAGTAGGGATACTTTAAAGATTTCCCTTTGTGATGAAGCAAGTGGACTAAACCTCTTTCATGTTGACCTAAATAAGAATAATCAGGTCTCCAATAATAGTCTGTCTGGAATGAGATTAATAAAGTGTTCCTATCATAATAATGGATACCATATACAATTTTACTACGGCCCATCTTTCATATACAGCTACAATCTGTATTAGACTTAATGAGACTACAGTATTTTAAATACAATCAAAATGCATTGAACATTAACATATATAACATAGTGACAAACATGAATACAACTGGGTAAATCATACTGGGAAATCAGAGTAACGATTAATCTATATCCAGTAAAAAAGGGATATAAAAGTAAATATTTCCATTGGCATGTTACATCGCTGCTATATGTCCCTCCCTCACAGAAACAACGTCAACCAATCAGAGGAGACCACAAGGGCAACGGTACACCACCTGATACCGTAATCACTGCCATTGAATGAGACTGAAAGCTTACAATGCTCAGGGCGAGGTTTTAATGAGACGCCGGTCCTGGTGATCCGGTTACGGTAGCGGGATAAGAGTGAAATCCAGACGTTCTCTTCCCGCAATTTAGTTTTCACCCAAGAAGCAATTAAAATAAGGGACATGGTTCCAGCAGGAAGGAAAGCATGTCTCCAGGTTTAACTCAGGAACAGTAGGAATACACACACATGCAACACACACACACACACACACACACACACACACACATACACACACACACACACACACACACACACACACACACACACAACACACACACACACACAAAACACACACACACACACACACACACACACACACACACACACACACACATATACACACACACACACACAAATGCACGCACACACATGCAGCACACAACTTGCATACAAAAGACAACCGTCTTTCATACAAATGTCAGACATAATGACAACTCACATACAAACTTGCAGCACACAGTCTTACAAAACACTGCAGACACACACACACACACACACACACACACACACACACACACACACACACACACACACACACACACACACACACACACACACACACACACACACACACACACACACACACACACACACACACACACACAGCCCTGGAGCATGGATGTATTATAAGAACTAGTAGTGCCGCACCCCTGCCATTCAGCTCAGTGAAGCTTCTCACATGCAGGAGGACGACAGTGGCAGCGGCGGCGTGGAGCTCTTTAGTGAGGGAGACGTCACAGAACAGCACAGCACTCACTGGATAGACAATAGGAACTTGACAAAGGACAAATATCTTGAATTGTGCAATAATTCAGCAAACTAGGACGGTGAGGAACATTGTGTGGTTAAAACACTATTTCTGTTACGTTCACATTCTGTATACAGATTTAGGGTTGCCAGTCAAATCTATGATGGCACATGCTCCCCCCAGGCCCACGTCCTCCTGGCCAAGCGCCTTCGCAAAAGTGACGTTGTTTTCTTTTGCCGTATTTCCTGGTGACCAAAACGCTGGCATGTTGCACCATGGAGCAACAGTAGCTGGGAGCGCTGTCCACACGGGCGACCAGACGGAGATACGAGGGACATGTTAACTGTTGGGGTGAAACGGAGGTACTGGTGGCCATAGTGTCACTAAAATGGCAGTGCGACACACAACACAGGGCACAGAATGGACACTCCGGGGGCGACCCCCGAGGTGTGTTTAGGGGCTTCCTCCTCTGAGAGAATCACTTCCTGCCATCATGTACCCCCTCTTTAATGCCACAGATTAGACGTTGTGACATATTAGAGAGCTCTCGGGAGTGTTTTTGTCATTGTTCCGCCCATCAACCCTGGGCGTACGTCTCTCTCTCTCTCTCTCTGGTCGCAGGTCATGGCCGATCACAGCTGCTCACCATCATTGACAACAGCATCCCCGCACACATCAGCTTCATCCAGGCAGCCCACTCCCTCTCTCTTCTCTCTCTCTCTCTCTCTCTCTCTCTCTCTCTCTCTCTCTCTCTCTCTCTCTCTCTCTCTCTCATCTCTCTCTCTCTCTCTCTCTCTCTCTTCTCTCTCTCTCTGTCTCTCTCTCTCATTCTCTCTCTCTCTCTTCTCTCTCTCTCTCTCTCTCTCTCTCTCTTTTTCTCTCTCTCTCTCTCTCTCTCTCCTCTCTCTCTGTCTCTATCTCTCTCTCTCGGTATGTCTCTCTCTATCTCTTTCCATGTGTAGCTCTACTCCCTTTTTCCTATTTCCTTTAAACCTCTGGAGGAACCATTCCGGTCTGCCATTCTCTTTTATTTCTCACTCTCTCTGTCTTTCACGCTCAATTTACTTAACTTGCACGCCCCAAGGCTTCTCCCCTCTCTCTCTCTCTCTCTTCCTCTCTCTCTGTCTTTCACGCTCATTTACCTTAACTTGCACCCAAGCTTCTCCCTCTCTCTCTCTCTCTCTCTCTCTCTCTCTCTCTCTCTCTCTCTCTCTCTCTCCCTCACCTTATCTGTACACTAGCAGTTATGTCTGTGATCCATTGTAAATTATCTATATCCTCTGCACTCTGCATGTTTATTTCTGTTCTCCATTCAAACTCTCTCTCTCTCTCTCTCTCTCTCTCTCTCTCTCTCTCTCTCTCTCTCTCTCTCTCTCTCTCTCTCTCTCTCTCTCTCTCTCTCTCTCTCTCTCTCTCTCTCTCTCTCTCTCTCTCTCTCTCTCTCTCTCTCTCTCTCTCTCTCTCTCTCTCTCTCTCTCTCTCTCTCTCTCTCTCTCTCTCTCTCTCTCTCTCTTTCTCTCTATGTCTGTCGGTCTGTCTGTCTATCCGTCTCTATCGCTCCCTGTCTCTCCGTCTTGTCTGTCTGTCTGTCTGTCTGTCTGTCTGTCTGTCTCTCTCTCTAGCTCTCTCTCTCTCTCTGTAGAGAGTAATATGGATGTTTATGTTCTCAGTGGCCATGCGTGTTCAGTGGAGGGTTTTTCCATCCCTGCTCTTCAGTGTGGTGCTGGTTGTGCTGCGATATTATTAATGGGTCTTCACAACAATGGTGTGTGTGTGTGTCTGTGTATTCGTGTATGTTGTGTGTGTGTGTGTGTGTGTGTGTGTGTGTGTGTGTGTGTGTGTGTCTGTGTGTGTGTGTCGTGTGTGTGGTGTGTGTGTGAGTTGTGTGTGGCTTGTGTGTGTGTGTGTGTGTTGACTTTATGTTAACCTTTAAATTGTCATGAAGGCCTTTTGCAGACCACCTCATATGCAAGCGGTTAACAATAGATAAATATGCATGCAGTGGCCAGGCAGAAAGTCAAAGCACCCCTTTAAACACCATTATTACTACATTTACATTTACATTTAGGGCATTAGGCAGACGTATTCAGCCAAAGTGACTTACAATCGGTCCATTTGTCAGAAGAAAAATAAACAATAAGTTGCTGTCTGTACGGTCACTGGTAAGGATGTTCAGAGAACACACTTACAATTGCTAGGTTAACCCATTCCCCGGGTTACAAACAAACATAGTTAGGATTAGATGCTACTCAGTGCTAAGTACTATTTGTAAGTGCAAGGACGTAAACCATACAATAAGTGTGTCTAATAAGTGCCCGGAGGCTATGCAAAGTATAACTGCATGAAAGCCATGGCCAGTTGAAACCAGCAGGAAGAAAAATACGGCAATGATGCTTATAAGTTTACGTGTGTGTTTGAAGGGAACACAAATTAACACTAAACGGAAATCAATGGAAAACATTATAATGGAAAGCATATGAAGGAATGCACAAAGGGTGTCATTAATTTTTAAATAACAAGCCATAATACTTTATTAACTTAACAACAATATCTATCATCTATTTATTTTCAATTACCTATATTATATTTTTAATCATTGTAAATGTGTCTATCTTAAGAATGAAATCCCACAAGACGCCGGCAGTACCATTGCGTACCACTAGTGGTACGTGTTCAACAGGTTCAAAACACTGGTCTGTACAGCCTTGTCTACTGGTTTAATTGGTAAACAGTAATTTATTGAGTAATTTATTATTCTTTTTCTGGTTGGAATCATATCGGTTTACTGTGATGAACCTGTAACAAACCTTGAATGCTCCTTACGTGCAATCTAGATGCTATCAAACAATATTCAAATCATCTCGTTTGTTTTGTTCTCTTTTTTCTTCAAGGCTCTCCTTAGCTCTATGCAATCTCTAAACTAGTGCTCTCCTCATCTCTATACGAGCTCTAAACCAGTGCTCTCCTCAGCTCTATACGAACTAGTGCTCTCCATGGCTCTATACAAGCTCTAAACTAGTGCTCTCCATGGCTCTATACAAGCTCTAAACTAGTGCTCTCCATGGCTCTATACAAGCTCTAAACCAGTGCTCTCCATGGCTCTATACAATCTCTAAACTAGTGCTCTCCATGGTTCTATACAAGCTCTAAACCAGTGCTCTCCATGGCTCTATACAAGCTCTAAGACAGGGCTTTCCTCAGCTCTTTACGAGCTCTAAATCAGTGCTCTCCTCAGCTCTTTACGAGCTCTAAATCAGTGCTCTCCTCAGCTCTATATGAGCTCTAAATCAGTGCTCTCCTCAGCTCTTTACAATCTCTAAATCAGTGCTCTGCTCAGCTCTATATGAGCTCTAAACCAGAGCTCTCATCTGCTCCATACAAGCTCTAAATCAGTGCTCTGCTCAGCTCTATATGAGCTCTAAACCAGAGCTCTCCTGTGCTCCATACAAGCTCTAAATCAGGGTTTCATCCCCTGATCCGGGATCTCTCAGCCAGGCCTGCTGTACCGGGCCGGCCCGCGTGCAGCAGTGGCTGCTTGGCAGCACTCCAGCTCCTCATCACACGTCTCTATCGTACTGTCAAGTGTTTAAACTGGCGCTTCACCCTCGTTGACCTGCGCGCTGAACACTCAGAGAAGGGGAAGGGAGATGGTAGTTTGTTGCTAACCTCTGTTACGGACGTTCTAAGGACACTTGTACGTCTACATTGCTCGGTGTCTCTCCACACCGGCTAATGGGGGGCTTGTGCGGTCTCTAGTCACCGTGGTGCTCCGTGGATCTCTACATACGTGCAGAAGGCACGAGTGTGATTTTGGCTCAAACAACTGGCCCGAGCGCAGAACAGACTGTGTTTATACAACACTTTCCGAACGAGGCAGCCTCTGTAGCCTGGTAGTAATTTTCCTTGAAAGGCGCCCTCGTTGTTATCTGATTGAGATTGGTGGGGAAGAGGAAGCGAAGCCTGTGGTGTAATAGACACCATCGGGCTCTGTGTTAAAGCTGGCAGTCTTGAATAGGACTATCAGAGAGGGAGTGGAGTAATGCTACGCTAGCCAGTGGCAGCTTGCTGTGGAGTCAAATATCTTGACTAATTCTGTGTTGGCCTGATGTTGCTCTGAAGCATTGTGTCTATTGAAAGATGTTCTTTCAAGGTGCAATAGGTTTGATTTATTTGAGAGAGAAAAAATTGTTTATCTATACTTGCATGTTGCTGTATTGGGAGGCAAGAATTTGGAAAAATAAACAACCCCAAAAAATCCCTCTCTGCTCCCACACTCATTGCGTTTCTCATTTGAGCCATTGAGCAATGTTGCATTTACACACCAAGGCTAGGACATTACCTTTGTGAGCATCTGATTGGCAGGCAAGATGAATCCTCCAAACCAATCGGAGAAGAGTCACGCACGCGTCATCCTCCAGAACACATATTCTCACAGATCATTTCACTCACTTATAGCTGATTGACGGCTATCCATCAGCTTTTCTAGCAAATTGCACTCCAAGTGTAGCTCTTAAGTCATACCTACCTCAGTTATAGGTTATTTAAGAAACGGTTAGGGGTTGGGCGTCTTGCTTCAGGGGGTTTCAGACCTCAGGGATCAAACCCAGTACAGTTTGAAATGGACCAATCCAAAGTCCCAGTAGGTTTCTGCGGGTAGTCGCCAACACCCTAAACAAGTAATCCACAAACCTGACTGATTCTCCGACTATATATGGTGTGTGTATGTTCACCAGACCCAGGCTTAGAGAACAGTGGCCAAGCGGTGGTTTCCTTCCATCGGTCACTGGCCGAGGTTCATCAAGCTATCCCATAATCGCCCCCCCTGGCCGCTGCATACATGCTGCTGTGGTCTGACATGTTCTGCAGGCGGTGAGGCCCCCCCACTCATATGCATACCACGTCCACACAACACGTTATGTAACCCCACTAAGAGCCTATTCCATAGCACCGTGGTAGAAGTACAGGTTTTTTTTAGGGCCCCGAGAAGTGCTCAAACATTCATGGCAGCCTACTTGAGAAGACGGTTAACGTGAGACAATGTCAGGAGTGATATTTTCTCCTTGGTACAGCGGGTGGACCGTAGACTACTAGAGTAGATCCAGGGATGATGATTTTCATAGCCCGGGTCGGTCTGACTCACCGAGAGAAACAAAGTCATTATGAGATGACGAGGCTGTTCTGGGTTGGACAGGGAAGGACAATTCAAAGCACTGATTATGTAGCTATGACTACGGAAAGGGTTTCTAAAAGGCAGATTCATTGTGTCTATATTGTTTGAATTTTTAGCGCCTTGTTGTCATTTGCTGGTTCTCTCTATAAAAAGTATGAAAATGGCTAAGTCTAACATGGCTTTGAATCAACTGGACAGCCCCGAGCCCCTGATAGTATGCCACTTTGTCTCTTTCTGGTTGGGGGGTGATTTGGTTTTTTCAACCAAATCACAGTTCCAATATGTCTCTTTCTGGATATGTGGGACGTTTTTTCGGTTTTTTCAACCAAATCACCCCTCCAAACGATTTACCTTTCTGCGTATATTTGTATCATTTGTGCCCAGAGGCGCTGTGTCTCTGGGGGTCTCATTAGAACAAGTCAAGTCCATGTTTAGTTCACTTTTCCTGAGTATTACCAGAAATACGCGAGCCAATCATTACTGGTCATGTCACCACACGCCTGAGGCTAGTGATGGCGTGTGTGTGTGTTAGAGTGAATGAATTGCATGTGCGATTGCATGCAAACTGTGTGTGTGTGTGTGGGGGGGGGGGGGGGGGGGGGGTGCTGCATGCGTATGCATCCGTGCGTGTGCCTAGTGGACTGTAAGAAACATAGTGGACTAACAGTAGGAAGTCCCATAAAACATAATTACTCAAGTATTGTACTACATCAAAATGCACCCAAATGCGGGCCTTGAATAAAAGCATGCACTTTCCAACCTAAATGTCTCCTCTCCACTAACACGAGCAAAAAAAGCAGGAAGCCCTGCTTATAGAATAAAGAAACGCATCTGTGTATGTGCGTGTACGTGTGTGTGTGTGTGTGTGTGTGTGTGTGTGTGTGTGTTTGTATTTGTGTGTGTGCTTGTGTCTGTGTGTGTGTTTGTGCATGTTTTGGTGCGTGTGTCTGTTTGTGTGTGTGTGTGTGTATGTGTGTGTGTGTGTATGTGTGTGTGTGTGTGGGGGTGTGTCTGTTTGTGGATGTTGTGTTGTGTTGTGTATGTGTTGTGGTGTGTCTGTTGTGTGAGTGTGTTGTGTGTGTGTGTGTGTGGGGGTGTGTATGTGTGTGTGTGTGTGGTGGGGGTGTGTGGTTGTGGTGTGTGTGTGTGTGGGGGGGTATGTGTGTGTGTGTGTGTTTGTTCTCTGGCCATTGAAGCGTGACTGTATGTAGCTATGTGTCTGTAGTGGCTTTCAAGCATGAATATGCAAACAGGACTATGAACCAGCACACAGAAGAAATACTTTTTCATCACATCTACTATGTACATATTGTCTCATTGAAGCCCAGTACGGATATGTCCTGAGAAATCCCAGAAGACGCTTTTGGTTCTTTGGAACCCATGTCCTTGTGGCCATGCGCGCCTGTCTCGTGGTTTGCATGGATGTTTGCCGTTGTGTGGTGTATGCGTGTCTGTGTGTTTATGTTTTAGCATGCCAGCTAATTTCTGTGCATTAGAAATGGTGATCTAACTTGTATGAAAGTGAAAGAGTGTTTCTGTGTGTTTCAGAGTGTGAGTGTGTGTGTGTGTGTGTGTGTGTGTGTGTGTGTGTGTGTGTGTGTGTGTGTGTGTGTGTGTGTGTGTGTGTGTGTGTGTGTGTGTGTGTGTGTGTGTGTGTGTGTGTGTGTGTGTGTGTGTGTGTGTGTGTGTGTGTGTGTGTGTGTGTGTGTGTGTGTGTGGGTGTGTGTGTGTGTGGGTGTGTGTGTGTGTGTGTGTGTGTGTGTGGGTGTGGTGTGTGTGTGTGTGAATGTGTAATGAGGAATAAGAGGCAGAGAGATCATGCAGACTACTCTACTTACTTCTGGTCATCAGGCAGAGTGCACCACCGCAGAGGATTCTGGGGGATTGAGTTTGGAAGGGGGCAGGGATCACGTTTCA
>OLKM01000128.1:306609-359109 GCA_900291075.1 Melanogrammus aeglefinus | reverse complement strand
CGCCGAAGGTATGAGACGGTAGCCGCACGAGACCGTCCACACCCCACATGTGAAATAGACTGAATAATGAGGCTAAAGAGGAAAACAGCCAACCTGATTACCCAAGAGCGCAGAGAGTCACAGCATCAGTGCTGGTTTGGAAACGTTAGCATAACGTATGTAGAAATATACTTCTGCCCTGCCAAGGCCAGACTGGTATTCATTGAGAAACGCAAACATGAATAATTGGATGGTCTCACAAGGCTATGCTGGGGGTCTTGACGTCAGGTTAGAGACCCACGAAATGTAACTACACATCGAGGTGATGTTACAAGGACAGCTCGATCCTCTGCCGAGCATCGAAGAGAGACAACGTTGTGTGCATTTGTACGATGCATCAATGTCAATCTAAAGGTCACTTTTGTATTACAGATGTCACTGTATTAATGGAAAGAAATCCCATTGTGCCAGCATAGACACCCACAGGTGGCTTTTGCAAAAAAAGGTTTTATTTGCCACGTGTTTCATTTGATTTTTTCATTATTGTTATTAACAAACCTCCATCCCTGTCTTCACAGGAACCTCGGGAAGTCAGGACTACGAGTTTCCTGCCTGGGTTTAGGTAAGACAAACCATTTACACATTTATTTACATTCCACACACACTGTTGTCCAGAGCAACCTCCAACAAGTGAGGCTGAGAGCCAAATCAAAGATAATGCATATTGGTGCAACTACACTTTAAAGTTCAGAGGGATCATGCTTCTGTCTTCCTACCCGATACGAGAGCAGCGCTGTGTCCGTAGACATAGGGGTGGGACAAAACATCGCTCAGGATATATATCGTCGCACGTCTTCGTGTGACAAGAAAATCGATTCTCTGCCGCCAAATATCGATATTTTAATTGATAAAGTAAGGCTCTCTCAACAGATCTCCCTTCTCCCACCGGCGCTACTTCATTGCTCCTCAAGGTGGCGCTCAACACATGAATGAGAGGAACTTGAATGTTAACAAACCAAAGCAGAGTTACTGAAAACCTGAAGTTTGGACCATGAATAAAGATGGATATCCAGCTTTTATCCTTTTCACGGTTATGTTGTATTCATTGATTAGATTTATTGGATTGTCTCACAATATATTGATTAATCGAAGAATCGCTGTATCTCAATATTTTCGGTATCGTGGGCCGTGTATTGGATATGGTATCATGAGGTACCCTGTGATTCCCACCCCTATTCATAACTAGAGAAGCTCATAAAATAGTTGAAACAAGATGATTAAACGTTACCGTTCATGTAGACCCGTCTGTCTTCCTCTTGCTCAGGAACCTGGGTCACGTTCGGATCCCAGATCTCTGATGAGGTAAGAGCTATGGTGCCCCGTCCCGCCGAGCGGTCGTTCTGTGTTCCCTCGCCCCCTCCCCTTGGTAGTGTGTTTATTACGGTGGATTGGTTGGTTGAATGGTTTCTCCTCATGTCTGCGGCTGAGACGCTGTGTCAGCCCCTTGAGGTTCAGTGTGGGTCTCAGTCTGCACCTGTCTGCCTGTACCTACTGGTTAGAAACCCTGCAGTTATTTATATTGTGATCATAACAGACAACATGTCTTTAATAACTGCTAAATAAACAGACTCCGAAGATAAATTATTATTGAGGATGAAGTGACTGTACGCTTGCTCTGGATTGGCTGGGATGGTGTGAACTTGCTCTGGATTGGCTGTTCCTCTCACCTGATTCCTGCAGACTGCTGAGAACTTGATGACCATAGCGTATGAGAACGGAGTGAACCTGTTTGACACGGCGGAGGTGTATGCCTCGGGCAGGTCCGTCTCTCCTTCTCGCTCGCTCACCCTCCCTCTCTCTCTCTATCTATTTATCCCTCTCAGTCCCTCTCCCCGTGTCTGTATGTCTCTCTCTCTCTCTCTCTCTCTCCCTCTCTCTCTCTCTCTCTCTCTCTCTCTCTCTCTCTCTCTTCTCTCTCTCTCTCTCTCTCTCTCTCTCTCTCTCTCTCTCTCTCTCTCTCTCTCTCTCTCTCTCTCTCTCTCTCTCTCTCTCTCTCTCTCTCTCTCTCTCGCTCACCCTCCCTCCCTCTCTCTATCTATTTATCCCTCTCAGTCCCTCTCCCCATGTCTGTATTTTCTCTCTCTCTCTCCGTTCCTCTCTATGTCTGTCTGTCTGTCCGTCTCTATCGCTCCCTGTCTGTCCGTCTTGTCTGTCTGTCTGTCTGTCTCTCTCTCTATCTCTCTTTCTCTCTCGCTGTCTGTCTGTCTGTCTGTCTGTCTGTCTGTCTGTCTGTCTGTCTGTCTGTCTGTCTGTCTGTCTGTCTGTCTGTCTGTCTGTCTGTCTGTCTGTCTGTCTGTCTCTCTCCCTTTGGCTCTCTCACTTGTTTGTTACGTTTAACACATCAATGAGTCACTGTTCAAGAACCTGCTACATTCATTATACATTTCTTCCTCTCTAATGAACATCGTTACGTAGTAAAACATTAAGTGTGCAAAGCTTTTCAAAACACCTGCTTGCATAATTGTGGACTAATGGATGTTGTAGGCATGCCAGCTTTTAGTAAATATGTCAAGCGCTCTGCCACTGGTAGTAACAGCTCTCTCTTCGTCCCACCCTAGGGCGGAAATCACCTTGGGCAATATCATCAAGAAGAAGGGATGGAGGTGATGTTACTCACCGTTCTCCACTGACTCACAGACACATGCTAACACACCAAAACACATGCAAACCCTTTCTGACACACGCTAACACACTCTTACACAAGCTAGCACAAACGGCAGCTATAAAACACTATGACATGGTAACAGCGAAACACAACCCAAGCAAACACACGTTGACGCTCGCTAATACATGCAGACACACACACAAGCTAACACTCAGACTTGCCGACACACAATGCTCAATTTAAAAGCCTGTTATAATAATTGGCCTTTTCCTTTTCGTAACCCAGTAGCCCTATGGTAGTTTCCTTTTACTGTACAATTTGGACGTTCATGAGCAAAAGCATGAAAGGGTCTTCTTTGTGGCCTTGTTAATAATAATCTTGAGAGTTATTAAAACAATATGTTATTCATCCTTATGAGGACCCTCCCCTTCCGTCTCGTGTCTCTTTCCAGACGTTCCAGTTACGTTATCACCACTAAGATCTACTGGGGTGGCCAGTAAGTACACAGCCCAACGACAACCTTTCGCCTGTTCTGTGGGATGCATATGAAGGCAAATAAAAAAACGGTCTGTTTCATCACTTTCACAGAGCTGAGACAGAGAGAGGACTCTCCAGAAAACACATTATCGAAGGTAGAGTCCAATGAATCTCCTGAATGAAGTGAATATACAGCTCTGGGAAATAAAAGGCAGTAATAAAAGGGGTCTTGCTGGGTGTTTCTAAAGCCTGTGTTGAATATTGTGCCGCAGTAACGCTGCTGTGGCTGATGCCGTAATGGCCGGCCCGTGGCAGGAAACTAGTCATAAAGGAGCTGTGGAAAGCCATCAATCCTCATTAATCAATACGGACATGAAGCTAAATGGCAGGGCCTGAGTGCAGTGGTGTTTCCTGAACAAAGAGGCCCTCCCCCGTCCAAAAGGCCGCTGTAGGAACAGCGTGGGGTTTACGTGACTTCACTTTTACATTTTCCAACCCTAAATGCCATGAGTTGACGTTGGGTTCCCTGTGATTCGCACTCTTTCTGGACCCTTTTGGTTATAGAATTGGTCATATGCATTTCTGCTAAGCTTACTGCTGTTTGATTTACGTTGGTAAAGTGGGGGTAGAAGAGTATTGACGAGTGACGATGATGTCATCCTACCAGGCCTGAGAGGGTCTCTGTCCAGACTACAGCTGGAGTACGTCGACATTGTCTTCGCCAACAGAAACGACGTCAACAGTCCAATGGAAGGTCAGTCGTTCTTCTCATTGATCTAACTTTCATCTCATGGTTCAAACTCTATTCCCATTGGTCTTTCTCTCCTCTCATTGGTCTAGCTTTCATCTCATGGTGTCGAGCTCTATTCTCATCGGTCTCTCTCTACCCTGATTGGTCTAGCTTTCATTTCATGGTTCCAGCTCTATTCTCATCGGTCTCTCTCTCCTCTCATTGGTCTAGCTTTCATCTCATGGTTCGAGCTCTATTCTCATTGGTTTCTCTCTCCAATCATTGGTCTCTCTCACTCTCTTTGGTCATTGGTCTCTCACTGTCTATTTAACGTTGACTGCTGTTTGTGCTGTAATGATGTACGGGTTGTTTGACGTTGGGTGCTTGTTGCAGAGATTGTACGAGCCATGACATTTGTGATCAACCAGGGGATGGCCATGTACTGGGGAACCTCTCGTTGGAGTGCCATGGAGATCATGGTGAGCGGGTTTGATGACCTATACACTATTAAGTAATTTATCCAAAGCTAGTTGAAGTACATTCATAAACATTTATTTTAGTACAAGGATGCATTGCCCAAGGATGCCTACATTGGGGATTCGAACCCCAGTACCTCTTCGGCTGGGAATCGCACACCTGAACCACGGCACTTTACTCAGTGACTTGCCATACTCCAACTGTAAACAGGTGGCTTCACTGGTGGCTGTTGCCGTTATGAATTGCTTTGCTCCCAAAAAGTAATAAGCTGGATCTCAAGCACAGCATACCTTCAATCTAGCACCTAAACACGTCCCTCCGCCATCTCTGACTCTTCAATCTGTGCTTGTCTTGCACATTGAAAAAAAAAACAAAAATCAATCACTGAAATCAATAGGACACTGTTGTGTTCAGTGAAGAGGCTTGCACCAGTGACGCTGTGTGGGGCCAGCCGACAAAGATGAGGTATCACAACCATGGAGTTGCTACATAACAACCCAAGAAATGTCTGCTTGCTTCACTTCAACAGTATGCAGCCCTAACCGTTTGGGCATTTACTAGATGCTTTTATCCAAAGCGACTTACAATAACTACATTTTTCAGAGGAAAGCGAATCAACAGTATTTCGCTGTCGGTATACTAAGGCGGTTCAGAGAAACAAGTGCCAAGCACCAACAATCGCTAGGTTAACCCATTCCCCGTACACAACAAAGATAGCCAGGATAAGATGCTGCACAGTGCTCAGTACTATTTTTAGCCCTTCTCAGCCCGTAACAACCGATATGTGTGTGTTATCTCCCGTCGGTAACACCCTTAACGTCCGTGTGGGTGTGTGATGTTCTGATAGGAGGCGTACTCAGTGGCGCGGCAGTTCAACCTCATCCCCCCGGTGTGCGAACAAGCCGAGTACCACTACTTCCAGCGGGACAAGGTGGAGGTGCAGCTCCCAGAACTCTACCACAAGATAGGTTCGCCACTCCTCCTCCACCCGTAGACATGACGGACAACTCCCTGTTCTACCAGCGCACCCCTCTGTCAATTCCTTCTTAAACAGCCGCACCACACTGCAGAATTACTCTTCTATCCCATTATTATATTACGAAGCTCCCTGCCTGTAATATAATTACATTTGTCCATCATGGAGGATTTGTCCCTCCCTCATGATGGACAAATATCAAGAGCGGTTAGATCAACACATCAGGGCGACTCTGACAACAACAGAGGCCAGTGTGTCTGGTTGTTGAATGTCTTCCCTCTGTCTAACGGTGCGCTCCCAGGGGTCGGAGCGATGACATGGTCCCCACTGGCATGTGGCCTCATCACGGGCAAGTACAGCGAGGGGGTCCCCGACTGCTCCAGGGCCGCCATGAAGGTTAGAGACCCTCTGTCAGGGAGTTAGGAGTGGGATCCATGTCCTAGGCTACGATCCTATCACAACCTGTGGATGAAGCAGAACTCTTATTTTGAAAAAATGTAAATAGTTGATTTTACAAAATGTAAAAAAAAATGATGTAACACGCAGTGGTTAATCTTGGTTTGCCCAAACAGTGGGGTCATGTTATTGTTTGAAAGGGTGGTCACCATTTTGTCCTGGGTGCAGGGATACCAGTGGCTGAAGGAGCGAGTGAACAGTGAGGAGGGACGCAGACAGCTGGCCAAAATCAAAGAGCTCCACCTACTGGCAGACAGGATGGGCTGCACCGCAGCACAGCTCGCCATCGGTAGGATCACCTCAGTCACCGTTAGCTTGCTGTTGCTTTGTTATCCACTCGTTCAGTTAGCAGATGCTGTTGATCCCAAAATACTAGCCGATACATTTTTACGTTTGAGTATACCAGTAATAATCTGCAACAGATCACAATGGTCAAAAATGGCTGTTTCAACTGTGCGGCCTCATCAGCAGTGATCTCCTTTGCCTCCAGTGTGTGTTAATACCTTTGAGAAAGGGAAGCCCTTTTATGGGCTTAAAATGTATTCCTAGCCGGTATACTTTTATTCAAAGGTTATTCAGTGTCTTAATGCCCTGGTGTTTTACGCCAAGCCAAATGGGTTCACTCCCCAACGAATGCAGCCTATCGTGTAGGACTCCTTGAGCAGGACGCCCTCACCCACCACCTGCTCCTCACAGAGACACAGATCTGCATTCAATCGTCACATAAAGAAAAACATTAATAGCACCCAACGTTGTCAGCAGTTTCTTAGGTGAAGCGTGGGTGCGGCTCAGATTTGTGTTTTTTTATCAACCTTCCTCTTTTTACACGGCACTTAACCATGTTTATCTCCTTTACCACTGGATGTGTGTCGATCTCCCCTCACACTTGTGCCTGCTTAATTCACTAGACTGGTGTTTATTTCCTTCCACACCTGAGCCTGTTTATCTCCCTGAACGCCAACATGCTTATCTGCTGTGCCCAGCCTGGTGCCTGAGGAGTGAAGGGGTGAGCTCCGTGCTGCTGGGTGTCTCCACCACTGAGCAGCTGGTCGAGAACCTGGGGGCCCTGAGAGTAAACAGCCCTTCATTATTATATCGTGTGTATGTGTATGGGTGTATATGTAGATATGAGAACGAGAGGAGAGAGAGGGGAGGGAGGGAGGGAGGAGGGAGGGAGGGAGGGGGGGAGGGAGGGAGGGAGGAGAGAGAGGAGAGAGAGGGAGAGAGAGAGAGAGAGAGAGGAGAGGGAGGAGGGAAGAGAGGAGAGAGGAGGGAGGAAGGAAGGGAGGGAGGGAGGAAGAGAGGAGAGGTAGGGAGGGAGGGAGAGAGGAGAGGTAGGGAGGGAGGGGAGGGAGGAGAGGGAGAGAGAGAGAGAGAGAGAGAGCGAGAGGAGGGAGAGGGAGAGAGAGAGAGAGGGAGGGAGAGGAGGGAGCGGGAGGAAAGGAGGGAGGGAGGGGAGGAGGGAGGGAGAAAGGAAGAGAGAGAGGGAGGGAGGGAGGGAAGAGAGAGAGAGAGAGAGAGAGAGAGAGAGAGAGAGAGAGAGAGAGAGAGAGAGAGAGAGAGAGAGAGAGAGAATACAGATACACAATGAAGACAGATACACAATGCTTTATTGTTTTAACTACAAAACAAAGGATCAAACTCACTGTCCAGCTTTTTTGATCACGGCAGGTCTTAACCCAGATGACCCCGCAGACCATCGGTGAGATCGACACGCTGCTGGGAAACAAACCTCACTCCAAGAAGGAGGCGCGGGCCTGAGGGTCAGGTGACCGGCGAGAGACAAAGACCAACGACTGACACCGAGGGGGGGGGGGGGGGGAGGGGGGGAGGGGGGGGGGGGGGGGGGGGGACGACATCACCTCTTCAACCCCGTTGTTTACTCTGAAAAAAAAACACGAATTGCATGTCCTCTGCAACATTATGCTTCCAATATTATGCGCATATCCATTTTTGCGTATTGTATCATGTATAAAAGAAGACGTTGACGAGGTTAAAAAATATGGACAAAAGAGATCTATCAACGTGAAAACATAAAGACGAGCTATCATATAGGTAATCATTGCTGATTCTTAACGTTCTTAACGAGACACGGGGGACGGGGGGCTGTTTAGACCGCCAGGCATCGAGAGGAGAGGTCTAAAGCACATTAACCTTGGGATATGGGATAGGAGCAGGGGTTAACGGTTCCTCTAGATGACTATGAGTGGACACGCCGGAGCCGACGACAGACTTACGAGTCTCCCCCACTCCGCAGTCTCCTATTGGTCTTCATGAGGGTTATTTAACAGCCCAGCAGACCAAAGGCCAGCGAGTGTAACTCGGCCTTTCACTGGCCCCCCCCCCCCCCTGGGTTCTCTCCTGATTGACTTTCCGCTCGCGGAGCCAGGTCGGGATTGTCTGAGTTTAATGGGGTTCAGCCAGGTGGGATCGTCTGAGGATAACGGGGTTCAGCCAGGTGGGATCGTCTGAGGATAACGGGGTTCAGCCAGGTGGGATCGTCTGAGGATAACGGGGTTCAGCCAGGTGGGATCGTCTGAGGATAACGGGGTTCAGCCAGGTGGGATCGTCTGAGGATAACGGGGTTCAGCCAGGTGGGATCGTCTGAGGATAACAGGGTTCGGGACACAAGGAAGTCGGATATGGAAATTTGATCATTAGAAATGTACTGTACTTTTTCAGTTACTTAACAAAAAAGAGGAGAAAATACACATTTGGTCACTTGGTGGATGACCTTGGCTATTATTCTCACACAGTTAAAAATAATGGGATTGTAGGCTGATAGACACATGCATCACTTTACACATCTCGACGCACGGTTAATAAGGGATCCAGACGAAACAACGTGGAAGAGTTGCACAAAAAGATGGATTCAAATTTCAAAATGTTATTAATTCATCTTCGTACACGATAGTTGGAGGAAACACCCAAAAAAAGCAAAACACACACTGACCAGATAACGTTTCTGGGATCAGGTATTCTGGGGAATTCTGCCAAAAATTGACTACAATTTAAAAGAATAAACAGTGATCTGTATCGGATTAAAATGTTCTCAAGTAGCCAATTGAACTGTGCTGCCTCCTCAGCAGCGTTCTCCTTCACCTCCAGTGTGTGTAAACTGTGCGCATGTCCCTTTAAGAGAGGAAAGCCATTTTATGGGCGTCAATGTGGCATGGCTTTTATGGCTTATGTAAATACACCTTGCCATTGTAAGCCATTTTTATTTTATTATTTATTCTAAACAGTTTAAGAAAAACGACGTATGGTTATGCGCAGGAGGACAGTTTTGCTTGAATGTCCCTCGGCCCCTTGTACGTTCATGGGAAGTTTCTACATTTATTTTGTCCTAAACCAACGGTTGGTAAAATCTTTACCGCATTGGTAAAATGACTACTGATAGAGAGGGGTTGGATACACTGCATTGACTTGGATGGTTTCACACTGTTATAATATAAAATGCTAGCTAGAGGCTTTAATTTTATTGAGAAGAGATATAGGCTGTTTCTTGTGTAGAAAAATATTTAGTTTTGGTTATGTTTTGTTTTTTCCCTATTATCATAAACTGTTCATTTATTTATTCCTCCTTTAGGATCTGCTCACTACTGTGTACTTATGTTTAACCTGCTATTTATTTATATATCCAATCATACTGCGATACCAAGGGAAATTGTTATTTTGATAAATGCTATGTTTAAGGTTATGTTGAACATAGAGAAACTGTATATAGGTGGATGTGTTGGAAACTGAATCATTGATGAAGGAGAAATTGTGTGACAAAAGGAGCAGAAGTTCTGCTGATGTACATTCCTACCTAACGTATGCGTCTCCTGTGTACATAGATATTTAAATCTAACTCCGGAACTGTCACATTGCCTGCATAACTTATATTTTACTGTCTTGCAACCAAAACAAAAAAGAGAAGAGACACCGTAATTTGTCTTGTGTTGTGCTTGTCACTGTCTTCGTGCTGACATTTGCTCCCCGCTTGATAATTAACTGAAAATTCTACATTTATTTACTGACTTTTGACTTTAGAAGATATCTATCATCTCTTTAAACATTTTGATTATGATTCAAATAATATATTTATTCATAAAACCATTACATTCCCTTAATCCAAATAATAAGCTAATCATAACATGAGCTAATAATATATTTTTTCCAAAGCCCATTCTCATTCAGCAGCCACACACATTGTCTGAATAACAGAGCGTGTCCTGCCCAAAGCACGGGGGTCCGCCCCCCGAAAGATGACTGGTTAGGAGTCAGAACCAATTAGTATACAGTATGTATGATAATTAGCAAATCTTGCATGGATTTAGGATTTAGATTTTGGATTTAGATGTAAGGTGCAGATTTAGGATTTAGATTTAGCATTTAGAGTTCGATATCAAGATTTAGATTTATATATAAGATTTAGCTTCAGATTTAGCATCTCCATTTAGGATTTGGAGAATCCTACATCTCTAAGATATATATCTAAATCTCTGAGATGTAGATTTAGATATATGATGTAGATTTAACATATTATTCAAATTGTACATGAGTGGAAAAAGTGAAATGAAAATTGCACTGCATTTTGGAGGGGTTTTTTCAGCAGCAAAAGTTTACAAATGGCACCTCATATACCCAACCTTTGATAAAATCACGGTAAGTCCCTTTGGAAAGGAGCATCTGATCAAATGTCATAGATCAATATGAATCCACAAACAAAATGCCAGTTTTTTGGCAATATGCTTATGAAGGTGAAGCTGTTTGTAACCTCCAAGGCATGGCTACAATGTGCAAGCCTTGTGGGAACATCATTATATCATGAGCACACATTCTGTTTATTTCTGCAAATCACTCTGGCTTCTAGTCGGTTAAAAGCCTATTGATGTGGAACAAGAACCAGTCGCCACGGAGGCGAGCTGCGCATGCGTCTGCCACCGCCACCTCAAGCCAACAAGGGCCCATCTCACCGAAAGCAGATGAACCAGACACTCTGATTGTAGGAGACTCAACCATAAAGGATATAACCGGTAACATGCTACTTCCCAGATGTGATGGTTAGTGATGTAACCAAGAACTAGTCACAATTACTGTATATTGGAAAAACCCAAAATCTCACAGGTTATTGTGCATGCAGGACTTAATGATATTTGAAGAGAACAGTCAGAACTTCTGAAGAGGGATTACACTGATCTATTCGACACACTGGACAAAATACACATCAAGTCATTCATCAGTGGACCCATACCAACAGTTGACAGTGGAACAGATTCAGTCGTCTACTTGCACTGAATACATGGCTTTACAGAGCCTGTAATAAAAGAGGGATGGCTTTATTGACAATTTAAACTTGTTCTGGGGGCGCCAATATCATTTCAGAGCAGATGGCCTACACCCAAACAGGTTAGGCTCAAAACTGTTAAGGGACAATCTTCTCTTCTCGCTCTCCCACAAATCTACCCTGCCATGGTCTGACACACAGGTCATAGTCAGATCACAGGTTGAGAAGAAGTGAGACTACAGCCTCCCCCACACATCTACTCTGCCACTATCTGACACACAGATAGCAGACAGACCACAGACCTTAAAGAGAGACAACAGCCCGCCCGATGCTAACGACACCGTGCCTTCCCCCTGATGCTGGCTTGGCGAGGAACGGCCACCCCCCTCCTCTGCACCCCCCATCGACGATGACCTCCAGGCCTCATCTCTCCCATAGCCAGAAAAACATCTCCAGCTGCACTGTGTCCTCCCTTTGTGATTTTCCAGCTGAATTTAAGAAACTGGAATATGTTGGCATCAAACTTGCATCTGTGTCAATGATAGCATGGCCACGTCATGGCCACAGGCTGATAGCACCCAAGCGCAGGGCGCCCCAGCACCCCCCCCCCCCCCGTACTGATAGAAGTCCTGGGTATTAATGAGAACAAAAAAAGGGTTCAGCCGTAGGACACAGTATAGAGGAAGTTTCGCACAATCTGCTGAACCCAAGGTTGCCTACCTGATAACATGGCAACTTTTGCATTCCTGCTGTAACCACTAAGAGAGTAAACAAAGGGAAACTTAGACAAACTGCTAACCTCACAAAGCTCATACCTATTGCCTCCAAAAACAACCTTAAAGCCTATCAACAACACCATCAGCATGGGTCTACTTAATGTTAGGTCTCTTAATAGCAAATCCTTTTTAGTTAATGATTGTATTACTACTTCTAAGCTGGATTTCATTTTTTGAACTGAAACATGGCTGGAACAAAATAACAGTGCAACCGTTCTGATAGAGACAGCTTCCCAACTATAACTTTTTTGATGTAAGTAGATCTGGAAAAAGAGGTGGAGGGGTTTCAGGGGAAACAGATGTTTTTTAGTGATTTTCCATCATTCGATACCTTTGTGCTGTATTGAAATGCTCCCCCAGAGTTCTCCTATTAATTATTTACAGGCCAGACCACATACTCAGCAATTTTTTTTCGATGACTTTACAGAATTACTGTCTAGCATCTCCACAGACTTTGACTGTCTATTATAACTGGTTACTGCAATTTTAATACTGATGATCTTTACCGTTTTGGAAACATTTGAACTGTCTCAACATGTGAAAGAGGCTGCTCATTGTAAGGGGCACACTCTAGACCTGGTTATTACAAAGGGCCTCAATGTTTCTCTGTGACTGATCCTTCACTGTCTGACCAATTTTGTGTTTTCTTTAATACATCCTTTATTCTCGACATACAGACAAAATCAAATACGGTGAAAAAACGGTATATCAATGAGCCTTCTAATGTACTTTTTGAAAAGGCCATC
The DNA here is from genome assembly GCA_900291075.1 of Melanogrammus aeglefinus. Classification (NCBI taxonomy): domain Eukaryota; kingdom Metazoa; phylum Chordata; class Actinopteri; order Gadiformes; family Gadidae; genus Melanogrammus; species Melanogrammus aeglefinus. Next base: position 346,555 of record OLKM01000128.1, on the reverse strand, counting down.
TCCTTGCTACCACCTCTAAACCCATGTTCTGCTGTTGATCTTGTAGAAAACTTTATTTTGAAAATTTTGTAAGTCATAGATGTCATTGCACCTTATAAGGTTAAAACGATTTCTGGAAAGCGAAAGGCACCCTGGAGAAAAAGCTGCTTCTGTAACAGCCCAGAAAAAAAGAATGCAGGAAGGTTGAACCAGTGCACGGTTCTAGACCAATTTTTAATAGGGGGCCAGTATTTAACCAGAGGGGCACAAAAAAAAGGCAAGAAATTATATTTAAAGATTTTAATTATAAACTTTATTTTAATTTCAAATCATCAAACTTTTAATTTGTACAAGAGTTTACTCTTGTAACTTCACCAGTCTGTATTTTTCTGTCAAACTATCTTAAATTGAAGGAGTGCAAGAGTAGGGCCATAAAAAATGAAAAATACAGTAGGCCTACAGGGTACAAATACAGTGTGCCAATGTGAAAAAAAAAATCCAGGGTACAACAAAGTGCCAAAAAAAATGTGTAATTTCCTTTTTTTTTTCTCAGTTTTAGTGTGGCGAAACTTTGTTCTTCCCTTTTAGAAAACTTATCTTTTCTACTGTTCTTTCCTCATTTCATGATAGCTGCTATTAAAAGAAAAAAACGTAGGTCAATACATTACATTTCGTTGCATAACCATCCCTCCCTACTTAATAAGGGCAGATAGCCTACTACTCTACTACTCACAACATTGTGTACCCTAGACCTACCATGGATACTGACATTTGGATACCTTCTTCTGCTTCGATGAGTTTTCTTAGATATGATTACGTTTCTAAATATATCGAGACTAGAGATTTGCAAACTTAATTTCATCATCAGTGTGAGAAACTACAGTTACACGGTTATGTGCAAGAACAATACGTCACTGACAAAATTAAATTGTTTTGCTTAGCTTGCTCTTACCTTCGAGAAATCATGGCTCCTTTCTCCAAGAGTAGATGCTGAGCTCTCATTCACCCAGCAGCAGCACCACAGTGTTTGGGTGCGCCCCTCTTATTTGCCTGTGTAGAACGTTGCTTTACATTAGTGCCGTAAAATCAGTAAAATCATAATTGTTTTATTTGGCCAGCCCGGGGGGGGGGGGGCACAGGGGGGGCCAGGGATATGTCTACAGGGACACGGCCCCCGTAGGCCCCCGTGTAGAACCGCCATTGGAACACATCTGGCGTAAAACAAAACAAAATATTCACCATGAAAGAGAGCCCCCATGCCTACAATTTAGACTTAAAAACTGCTCGAGAATTATTTTTCTCCAATTTCATTAAAACCAATACTAATAATGCAAAAATACTATTTGCAACGGTTGACAGACTGACCAACCCCCCAACAAAAATTCCATCTGATCTCCATTCCAGCCAGAAATGCAATGAGTTTGCAGAATTTTATACTGATAAAATGTAAGGCGAACAAAAATGTTGGACACCCACCCTGTTCAGGCAAAGGTAAAAGCAAAAACTCTTGTGGAAATAGTGACACAACTAAAGCCATCCACCTGTTGCCTTGATACTTTACCTACCAACCTCTTTAACAATGTTTTTGACTGCCTAGTAAGAGATATATTACAAATAGTTAACAACTCTCTCCAATCAGGCAGACTATTGTTACTAGACCTCAGTGCTGCATTTGATACTGTAGACTAGAGGTCTGGACAGGACAAAAAATGAAAGCTCATTGTGGGTGCGGGCGGGATGATAGAGGTGCATTTGCGGGTGCGGGCGGGCGGGATGATACACTGCACTCCTGCAAATTAAATATGAGGCTAAAGTAAAATATACAAATTATCAATGTAGAGCCTAGTGTAGGCTACATCTGTAGTTGTACTGGAGATTCTGTTTGGCAGCAATAAAAATGTTTAAGCAGCCTAAACTTGCGGATGTTGTCGTGCGGATGTTGTCGTGCATAATCTCGCACGCAATTGTTTAGAGACAATTCCTTTCCGCTGTTCCAGAGCACCTCTAGTGCTCCAGAGAACAGAGCACTTCTAGTGCCTCAGATGTAGGTCTAAGTGCTTCAGATGTAAGTACCTCTCTTAAGAAAGTTACATTTACGACAAAAAGAATCACGAAACTTGAAATCAGACATTTGGCAATCGTCTTTGGTTGTGCATGATGGAGAGGGGAATCAACTACCTTTTTCCTGTTGCGATAAATGTCAGAAGGTGTTAACATACAACGGACACAAATCTGGGACCTCAGGCCTGAAGCGTCATGTATGTGCAGTCTTGAAAGGACAAAGATTGTTGTTCAAGGGAAACCACTCGAAAGTGACAGGTGCTCTAAAGGCGAAGACAATAGACAATTGTGTGGACTTTGTTTCTGCTGACCTCCGTCCATATGACAGCATTGCGGGTGATGGATTAATTCAATTGACACAACACTTAGTTGACGCGGCAGCCACTATAGGCAGATAGGATGTGAGAGATATTCTGCCCCATCCAACAACTGTGGCACGCCATGTAGATGACAGGGCACACAAATTTAGAAGGGCTGTTGTCGATGATGTAAGTGAGACAATTGTGAAACACGGATGTGCTGTGACCACTGATGTATGGACAGGAACATATCGCAAAACCTCTTTCCTGTCAGCCACCATACATTACATCGATTCAGACTACGATCTACAATCTAGAGTGCTATTTTGTGCCCCATTTGATGAAGGCACCTCAAAGACAGGTGAAAACATTCAGGCTTTATTATTTCAGAATATTTCAGAACAGGAGTTTTTGGAATTGGTTGTTTGCTTTTGGGGAAGAAAAAAGTTTTGACACTGATAGAGTAGCTAACATGGTTGCGTCCCTACGTGGATTCACAAGGCTGAACTGTAGTGCCTATGTACTGAATTCAGTTCTCTCACATGCTCTCTCACCTGCTGTGATGGGCCAAGTCCCCGAAGCGGCCCAGCTTATCAGCAATGCAAAGAAACTGGTCAGCTATTTTAAATATTCTGGCCTGCAAGTCAAGCTGACAAAGTCTCTCAAACAGTCAGTGGAGACAAGATGGAATTCGACTGTGGACATGCTGGATTCTGTCTCACAGCAGTATGATGATGTCACAACAATCCTGCTTGACAATAACCAGTATGAGAAAGTAGGCTGGATCAATAAGCACACTCTTGGATGCCTGGTGGCGTTTCTCAAACCCTTCAAAGACGCAAAGAAGGACCTGGAGTCTGACAATACGGCCTTGAGTGCGGACGCTTGTTCTGCCTTTGTCCGTCAAGTTAAGAGAGCATGGCGAAGTGGCTAAGGCTGACCCCCTACTCAATGTTATCGCATCTGCTTGTGCAGATGCTTATAGTAGCCTAAAGGCTAGAAAAAAATGATAGGCTACGTTTTACAAATTTTCCTTTGTAGGTTAGGTGATGTCTAGGGCTGTTTATATGTTAAATCTTTAATTAAGCAGAGACGCATGAAGCCCTCATCAATAAGCAAAACCTTCTTTTCCAACAAGTTTTCCTTCATGGTCGAAGCACCAGCTTCGACCTTGTTTCTTTTACTGTTTTATTTTTTTAATATGTGACTTTCGTGTTTTGGTTACTGAGGCCTATTTAATGTTTTGTATGGTTGAAAACATGCAGGCTTACCAATTGTACTGTTCTCCCTGCGCGTTAGGTATCTCTACATCTCTACAGTTTAACAGCAAGCCAAACTCAGATATAGCACACTTGAGCCAGGATCGGAGCGTCTTGCTCCCTTTATTTCCTTTTATATTGTGTTAATACCACGAGTGAAACTGTAACAGAAACAACACAAAACCTTAGTTTCCCTTACAGCACAAGTTGCTAATAAACAGAATGGAATGAACCTAGAAAGAATAACTAGGATTATGCGCCGAAAGTGAGCCCGCTCATAAGCTAATAAACTAATCTAACAATAAGCTAAACTAACGCAGGCGCACACTTTACATTAGCTCATTATCTAGTTAACTAAACATCACGTTTTTAGAATGCTAGACATCTTCATACATTACATTGCTTTCATGAGCGTGAGGAGGGAAGAGAACATTCACCAGATGACCGCCTTTCTTACTGAGCGGTTGCAACAAGTATAAACATCACATGACCCACTTTAACACTTCAAAATAAAAGTCTGGTTCTCATCATGTAAATATTACTACATTCATTAAATCATTTAAGTGCATTTAAGTTTGAACATGAATACTATTCTGAGGGCAGAACACCAATAAATATGTTACCAAAACTGATAGCCTAAGGAATTATGTGCGCGCTCACGAGTTCCTTTATGTCGGGTTGGAGTCCTGACTTCGGTACCAGAGACATGAACTTCGAAGGGTTCAGAGTTAGAGAGACCCGAGTTCTGTCTGGGTTATCCGGGTTGGAGTCCCAGAGAAAGGACCAAGTTAGTTTAGGTCGGCTTGGAGTACCGACGTGGGTACCAGAGAGACTGTTGATCTGATCTTAAATACATTGCACTTTCTACATTTCACTTTTTTTTAACTTTGCCTTCATGTTCTACTAATTTTTTTCATATGTTTTCTTTAACTTATCTATTATTTTATTTTATTGTATGACAATGTTTATATGTGAAGCACTTTGAGTCTGCCTTGTTGTATGAAAAGTGCTATATAAATAATGTTGCCTTGCTTTGCCTTGCCTACTGAAAAAATAGTTGTATAAATAGATACTGTATAAGCCTCATTCAATTCATGAAGAAGTGTGCTGCTGTCTGCCGATTAAAGAAAGAATAGTGGCCCTGAGGCAAGGGTAGCATTCAACGGAGCATCACAAATGAAATAGACTGAATAACCATGTTTAAAGATTAACTTCATGGTGGCGACTTTTCACACCCCATGATGTACTCAAGTTTCTGCAGAAAAATAGCACAATGTTTAGAAAATGGAAAGCCTTTCGTTGCTTTTTGTCAATGCTGAACACTTTACGGGGTAGTATAAAAGTAGTATAAAAAAATAAAAAGGCTGCCTTAAAAGCTGGTTAAAAAGACTGAGAAGTTAACAGAATCTGCTAATCATACATCGGAACATTTGCTTTTACACTGGACATTTGGGTTTACTCAATTTTATTTTATTTTATTTGTTTTATTTGTTGTTGTTGTTGACATAGTGCAGGCAAAATTTTAGAATCAACCTCAGGAGCCAGCCCTTGGATGCGCTTGTGAAGGCCGACCGGCGAGGGCGCCGTCCCCGAGAGCGCTGCAAGCTTTGGGATCCGCAGAGCTGAGCGGCTCTCCTTGGCCACCAGAATGGGCACAATTTGTCCAGTCTGATCCACTCTAGAAGAGGGTGATTCAGCTGAAGCAGAAGGAAAGCATAGCAGGGAGCCTGTGGCCACCCCATGTGTGCTATCGACCCAACGGGCTGGGCTGAGAGAGAACCACATCCTGCAGTGGATGTTCTCTCTGGACGCGAATAGGTCCTACCCCAGATCAGTCTGACAATGTCGGGATGTAACCGCCACTCATCTCGGCGACGACCACCACGAGACAAGAGGTCCACCCCAAAGTTCTGGGCACCCTCGATATGCAGGGCTCTTAGGCTGAGCAGGTTCTGATGAGCCCAAAGCCAGAGCTTGACCACTGCTCTGTGGAAACCACTCCCCCCTGTTTGTTTGTGTAAGCCGCCGATGAAACGATCTTTTCTGATCAGAACAAGCGGCTGCGCCCCTGGTGAGAGAAATATACAATCACTTTCATCACCATGGAAAGCTCCAGCACATACGCTTTCAGAAGGTGCACAGGGCCAGAGAGTAACTGAATGCCAGGCCCATGAAGGCAATCCAGAGAAATGTGCTAACCCAATGCAGAACCCTAACCCTAACCCCTAACCCTAACCCTAACGTTCTGGAGGTAAGCATTCTGAATTTCCTCGCAGCAACTGACTTGTTGAAAACATGAATGTCCAGAATGGGAAAGGATTGCTGGTGGGCAAGGACCTCTGTGAATTGCGTCTGAATAGCCCATCCATATAGCCAGCAGAACCTGGACAATGCCCCTCGTGGCCCATGGTGGCCCGTGCCCTTTGCTGTCCCGCTGTCACCACCACTGGCTGGCACAGCTGCAAGATGGCGTCAGAGACTCCGGACAACTTCTCCACGTCGTCAGCCAGAATGGCTCTTTTCCAACTGTCATAGTTGACAGGGCAGTGGAGAGAACAGCCATGGTATTCACAGCCAGCACAGGCACAGACATACGATCTGTGCCACAAAGAGGCAAGCTCTATGGAGATGGTCGGGAGGCAGCGGGTAGTGCCTCCGGACGCAATCCGCTGCCAGGAGTGACTCCAGGTGAGGTATCCCCCTCGCCTAGGTGGGGGTCCAGCCCTCCACCCTGGTGAATTTGGTGAAGACCATCACCGGCGACTTCATGGAAAACAGGTCATCGACAGCGCTTGAAGGGGGGAAACAGCGGGAAAATAGTAGTCCACCGGAACGACCACAGAGGCCTAAAACAGTCCCCCGGCATGTTGTGATTATGATGAGGGCACACGGGTCAAGCCCATAAGAAGCTTAGAGGGTGTAGCCTACATGTAATAGAACTATAGTTTTTTAACTACAACATATTTCACCAACAAGGGGGGCTTTTTACTCTGTTGAAATAACTCTGAAAGAGTCCATCTACTTTGTCACACTCTCATTAGGGACTGAGCCCCCCTAAAGGTGTGGTCCTAGAATTGGGACCACACTTTTGCCCATTGCATCAGCCCAAGTGAACATGAACAAACCATAACCTAGACTGATGAAAACATTGTTCTACCAAGTCCCTTATGAGAAACATTTTTAAAAAAACAATGCCCCCACCCCCCCCCCCCCCCCATAATAACAAATAATGTACAAGCCATAATAGGCAGGTGCCCATACATACGAATAGCTAAAGACAGTTAACTAATGTTGACTACAGTCTTTTAGGATTACAGTCTTTAGGATTACATATTTTCAACAAATTACACACCACTTGATGTGCAAAATTTGATTTGAATGAGTCACTCTTCAAGGTACATTTTATATTTTCAGAAAGAAGTCGAAAACTTCTATAAATGTAGATCCGTCAAATCCCATTAAACTTTTTCTGTTTAGGGTTAACTCTAAAACGTGGCAGAAATGAAAACGTATATTTATGTTGTATTCTTTTATTAATCCCTCTTTCAGAGTAGCTTCCACATGGAATATTCCACTTGGGGAACATGTATGTAGGCCTATAGCCCTTGTAGTTGTGGAGATATGTTATGTCCAGCAAAAACCTGAGTCAGGGGCCTAGTGATGAAGCCCTTGGGACCCTCAACTCAAGACAGAAGGCAGACCCCGACTGCCTCTTTGTTACAGTGCTGCTCAGGGTTATGTGTGCTGGTGAAATACATGAAACATACATAAAAATATATACTAAAAAGACTCCACATATTCCACATAAGTACAGAATGGTTGACAACATGAGAACTTTAATTTGGCGTTGTTACATATTTGCACATTTGTTATTCTGTCATTACACAGTTAACTTATCGATCATGCCGTTTATAGCATGCACATTTACTCTCTTCCTTGGCATTAACATACAATAACAATAATAGTAATAAGGGCTGTTGTTTTAAAAGGCAGCATATGCTTCTGAATTCATCTTTACATGCAAATTCCTCCTCAGTAAGTGTACTGTGAATGTATAATGCTAAATGTAGTGCAGAACATATTTCGAAGCAAATCTATTCCAGAGTAAGGAATGTTTCCATTCAAAAGCACCAAGCGATACCATTTTAATTCATCCAGGAACAATACACAAAATAAAAGAAGTGGCCAAATTACTTAAGTAAATTGATGTACATAGTAGTGGACTCCGTTTGAAATATTGTCTTAATGCTCAAAGCAAGTACATTCTGACATTCAGGAATCGCCACACAGGCGAATAATATAATAAAAATAAGTGAATTATGTTGCATTATTTTTCATTATTATTACAACCTGAATTCCAGCTCCCTGTCCTAAAAACATGCCTTGATGCTTAGTTTGTTTGTTTAGTCTGCGAGGCCTTCTCTTCTTCACAGTAGTTAGTTAGTTAGGCCTTTAAGGTCCCTAGGGAACATAGGCCATCGACGAAACCCCTCCATCCTCTTCGGTCTCGTGCCTTCCGATCCAGTTGTTGCCATGTCAGCCCTTTCCCTTCATCGCCTGCTCTGTGCGGCCCTAAGGCCTTCTCTTCTTCACAATATCCTCTAAGTAATTAGGTTCGAGGAAGACACATTGTGGTATTTCATCTCACTCTCAGCGCACATGTGCAAATTGAATGGAGATTTAATCTACAAATTCAAATCTCATGGCCTAGCTGGAGGTCTGCCTGATTTCATCCAGTGTGAAAGACATGAAGGCGATCTGTTCGAGTTCGCTTTTCTCCCCGCACTCCAGCAGACAGGAGAAGCGCTGGTCCTCCTGGCTGTAGGCCAGGTCTGAGTAGCCGCTGGGCCCGCGGTGGATCACAATCGGGGGGTCCCAGCCCGATCGGCTCAGGGGGGCACGGTTCAAATACACGCCCAGGTTCAGCCTTTTTTCCCCGTTGGTGGGATGGCTGAACGCCAGCCAGGTCGGCGTGCGCTCTGCACCCTCCGACCCTTCGCCCGGCGGCAGTTCGGGGGCGGGGAAGCCGATGACACTGCCTTGGCAACCGTTGCGCGGTTCGACGAGCTGCTCCGCCCTGCGGGGCTTCTCGAAGCGTCCGCCGCCGTCCCGGCTCAGCGCCTCCACGCGGACCCCCCCGCTGTGACGAGCGTTGCAGTACAGCCGGGCCACGCCCTCGCCATCAACCACCTCCGCCATCTCACACTCACAGGACGCCGTGCCCAGCAGCTCGCCCACACCCCATGTGAGCCCGGCGTCGTCGCTGTAGACGGCGAGCGCCCGCGGCTTCACCGTGAACGGGACGGGCCAGAGGCAGAGGCACCTGACGCGCTCGTAGTAGGCATACGCGGGCACCACCAGGCGCCCGGCCGCCAGCTGGACACCGTGGCCGGGCCCCACGCCGAACGTGGCCCAGCGGCCCACGGCGGCCCCGATGGCGCTGTCCGTCAGGTCCGCCGTGGGGCCCCACGTGGCGCCGTGGTCGCGGCTGGTGACGCGGCACAGCCGCGTCTGGTTGCGTCCCGTCAGGATCTGGTGGCGCTCGGTGACGTGGCTCCGGACGCAGATGAAGAACAGGGAGACCGTCTTGGTCTTGCGGTCGTACACGGGACAGGGGTTCATGGTGCGGTGGTCTGGGAGCTGGGCTGTGGACAGCTCCTTGCACGGGGACCACTGGGGAAGAACTGCGTTACGGGGTGTTTGTAGTTTGGATGATGAACATCATGGTATCATTGAGTGAGAATGTGATTTATCGACAGCGAGGTTTACCAAAACAATTTGGAAGTTGTCTGGGTACGTTGGTGCAAGGAAGTTATACTAAATCGATATTCTTTTGTACAGTAATTAATGTATAGTAGTATCATAATATATGTAATTAAATGGTAATAAAACAATCCTAATGAGAATACAACAGAAATATATCTGTCACTGTTATGTTTGAATATCATTGTTGTGAATGCACAAGGTGGATGAGATCTTACCATACCTGTATGGCACCGTCTTTTGTTGATGTCCCTCTTCTTATCACGAGGATTTTTGCATCGCTGTCCCTTGGAGAGGTCCTCTTCTCTGCAAAGGCGAGGTACGTGCGCCTTTCCGGCAGATAGAGCAGGGAAGGGATTCTATACGTTACCCCATCTGGTTCCTTTTTGAACAAAGTTGTTTTGACAACTTCCGCAGTTGCTCTTTTTGATGACGGTTTCCCAATGATGGACGACTTAAGATTCTGCACAAAATAGCACAATGTTGCGAAAATGCATGTAAAGCATTGCTCTTTTTTTTTATTTTTTTTACTGTTGTTGCACACAAATTCCAGTCTGCAATCGTTAATTTCTTGTCTGCAGGTACAACGTCTCTACCTACAGCCTTTCACAGATGCCAAAGCAGGATCCGGATGCCATATTTCCTCACAAAACTCGTGATCTTGCAGTGGGAATGCTCGGAGGTTAAATTATGCCTAGATAATACACCAAATTATCTTAAATAGTACTTACATCTGCATTTACAACACCACTCATTCTTGAATTAATCATTCGGAAATCCTTAGGAACGCCAGCTATCGAAACCAGGGGAGCCGTAAGGGGGAAGTTAAGACGGTTCCAAAAGTCCAGCACTGATAGCGGCACCTCAGATCAATAATGTTATTATTACCATCATCATGAGTAATTTAATGTAATTTAAATTCAAATGTAGTCTATAAGAATGTTTGCAAAGAAACGAACTGGTGGTTTGCGTCTCCATTTTTGGTGATGGTGGTCAGAAGGAATCTATCATTTATAGTCCACCCCTCTCTCTATGTATTGCTTGGTTCATTCTAGAGAAATACACTTTGCAGTGTAGTAGGCCTATGCTAAAATCTTACAATCGGCGCTATAGTCGAGAAAGATATCAGAAACTAAATGCGAGGCAAAAGAAAGATGAGACAATTGTCGACAGTTATTTTTTACTCTCCAAATAAATATTTATTCATGGGGATCGCTTTGGTGGCCATTATCTTATATCAATGAATGAAATAGGCCTAGTTCTTCATTAAACATGAAATTCGTATAGGCCTTTATGCAGGGCTTTAGCGGGCTTTAATTTTGCCCAATTAAAAAAATGCTAAGATTGAGCTTATTATTATTATTATTATTATTATTATATTATTTACCAGCGCAAGCCGTAGGCTATTATATTCAAAATTGCTCTGCATTGCAGTATTTACGGTAGGCCTATCTGTGACCAATAACACAATCTTTTGCGGCAACAGGACAGAGCAGGAATGAGGCTGTCCAATCAGCTGTCTGGATTCCTGTCAAAATACTTTCTTAAACGTTCAAAAAGCAAGCCTCGTCCTGCAGATGACAGCAAAAGATCTACCTCAAAGTGAGCGCAAAAACCAACAAACAAGTAAAGTTAGAATCACTCCGATTTGTTACAAACTGTAAAATAGTAATGAAGGTATACGATGAGCTGAAGCCCTCTTTTCGCCATTTCTAACTTTGTTTTGCAGATGGTGGAGAGCAGGCAGTAGTAGCACAGAGCACTCAGGGAAGAGGAGAAACAGAACGAGGAGGGATGTGATCTATAGTTATCACATAGTTATCACATTGCCGAATGTTGCCTAATCACTAGCTTCAGCATGCACATTTTGTACTACATTCTACAAATATTCTGAATATCATTTTTCTTTTACCGGTATGTCGTGGTCTACCTCGATCCCATTTTTCACAGTTTACCCACCTGTTCGTTTACAGCCTGTGTGTGTGTGTGTGTGTGCGTGTGTGTGTGTGTGTGTGTGTGTGTGTGTGTGTGTGTGTGTGTGTGTGTGTGTGTGTGTGTGTGTGTGTGTGTGTGTGTGTGTGTGTGTGTGTGTGTGTGTGTGTGTGTGTGTGTGTGTGTGTGTGAATCAATAAATTAAGGAGACTCATGCGAATAAAGATTTAAGATCTAACTGGGTAAAACAGACCCTGTAGGCCTTGTGGCTTATGTACCATTCAGCCGATGTAAATAATATAACCTTGATTTGGCAGATGCTTGATGAACCATCTCCAGAGAGAGTGCATGTCTGATAACTTTGTGTCTCTAAATAAAGCACGTGTTGACCTTTAGCACTCTCAAAGTCATACCTAGCCCAGAAACCACGATACCAGAGGATTACAAATGACGCTTCGTCAGAAGTTTGCAGCAGCAAGGCCTACACTCATTTTCTTATACTTAGGCCGGCCTATCTAATAGCTAACAGCCAGGGCAGGGCTCTAAATACTGACCCCTAGTGGTTAAAATGAATAGTAGGGTATGATGTCGGTCTTGGTTCTTTCTGTGAAATTGTGCAGAGTTGTTTGGAGCCAGAGGGGCATTACTGGCGTTTGACAAACTTTGGAAACATATTGACAACAATTTCTCACAACTGATTTTTAATACACAATTCATGATTCATAATTCAAGTATTTAGACAAGAAAACAACAATAATGACAGATGCCACTCATGGACTGACGACAATCATACATTAATGGTCAATGAGAGCAGGCTAGCACTGGGTAATTGTCACTAAACTGCACTAGAGCCACCAGTCTATTCAACGAGGGGCCATCAAATAGGATGCCTAGGCTCCTGGGTGGTTTAGGTTTGCGGGTGACTAAACGACATTGCAAACGAAGGGCGAATAGCACCCCACAGTGGCAGGGAGGTACAGGTGTACATGTTGCTAGGAGATTGTGGCCTAACAGTGACCATTAGGTGAGCAGTGAAGATTGCCATTGGAAGCTTGGAAATCTTTTTATTTCAGCTACATACTGGGAGAAGCAATAATGTGCATTTAGGGTTTTGATTTTAGCTCAAATAATGCTAGACAAATCCTAGAAATGTCTACCCTTTACAAGACAGGAGATGGGGAATGTCATCTGTCAAACTGCTTCCCCGTCCCAGGATTCTTCCGTCACAGACAAGATGGTAGGTTGATCTAGGTTGACATTGTAATGTAGTCAGTATGTGAGAAAACACCACCTGTTATAGTGGTTCCTCAGCATTAAAAAAAAGTAGATTTTATAGAATGCCATTCATAGAGCACTGGCCCATGCATTAAATCAGCAAACTAGTTAAAGTTGTGGGAAACAATAAATATCTCTAATAACTTGGCAATGCAGATAAACAGGAGTGTGAGAAAGCTGTAATCCAGCAATCACAGGCTGCATTCCAGAACACTGCGAGACAAGTGACACAATCACATTTGAATGTGAGGTTCATGGCAAAGTATTTCTGTTGGCTTTAAACGTTGTAGTACTTCAAGCCAGTATATCAAGTTACAACAGTCATAATCCAGGTTTGGCAAAGTGAATAAGACTGTTACTATTGCAAATGCAAGTAGGCTACATATTTGAGCATTATGTAATTTACATGAGTAATAATTATATTGTCAAACTGTTTCACGTAAGCAATGTAATCTCGTGTGCGTTCAGTTTGATACTGTTAACATGACTCGAAAAGACTTAGTTTTAGGCTTACGCATTCATTTTATAAAACATTGGGATGTTGAATAAGTACCCTTACTTTTGATAGAGACGTATCTTAACAAGTGGCTAAGTATCTTAATACTTTTATTTGAGTTTAATTTAGGACTTAGGAGGAGGTTTTTGTCACTATGTATGCTCTTTACTTTAATACAAGTATGAATACAAAAGTTACAAATGTAATCTTTCCCTCGTCAGCTTATTTTCTCCAAAAATGTGAGTTTTGTAACAGACTGACCGAAGTATGAGGCAAGCCATGGCATTGCCAACAATTATCAAAAATCAATAACGCCATTGATAACACTGTGTTGGAACATCCTCTTAGTCACCCCCTCTCTCCCAAGCCCCAAAGGATCAATAATAAACCTCTGTCCTCCCATCTCCATTAACCACACACTTATGTCTTGTTTTAATGTTTTGGTAGGGCATGGTTTTGTGTTGCAGCAGAGTTATACCCCCTCGCTGGCCCCGTATCTCCCCCGGGGAGATAAGGAAGGGGGAGGCAGACTGCCATCGTCCATTGTGGACGATGAGTCAGACTACCAGAGTGTTTGATTGTTTTGTCAGGGTGAGATGTTGGGTGAAGAAAGGCCGTTTGGCTGAGGCCCATCTCACAGTATGGAGATAATCTGATGACCCTCTGGATCATTAGCTTCTCCAAACTCCTGGTCAGGCCCGCCGCTCCCTATACACAGAGTATGCAGAGTGCGTAGGGCACCAAGTACCTGGGGGGGCACCAAAAAATAAGGTTTGTAAAAAAATAAAAAAATAAAAAAAAATAAAGATTACAATATTAAATAAAAAAATAAAAAATAGTTATGAACAGGCCCACCGTTGTTTTTTCTTAATTGTATAACTTATCACTCAATTTCGGCAAATTAGATGTTCTTACCTAATATATAAAAAGAGGCTCGCGTAGGGCACTGAAACGGCCAGCAGCGGCCCTGCTCCTGCACCGTATTCAGTCTGCTCCTTCTCCCTCCTCCCTCTCTTCTCCTGGTCGTCAGCCTACTCAAAGAACAGGAAAGGATACCCCTTCCTAAATAAGTACCTTTCCCTCGCTGCTCAAACACATTTCCTAAGGAAATGGGCCCTCCAAAGTACTAAGAATTCAAGCCTCAAGACTCACAACCTTAGTTTTTCCCGAGAGAGCTGTTTTTGTGTCTCCTAGTCTGTGGAGGATCTGCATCACATTCCAATCTCAGACAATATTGATCACACCGACAAGGCATCCCATTGGTGCTCCCCCCGTAGCCAATCAAATCCTCCTGAATCGATACACCATGCTCCCTCCCCCTGACCCCTGACTTCCAGTGTTTGGTTCCACCCTGAGTTGCTGTTAGACCAGGGGACGCATCAAACCAGGGGAGATGAAGAATGTGGTTTTACAGTCTGACTACAGCAGGGTTGGGGGCTGGACTGGACTGACCTCTGCATTTTGTCAGGGTCTTCATCACTGTCTAGGGCTCTGAACTCCCTCGGTCCACAAATGTTCTCCTCCACCATATGTTCACTGCAGAGGACTTCCTGTCAGTGGCTGACATATCGTACAGTAAAACAACACCCTGAGGCGTTTATCGACAAAGAAAAGGCAAAGCATATCTAGACTTTAATGCAGCCTGTCTTTATTACCAAAACCAACCATATTTGTATAAATATGTGAAAAAGAGCAAAGTAATGTTGTACACACATACAGTATATATATACTGTATATATACTGTATATATACTGTGTATATATATATATATATATATATATATATATATATATATATATATATATATATATATATATATATATATATATATATATATATATATATATAAACTGTATATATATATATTTTTTTGTTTTGTTTTAAATAAAGACTTTATAAAGATTAGAATGTTTATCTTTTTAGGTGTGGGCCATTGGTTTGTAGCTCACAGAGAGCACATGGAGCAAAGAAACAGAAATATAAGAAGGACCAACAACAATAGGCCGGACCATTCTACGGGGTCGGACTTTACTACACCAGCTGCTG
Organism: Melanogrammus aeglefinus; assembly: GCA_900291075.1. Classification (NCBI taxonomy): domain Eukaryota; kingdom Metazoa; phylum Chordata; class Actinopteri; order Gadiformes; family Gadidae; genus Melanogrammus; species Melanogrammus aeglefinus. Next base: position 331,445 of record OLKM01000128.1, on the reverse strand, counting down.
GCAACACACTGGATGGCTCCTTACTGGTAAAAACAAGGCATAAGGATCAAGACGTGTGATGACTACTGAATGGCAGAGAGGGTAGATATACAATAGCGTGGTCCATGGCTAGGGTGTTAGGGCGAAATGGGCTGGGTTCAATCCCAAATGTCCACAGCCGTTCATAAGCAGGTAAGGGACCTGTTCATGAACGGCATGGGTCTGAATTCACTGTAAGTTGCCGTTGGATAAAAGTTCAAGCAAGCACAATGACTGAATTAATAGATTTGCTCTTGTAGATTCGATTACATGGCGTGGAAAACCCATCTGACCTGTGCTCCATAGACATCAGTGAGCAGAGATTGACTTCGGTGAGAATCCTTCACATTATATCTTCAATACGATTTAGAAGGAGTGTCATGGATAAGAATTTCAAACAGTGTTGTTCTCATGCATGTCGAGGTCAAGAATGAGGACTTCAAGGAGTTTGACAGTATTGTGTACATCAACGCTTCAGACAACTCTCTTTCCATCGGTGATGTAGCGCTGCAAACAATTGAAACCTACATATAAGTTTGGCCTACAAAATCGTGTTTGGTCGTTTCTCCTCATTATTTATATTTATTTGTATTCACAGAGTCTTTCAGGAGTTTTGGACTCTTGAGAGAGCTCGATCTATCTTTGAATGGATGCTGCGATATGAGCTTCCACCCTGAAGACTTTCCACACCTGGAGGTAAGATGTGACCTTTAGGGGGTTCTACTCAGAGCCTAAGTTTTCTATCTTCATGTCCCCAGTCGATCTGATGCCTTTACCACTGCCATATTGACGTATATGTATTTGATGCTTTTTCCAACCACAGGCCATACATGGATAAATCAAAACAAATCAATGAACTTTAGGTCTATCTTGAAAGTGAAATTCTGTGGTATCTTCCAGGTCTTAGACTTGTCCTTCAACAACGTGTCCGAGGCCGACATTGTTTGCATTGGGCGTCTAGCAGGCCTGAAAGTCCTGTGTCTGACAGGAAACAGACTGCACCAACTTCCTGCCAATATGGCCGGTTCAAACCCTCCCCCGACCCTCAGGTAGGTCAACATGCAGTCAGTGTGGGAGAATGACATCCTCTGGAGCTGTTGGTCTGTTCTCATAAGGAATGGTTTCACCTGCACATGATCTTCCACATGGGTACAGGAGGAGGTAGGAGGGTTTATTAGTGATGGGTCATTTGCGACTGAATCAGTTCGAATGAACGAATATTTAACAAGAACGAAACCGACCTGATTTATTTTTCTCTCTTGTTCGTCGTTGGTTCTCAGACTCGACTCCTCCCAGACTCACTAGTCGCTGACTTGCTGTTCGTTCACTGACTGTGGGTAGTGAAGAGGGAAGAGGCTTAGTGAGCGATAATACAATTAAATATCAGTAAAATGGTAATGCATGCTGTCTTTGTATTTTCTGTTTCATGCCAGATTACTAAACATATTTTGAAAGTTTCTCATTCATTTGTGGTTAGTTCTGCCGCACGTGACCTGGGAATTCCACCTTGGTGGATCTTCATTGATTCTTGAGGGGGAATGGCCATCTTAACAATAGTGTTAAGTTACTGTTAACCCAAGAAAAATAAAATATGCCCAGAATAAACACAACTGTACATAATTTACTTTAAAACTCCATCATTGCTAAATCAAGTCTATTATCTTGCTGATATGTTAAGCATCCTATCCCCCCCCATCCCGCTGCATTTGGTTAAAGTTGTTACGATGTGTTGACTGATGACCGACTTGTACCGATCGTTGGAGAATGAGAACGAGGGAGGAGCTGAGTCTGACTGACTCAGCTAATAACCGTGCATTCCATGATACGACTCACCGCTACCGGAAACGATTCTTCTCGGCGAACTGACCGACGCAAATTGATTCAAAGAAAAGAATCATGAAATCCATCACTAGGGTTTACCCTAGTGAGCCCCGTTAAATGAACATTGGGTCTATTTGATTTGTGCATCCCGGTCTACTGATCAAGGTTAGTGGTTGTGAGGAAAGAAACCATATGTTCAGAGGCTCTTCCATGTCGTAACAGAGACACGAAAAGTATCGATGACCCAAGAACCAAATGTCAAGCTGTTCTCAAATCAACCACAGGGGGGTGTACTAATAGCTGAAATAAACGCCTCTCTCTTTATGACTCTTTCGCTTATAAAACCAAAGGCCTTCTCCGAGCCCAGACTGTGAACGTGCAATATGTTTGCAGTTATCGTTTTTTGTATGCAAGGTTGCATTAACTCAGTTCGGCGGGGAATTTTGAATCATAAAACAGTCAAAGTCCCTTTTGAGATTTCACAATAAAGAGAAGAAAAAATAAGGATAAAAAGTAAGTAAGTGAGAAAGTGGAAGATTACAACGGTACGTGTTGGAATTAGGAAAGCCGAATGGATATTGTGAAAATGCCAGAGGGTGTGGGGTGCACATCCCTCCCATGGCTGTTGGGGTCTATGTGTCTGAGTTGTCCGAAGAAGCCTGAGAAGATCCCAAGTTCACACACGCACAATGCCTGACTGACTGATATGATGGCGTTACATCATTCAGAGATATAACGTTGTACTTTGGGATATAGCTGGCTGCTAAGTGTGTGCGTCAGGATTGTGTAGTGGTTAGGCTACGGTGTCTGACTCCCAGTCAGGGGTACGGGGTTCGAAAGCATACGTCCACAGCCTATCCTGCAGATACAGTATGACAATTAAATGAACTAAATTAATTATGTAAAATACAGAAATATGGTATTATTGTACTGTATTTTCATTTTTTAATGATTAAAAAAAAAAATGTAATTTTATATCATCATTTTATTTCAATTTATTTCATATTTTCTAAATATCATTACATAACTTAGTATTCGATCAATTATTTTAGAATATAAATCGGTTGCTTTTCTGACGTCTTCGGCCTGTGGTTCCAGCGGCGAAGAGAAGCCCCCGTTTGGCTCGCTGGAGGTGCTGTCGCTGGACGACAACCAGCTGACGTCCAACGTCTTCCACAGCCTCTCCAGCCTCACACGGTCAGGCGCGTTCGTGGTCGTCGTCTGTTATTGTTAGCAAAAGCTTTGCTTTGCTATAATTAAACTGCTGTGTTGTCTGTGTGTACATATCCAGGCTGCAGCATTTAAACCTCCAGAATAACAACATCTCTGAGGTACCTTTCATGCTGCCCGATGGAGATGGAGGTCAGTTCAACAGCGAGCTGAAGACCTTATCATCTCATTAAATTCTAAATCCCATTAAAAACAACTACATTTTGTTTTTAAATCCGTGCCTGAATTTAATTTTGTGAAGTTCCATTGTGAACCTCAATGATTTCTGATTTTGTTTTTCAAACCAGTCCACACTGGGTCAAATCAAGGTCATTTCTGGGGACTATTACAGGTATATGCGTTTCTTGATGGTCATCTTTGAATGACTGGAACATACATTTAGTCTGTCAAAATGTCTCTTAGCCTAGCGTTGGTGCGGTGGAGTCCAGTCTACCACTACCACAACTCCAGTTCCTCAGCTTGGCTCACAACAAGGTAGGTTCAGAAAACCCTGTTCCCACTACAAGGTCCACCTAAGCAGTTGTTACGCACAATGTTCGTAAGAGTGTGTGTCTTGTCACTAGATTGCAGAGGAAGAAGCTCTTCTGTCTGCTGCTCTGTTTCCCAGCCTTACCGAGCTAGTCATCCACAACAACCCTCTCACCACGCAGAGAACTGGTACGCTTCTAGAACATGCTTCTAGATAACGCTCTCTGTTGAACTGACCTACTCTCGTTGTGAAGTGAGAAAGTACTTTAAAATGGGATACTGAACTGATAGCATCTGCAAAATAGCTAATATAAGTAAATGGAAGTCTTTCCGTTTTACTTGAAAGTTATGTTACAGTGTTGTGTGGTTGGCACGCAGACATACATTTCCTTTTGTGACCTTATCCCAGGTGACCCCCCTCTGTTGACGTACCTGCTGAGCGTGAGACGGGGGGTCAGAGTGAAGCGCACCGACCGACCGGAGGTCAGGAAGCCCTCTGTGATGCTGCCTGACAGGTTTAAACACAAGGTTGGTAGGCACAAATGTGCCTACTACTGTTACTGTTACAGATTATTTATTATCAGATTGTCTTGTCTCGAAAGTACTTACAAAATTTGTCTCGGTTTTCAGGCCTAAAATTCTGATTTAAACAGATTTCAGCTACATGTTTGGTTGAAAAATGTTTTCAGTCATTTAAAGAATAGAAAGAGATTGTAAAAATAAAGGTTAACCTAAATGTGTCTTTGATGTTTTCGGTTGTGTAGATTAGAAGTGAAGGAAGAATGGCAAAAAGGCCATGGTTAACAGAGCAAAGCCATTACTCTCCACGAGAGAGGGAGGGGCAGGGCTCTCTGAAGGACCCACGCTCTTTTCAGGCCAAGGAGAGGGAGAAGAACGACATGGGAGATGGGGTAACAGACCGTCCAGATGAACGCAAACATCCGAAAGAATCTTTCTTTGTTACAAAGGTATGATGGTTTTATCATTTATGTTTTGCCTTTCCAAACCAGCACTATCTTGCACCAAGGATGCCTACAGTTAGACTGTGAACACTGGGGTTTGAACCCTAACCACCAAACTATCTGGCTCTGGATAAATGTCTGATTTCATCCACAAAAAACTCAAATTTGCATCAAACAGGCTAGTTTTGTTTCCCTCAACTTATTTCAGACTCACGTTCTTCACGTTCCTCTGTAATCTCCAGAGAGAAGACCTTCTCGGCAAGGAGTACAAGGAGTACATTTACAGGATGACATGCATCATGCCATCCTGTAAATGAATCTACAACAGAACGACCATTAAACTTTTCTCCATTTCTATTTATTTGTTACATCTCTGAAGGAGGTTAGTATGCAAGGTGAGATGGCAGAGGGCAACAACAGGAACAACACAGTCAGGAACCTCCTCTAAGTACGTAAGAACTCCACATGAAGACTATTAAAGGTGGGCCATCAATAACTTTTATTCTCTAACATGAGGACATCAACTGCAGTATCTGCGAAAATAATACATAAAGGTTTCACAGTTTGCCTCATTGGTCTGGGAATTGTTTTCTCCAATAGTCTGTTCGGAAAAAAATATGTCAATGATCCAATCTATCAAGGATTTGCGGAAACAACACGAATATTAAGCAGTATTCGGCAGAACAGAATTATAGAGAATAACAGAAACAGAGTGCAACAGAGAGTATCACAGAAAATAACTTCAGCCTGAATTATTTTCTGTTATTTTCTCAGGGAATAACTTGAGGCTGAAGTTATTCTCTCTCTGCCTTTTGTGTGTTTTGTCTCAACAGGCAACGTCTCAGACGACGGGCCGATCCACAAGCAGGTGGACAGAGAAGAGGTGTCCCTCCTGAGTGGGACCTGGGGCAAAGACAAGACCCTCCGCGGCCAGACGGGGGAGGTCACCACGTGCATCGAGAAGGAATAATGTCTTCACTTTTAGGTCTTATCGAATATATCAAGTGGGATTGTTCTATCGATATTCAAACTGAGCCTATATTATGAACACTATATTTATTGAATACAACAATTCTTCCTGTATTGGATAGAGATTAATGCTCAACGATTATTGAATGGAATAGTACTCAGCATTGGGGCGTTGTACATCGTGATGTCACATCGCAATAAGCACCTCCATTATGGGGGCAAAGGAGTGTTAGTTATAGTTAGGTAGACAGCTATTTAAACAGTACATCTCATAGTTGAAATTATTAGTCTTTATGGCGAGACATTTTTGTGTTTGAAACTGCCACAGCATTTGTCATGTGAGATAAAATAAAAGGTTGTTATTAGTCAAGGTTATGGTATATCTGTATTGATTTGCACCGTGCTACAACCCTCCTCAGTCCTCTCAATGGGACAAAGTTTCTTGAACAAAGATCCAATGATGCATTCCGATGTAGAATCCCTGTAGACTATAAAGCCCATTCCCCAGTCTTCGTGTGTGTTTACTCTTTCTGTGCATGCCCAGCGAATCCATAAGCTATCGTTTTTTTTTTCCATCTGAAGGTGGAAAAGGAAACATACACTTCAACCCAGTGTTCAACGGCAGGCCACATCCTTGTTTCCTCGTTACATCCCTTTCTATTAGCATAACACAAGTAATGACGTGTTTTCATTCATTGACAACCAAATAACACATCATTATGGGCATGTTTCACCCATGTGTTGCAGGTCCGCAAACCTCCATTGCCAACTTCTCTTTTTGCTGTGGCTTTATGTCATCCCTTGTCGTAAAGCAGACCGAAATACCCAATAAAAAACATGTTCCATGAAGTCTGTTTGAGCGCAAACCTCTAACTCCGTGGTCTCGCTTGTCTAATTAAGCCAGGAAGCCTTTCCTATTGACACCTCTGGTTTCCACGCCGTGTTGCTGCCCTGGCCTTTGACTTCACGGCTCTCGTTCCCACATGATTGTAATCATGGATCCACTGCGTGGACGGCAGATGTGGAATGCTCCTCTTAGCCCAGGTGGTATAAATCAATGTGTATTCTGAACGCAAACCCAGCCTTTCAACATCATGGCATCTGTGAATGACGCTTTGAATATGAAATACTTTATTGCGTGTCTGGGGCCTCCTAAGGTAGAAGACGAATAACAAGTTGACTGCTTTACCTCCGTCTGTTGTCATGCATGAAGAAAACAATAGCTCTTCCTTCACAGGAATAATAAAGTGTTATCTTATCTGAAGAGTATGACTGTTCATTTGTTTTTATAGAAGAAATGAAAGAAACACATGTATTCATGAAACCTTTACATATAATTCTATGTTAATCTAAATCAATGTATGATTTCCTATTCAATATTGTCTTGAAGAATAACCTGACAGTAAATTTCAGTGCTCTAGTTCATTCTCTTATAGCTCAGAAAGAACAAGTTTGCGAAAGCATGAGTTGGTTTAAAGCCGACAATTTGACATGCTTGTTTCCATCTCAACTGAGGTCAGGATTTGAATTCCGTTGTTTGTGCCATTTCGATAAAAACCAGGCCAAGAAATACTATCGAGCCCTGCAGTTGGATACAGCAGAAAACAATCCAATCTGGCCTTTCAGAGCATAACACGGTAAGAAATAAAATTCTATCGCTCCAGCGACTTTGGAATCGAATAGGGATTACTTCTTGCCAAAAATCATTTCCATGACCAGTCAGTCTGTACATAAAATATTAATTTAGCGGTTTATAGAGCGGTTTTCAGGGAGCTGCGACCACTCAAAGAGAAGCTTAATGTCTGCCTCTCATTTGATGATAACATTAATACTTTTAAACATTTTGATAATTTACTAACAAACGTGATGGTACAGTTACATCCACATTTGCATTTCAAAATAATACTGTAAACGCATCGCCTTGTTTAAATCTCATCACCATAGCCACATATCTCTATCTATCTCATGTCACATAGCTGTTGATGCAGCAACTTCGCCCGAAAAGGGGCAGGGTATAGAATTTAGTGGCTTCTAGCGTCTGAGGTCTTATAAATGCATAAGATATTGTTGTGAAAATCGTATGTATTTAGAAGAGTCAATTATAATTAGAGTTTCAGACACTTTTTAATCCAAGGGAAAAATAGTGCAGCGAATGGCCGATTGGGGATTATGATAAGTGGGTGTACATTCTTTTGTACTTCCATGTTTTGGAGATGTTCATTTTTTATCTTGTTTCCCTCTTTGATAACTAAAAGTTGGCTATCACTCATTTGAAAGAAGATAAAATCCAAAACTAAACTGTTGCGATTCAACTGCGCACTCGTGTAATGATATTAAAAACAAGCTATATTCACGTACCGGAGTACAATTAAACATTGGCCGACTGCTGAATTATTAACTGGCTACAGCCGTCTAAAATCGACCTTGGTGCACTTACCATGAATGCCGCTTTCTCGCAAAACAGGCCAGTACCGTCCACAGTAGCCCTCACCACTATAGTACTACTCGATTCTACACATTGGGCTGTTAAAGCTGTAGCCTCATTTCCCATAAGATATCGGCTTATCATAGATATCTTTGGTGATAAGCGGTTTGTTTCTCCAGAGTTACACACAGTGCCTCTGCCGACCCCAGTTCGTAAAATTCATGATACTGCAAGTGCAAGGGCTTATCAATCCTCATTGTGGAGATATACATTTACACAACTAAACTATACACAACTAAATATACATTTATGTACATGAACATCTTCAAGATTAACACTGATGACCCTGTCATAAAACTATTCAAATACATTCACATACTCAACACTTTGTGGTTTGTGTATACTTTCGTATAGACAAATATATAGAGGAGACTTGAGGAAGGTGTTCAATACATACATATTGATGAGCAGGAGACATTCCTCCAGAAGTAGAATTGGGAAAAGGTCAGGCATCAGCACAATCCAATTTCAAGTCACAGATGAGTCAAAACAGGCGGTTGTGCGAGAGATAGAGGCTTTTTGTGTGTGTGTGTGGATGTGTGTATCTGTGTGTGATATTTGTTTTTGCAGTGTATGGACATGTGATGCACGTGAATGTGTATGTGCATGCAATGAGTGTGCGGTGTGTGTGCGCGCGGTGTGTATCAGTGTGTGCGGGGGCATGCGTGTGCTAACATTGTTTGAAAGCTCACATCTGGAACAATCAGCATTGGCAACAGCAATCAGAACAGAGAAATGTCTTGTTATGATTTGTTTAACTCTTAAATCAAGAGCCAACAGCTCTGACAAAAGTCCCAGGGTGACTCAAACAATGTCAGCTAAAAAAAGGGCCCAAAAACATAACTAACTGCTTGTCATCAGCAGGCCAGCTTAATTCAAACGCCACATTGATTAATTAGTTATTTCCTGTAATTATACAAGATTTACAGGGATAGTTTGAGAGGCTGAAGCTTGAACTGTCAACTGAATTGATTTAGATGTGGAGTTGGTCTGCTTTCGCTAACATTTTCCTGAGAGGTTGTACGTCTACTTTATTTCCCAGTGACCCTTCACACAAAAAACGAAATGGTGCATGTGTGAAAAGAGTAGTTATGACAAGAAGCCCAGGGTCTGTCTGTCTGTACCCGGGAAGCAGTCCAGCCGGGGGCCATAGGGTCGACCGCGGCCATCTTAATTAAGGACAGGACCAGGGTGTGGAAAACAGGGCCCTTAACAAATTTCGGAAGTATTTTGATGAAGTATAAACTCCGGGGTTATCCCGAGCACGTTAATCAGCTACAAAAGCAAACACGTCTGTCGGAGCTGGTTAGTGTAATGCTTGGTGGCTTTTCAACCAAAGCGTCGTTCTCACCACTTCCATTGCCCAGAAACGCTGGCACACCCGGGCCAGAGCAGCTGCAGCACACATTATGCTCTCTCCTCGATTGGTTTCACATCGTTAAATGCCTTGAAAGAGCAATGATTTTGCTCATACTCATTTGCACGTTCGATCCAAATACATTGTAAGGCTTATGCGGGGGTTTCTATGATTAATGCACAAGCAACTCACGTTTGAAGGCCGTTTCCTCTTTTTGCACAGAATATAACATTACGTAGTCAAATATTTGCTCAAATACACTTCTGGTTGTCATCTCCTGAAATAAAGAAGAAAACAAACTCTTTCCGGGTGTTGAATTAAACAAAGGTGACGTGTTTACGCAGAAACCTGCGAAAATCCTAATTAAAAGAAAATTACCGCTTCAATCGGAATTAAATAACGCTTGACCTTGTCCTGACCTGAAGGCCGGTCGCCGCTCTGAAGTGCTGCTAGACGGTCTCGGGCGGGGTACTGCTCCAATCAGGCTGATTTATGCCCAGTGACTACCCCCAGCTGGTCCCACAGCCCGGGCCAAGCACTGGCATGCAGAGCTCAGCCGGCCACGGCAGCGGCCTCTTGGAGACACAAAATACGGGCCAATCGTTGAATATATACGAAATCTGTATTATCGTCAGAAAATTATTAAATTACTAAAATAATATCATAGGATATTAGTGTAGAAATGAGCCAAATCAAAAGCAGGGGTTACACACATGAGTAACCCCAAATAATACAAATAGAAATTGAAATTCATCCACAAAATGAAGGAAAGTGAATTTGTTTAGTGATTAAGAGATGGGAAAGATGGTAGAGAGAGAGAGAGAGAGAGAGAGAGAGAGAGAGAGAGAGAGAGAGGAGAGAGAGAGAGAGAGAGAGAGAGAGAGAGAGAGAGAGAGAGAGAGAGAGAGAGAGAGAGAGAGAGAGAGAGAGGGAGGTCTGATGTGAGAAGGAAACACCATTCCGACCTTACGGAGGAGAGGAGAATGAGAGAGCACAGTGGAGGAGAAAGAGAGATCATAGAGAAGGAGAAAGAGAGAGCATAGAGAAGGAGAAAGAGAGATCACAGTGAGGGAGAAAGAGAGAGCATAGAAAGTAACTACATGTTTTATTTTGAACTGTTTTTGTCTCAGTCAATCCCAGTTCATACATCCACATTACTTCTTGTATGTATTTATACATTCTGTACACATCTCGCCTCCATTTCCTGTACTTCACTCTGAAGCAAGTCTGTTTATGTTCTAGGTTTAACGTTGTTATTTTGCCATTATTCCATCGTGTGTGTTCACATGGCAACAATTGCACTTCTAGCCGTGCCTGGGAGGATATATTCCATGCCCAAAGCCTTGTGTAAATTGTGCCTCATATTACACAGAACATGTACTACGCCGACATAACAGCTGGCTTGTTGAGAGCTGTACGGTTTAAGTCCGTTGCCTAGGTATACAACGGCAGAGGATGAAACAGGCAACCCAATGATCTACCGGCATCTACCTAATTTTAATATTTGTATTTTGCCGCATGGGAATAATTGTAAGATAAATCAATAGGGATATGAACACGGATATTAACATTCAGCAGGTTCCTATCTATAAGTGTGGCCAGACTGAATTGTGAGGAACCATAACTGGTGTGCAGAAGAGTAGCTGTGAGAGTTTGCTCGATGTTATGCTGAAAAGTTGGATTGTTATAAATCTACAGTGCCTTTCATCCACAACAGTACTTGGGCTTTGACTCAGGTTTCCATATACATTAAAAGGTTCAACATTCACAGCCAGATGTTTATCGTAGATCATGCTATTGGATTGATGTCCGGTTAGCACCACTGGGAAACCCAAACTGATTAAAAAAACCTTGTTAAAAACAACCTCAGTTTGAAGTAAATCTGTTTCGTAAAGGTTTTATAAAAGAGAAAGACTGCTTCAAGTTCACTGTAGAAACTTTATTTTAATCCAAACATTGTACCGTGTATCATTTAACGTTACTATAAGGGAATGGCCCGTCTATGCACTATTTATGCGGTATGTTTTTTATTTGAATAGTACTACTGCAATATCTTGTACGATATCGATATCTGGAACAGCAGTAATTGGTATGTTAATCAGAATACTACTGTGATATCTGGTGTTGTTTTAATACTACTGTGGTATCTGGTGTATTTTTAATACTAGTACAGTGATATCTGGCATATTTTTGCTACCTCGCTATCGGTATGTTGTTAATACTACTTCTGATATTTGGTGTTTTTAATACTTCTTCTGTGATATCTGCTACCTCGCTATGGGTGTGTTTCGGGGTGCTGGTGGGACTTTGCACCTCTGCTTTTGATTTATCTGCTAATACTTCTAATACTGGTGCAGAGCCTCGCCCCCATCCGGGGTGCCTCTAGGGCAGGTGTCCTCAAAGTTTTGACAGCCGAGGGCCAATTTAGGAACCCAAAATTTGACTGAGGGCCGCCAAAGGAAAAAATTTGGCGGGAAACGCCGTCAGCATCCCAGTGGTGAAAAAAAAACATTGCTCCGTGGACCTCTGGGAGTGAGGTCAAGTGAGGTCTAAATTACGAAACTGAGGTTCATCCTTTCAAAGTAATGTACAGTCGGATTAAAACTAACAAATGTAACAGGATTTAATTGAAAGCTAGAGAGTCGACTTTTCTCTTTATATTTATTTATTTTTGTATAAATTAACATTGATATAATAATAATAAAAAAATGTTTTTTCAGGAATGTTTCTGCGGGCCGCCATTGGCCCGCGGGCCGCACTTTGAGGACAAATTCTCTAGGGAGTGAGGAACTGTTTATATACAGCCTTTTTACCTAGGTAAGCTTAGCTACAATTCAGGACTTTATATGCTTGAAAAAACGAGTGTAAAATGATTACATACATAACTTATTCAGACCTAATTTTGAGGATGATTTTGTGGAACATGCATGTTAAAGCATGAGAAGGTAGAGCCATATACAGGTGTTGATGTTAAGCCTTCTCAGTGGGCTAACTTGCCACAGATTCATAGATTTTTAATGTTTCGAGAAACACAAAGCATTGATCAAAGTGTGTATGGATGTATAGATACAAAAATTTGAATCATACAATAAGCATGACAAGGCATTCTTTAAGTTCATAAGACTTTTATATGTACAATAAATATGAAAAGATAACAGAGTAACTCAACATAATTACAGTAAAGTTTTTAAAGGCTGTTGATTTAGGTCAATAACCCCCTGTCTGAAGTTTTATAACATAACACTTACAATATTATATGGAGACATTGTTAACGAAACATTAACTGTTTAATTCATCATCGAGCTGGTACAAGAGATTCTGACCGCAAAAATCATATATCTCCACTCTATTTGGGTACTGGTAATGTAAACATTTTAAGTTTTTATATTTTGCCATACTGTCATATACTGTATATTGTTTGTTGCAGTATGTATGTAAAAACTATTTTTATAAACAGTTCTACCTTATGATGTACAATAGCAAAAGTAAAACAACTATTAAAAAAAAGTTCTTTCTATAAATATTGTTTTGTGTATTTATTGTTTTGTGGCAGAAGTCTATGGTATATGAGCGATGATCCTGCTTTAGCTAGGATCTAACTGTATCTCCGCGGGAAATTGTGTGTTTAAGGTGAACACATGTCTTCAGTGTGCTTTGGGTTTAAATAATTGACTATCTCCCTGATGCCGTCATCGCAAACCGTCGTTTGAGAATTGTCACCGATATTCTCCCCCCTAAACTTTTTCCAGGTGTCTGCAAAAGAACCCGCAAAAGCCTCAGCAACAGAAAAGTTGAAAATATTAATCAAAATAATCATTTGAATGATTTAAATTAAATATAGGCAAAAACTTTTGAAAAACAAAAAAAAAGTGCCACGCAATATCATTGAAGACTTATATTCTATAATGTATGTGTGGAAAGTGTAGAACAATGAATCAACCAACCTTCAGCGACCGTAGCGAGCAATGTGTAGCTTTCAGGGTGATCCGTGACGTTTCTACGTTCCACCTCTGCGATTTCCAACAACTGTAAATCCTCTGCGAGGGTCATAAAAGGCAAAAAGGTGCGTTTTACAATTTTAACTATCTCAAACAAAAAAAACAACGTTTTTTTCTGAAGCTACACATTACCTCCCACGGTCTTCCAGGTTTGGAGTTCCACCTCCATCAGCCCCAACTTTTCGATGGCGATGGTTCTGATGTCACCTGAGTCGTTTCTCGCCGGTTCCACCTTGTAGACGAGAACGTTGTTTCGGTAACCATTGTGACACTTGCTCTGGTTCGTTTCGGCCCGAAGCTCTGGAAGCAAGAACCAGGACAATGGTATCATGGCAGGCTTTGGACTGATCGTCGAATCAATCATTCCCTAACGTTTTGTGCTGAGGAACAGAAACAATCCCCTGTGAAAATACGAATAATAAAAGTACAATCTAGTGTCAAATGTATTCCATGTGCATTGATGGTTGGTATAGACTTTAGCTTACAAAGAAAGTGTTGGGGGCGAAGCACGCAACAAAAATAATAAATACAAATGCACACAAATCAAATATTTTATGTCCAGTGGCGTGTCATTCGTGGTTGGTCACATTGACGAATGGCATTTAATTCACATTGTTTGTGTCAGGAATATTTGTTAACAGAAATCTGTAATTGACTTTGCCCGCTTTGCCCTGGTCCCTTCAAGCTTATTTCACGTTTGTGGATCTTCTTATCCATTCGTTTAAATCCGACAACATTCAAGGTGCTCCAAGCACTGCCTGGAGGCCCATTGGTGTTCCTCAGGGCACTACGTTCAGGCTACTACTCTTCTTCTTGCCGTTATACCTGGGCAGGTCTTGCAGCATTTCCCTGCTGACTTGGTGGGTCGTTTGCAGGGGTACTGGTTGGGACAGGTGATGCGTCGGCAGTCCTGCAGGCCGTCGCTGCACGAGCACAGGATGCACTCCAGGATGCGTCCCAGGACAGGGTGCCATGTCTCCCCATGGGAGTACGTCTTACTGTTGTATGAACACGCTGGGGGGGAGAGGGGAGACACATGCTGTTAAGGATGTGACTCGGACAGCAACAAGGTTAATCGGTGGACTAGTAGTTATTAGTGATTAATATGAATTATCATTATTACAATTTATTTTGTGTTTTAGAATCATAATAACACATTAACATATATAACATATAACATATATTTAACACAATGGTTATAACAATAATAATTATTATTGTTATACCATTATTATTATAATCAATATCTTTACTATTATCAGTCTACTGTTATCCTTGTGCCTAACCTTTTCTTCGCAATAATGACAAAAGTATTTGGCCACCTAAAGTGCCAAGTAGTAAAGCAGGGTTATGTTGTAGTTGGGAGCTGCTGCGGAGCAATTTGGAACAATACAAGAGGTTAAAAAACAAACCTTTCTGCTGTTTCTTCTGTAAGAAGATCTTGACAGTTGTGTCCGCGGCTCCCTTCAGGTTGAGCTTGCCCAGACCCAGGCCCCAGGGCCCCGACCTGGGGCTGCTCTTCAGTGAGGACAAGGTTGCCCCAAGGACCCCCGACCGGTCTCTCACCAGTGGCTCCTCAGAGCACTGGTCCACAGAGTGTCTCTGGTGTCACCGGGCAGACATAAACCCAGTGTTGAGTTAGTGGATACTTGGGTTACAATCTGCAAGAATGGTTTTATTCAAGACTTGATGTATGTAACACACATATTAAATAACTGTCATCATGATTATGAATGGACTTACAACGCCTCGGTTCAGCTGTTGGTTTCCATCCTCTATGGACGAGGAGCCGCTGGTCATCTGATCTGGAAGGAGGATCAATCATCAATGTGTCAGTATGCAGGCATAGTGCATGCAACGTCCATCGAGTAGCCACTTATCATTATGAGCACGTTCCACTACAGATGTGTCGCTGTAATTGGCAGTCAAGCCAGGTATATGGGACGCAGACAGATCAGATCCGTGCTAGGATATTCTATGTACATCACAATATATGAATGCAGACATAAGGAGTGTGAGGACCTCTGCAGACCATGCAGCAGGTGTCTGGCAGGGGGACGGGGGAGGAACAGCTCAGGGACTGGCAGGTCTTCAGTGCGCAGAAGATGTTCCCATTCTGGAGGAACCGCAGGTAAAAAGAGATGCATCACTTCATTGGTATACACATTCATGTTGTGGATTTAAGAATATAAATATTTATAAGAAATGGATAATCTGCGGTTGAGAAAGAAAGTACCAATATTTTTAAAGTCTATGAATTAAATATGAATCCAGCTTTTACATATTTCTACGTTCAGAATTCAGAGTTCAAAATGATGGAACATTTTCCGGAGTTACTGCTGATGGAGACAGTAGAGCAGGTGAGGGGCCGAGCATGTTCCAGAGACACATGGGTCAAATCAAAGGGGATCTTCATCGATAGGTTGGAACTGACCACAAGGATTGCCGACATAAAAAAAATTTTTTTGGACAATTGGAATAAATTGTTTCCGTTTCAGAAAAAAGCTGTCAAAGCTAGTTTGGGTTATGTTTGTGTTGTGGGCCTGGGACTTGGGTCTAAGACGCAACGTGTTATGTTAATAACATCTAACGTTAGAGGATAACGGGGGACTCACCGAGCACGTGCACATGACGCACTGGTTGGTCTGTCTGGACGGGAACAGGTCGTGTTTGGTGAACGACTCCCCTGGTTGGTAAACACTACCGTTGTACCGACAGGTCTTCACCGAGGCTCGGAGTCCTGCAGGGACCCGGAGCTCGTCTGCAGATAGAAGAACCCAACAAACATTGCAGTATTCACGAGGGGGGAATAACGATGTTTATACGTTAGAGCTGTGTGTGTGCTGGGCTAACCTGGGCAGCGGGGGCAGCACTGTTGCGGCTCGGTCACTGAATTCTCACAAGTCAACGCAGGACACCTGATTGTGTTACATTTCACATGGCCCGCCTAAGAGATGGACGCCGACGGTTAACGAGGCAAACACTGAACTACACAAACACGCCCACACACACACACACACACACACACACACACACACACACACACACACACACACACACACACACACACACACACACACACACACACACACACACACACACACACACACACAGTGGCGGTATACAGCGGAGAGAGAATGGTCACGTCAATGAAACAAACGAAGTCGTAAAAAGGCTTTTTTTTTTGCGTAAAAGGCTGTGGTAGTGGAGGCATTTTGGGACGATAAAGAATTGGCACCATAAGCTACCTCCGTACACATGCAGCGCATACAGAACATGAAGCCAAAGGGCTCGAGGTAGGGATGCCAGCTGTCTCCGGGACTGAAGATCTTGTCTTTGAAAGTGCATGTCGTCCCCGACACTGAATGAAAAAGATATGGCAGCCATCAGATGTGTAGGCATGTCACGCATTATCAAATAAACAAAATACACCCAAAAATGTTTTTGCTTTCTTTATTTTGTTTCAACAAACTGAGAGAAAAAAGGCTACAGAAGGCAGACCAACGATTACAATGGTATTCAACAAAGAATAAGGAAATGTAAAATGTAAAAATATATATATGACTTGAGTTACGAACTAATTTGACTTTAAACCTATGTAATCAGTCCAGAACAAGTTGCCTTATGGTTCCCCTCACCTTTTGTCGTTTTCAGCTCTGCATCCGCCAACCAAGTTATGAAAATAAACAGAGAGATGAGCTTCATGTCTTGAATATGTTAAGAGTGGGTCTTCTACGCGAAATAAAAGTTAGTTAGATCCTGCGTATCTTCAGGACAGCGAGAAACGAGGATAAAAAGCAGCTATTTATCATTTATTCACCCGAGGCGCCCCCTAGAGGCGCGGAGAGGACACGTGCATGAGAAGGTTGTGAAATGACGCTTCGGTGCCAAGCGGTTGTGCAAAATCCAAAACAATGAACTAGAATTGTGTTATGAGATATGCTTTGATCAATTACACTTAATACTTTCATTCATATATTAACAATCCTACATGATTGGCACACAATGGATGCAGATCAGTAGGACCGGAAAGTAAATAGATGGCTAAATGGCTATCCTTTGAGGTAATTATGAGAAAACATTTCTAAAATAGGCTTACTATGGATAGACTTTTGGAACAAATTACTTGAAAATTGCTATACAGTGTTTTTGTTAGTTTTTATTTGAAATATGTTACCTTTTACATACATGTATGCCGATGGCAACAATCATAAAGACAGACAAGGGTATGTCAAATAAGAAACATTATAAAGCCAGGAAATAAATAAAACATCCATTTAAAATACAACCCGCTTGCTTTAGACCTGTAGGAACCAGACTTTTATGAACACACAACATAGCAGACACGACCACAAATATGTTCATTTCATGAATAATAAAAAAATAAATTCTAAAATCTCCCTCCTCTTTTGGAACCTTTGCCATAACTGCCCGTTTCCATCACGGTTTAAAAACGCCTGGTTTAAATATCATCGCTAGATGGCGCCAAACATTCCCATAGCAGACGTCCATTGATTAAAAACATTTGTTTGCGCCTTCTACCGTTTATTCCTGGGCTACTACAATACGTTATTTGTGTGTGGAAGTTTGAAACTTATTCAGTAAATCACATAGCCCTATTGAACCTCATTAAAAAAAAACAATTCTGGTGTACAAACCAGTAAAAAAAATAAAATAAAAAAATAATGAAGATAAAAACAAACAGAAAAGGTTTCATAAGATGAGTTTCAAGGGAACAGTGCATGTACAAACAGGTTATAGCTTCACAATCACAAATCGTTGAATTTATTCCTATCATCAATGTGAAATACTGTAGTCTCGAGGACTATCGTTTTACTGAACAAAATGTAGTGCTTTTAGCAGCCTATATATGCAGCCTTATAGCGAATGTATGTTGTCATCACAGTATATCAGAGGCCATTTCAGGAACTTGTAGTCATTTATCTGGAAAACCGGTTGTCACTTGCGACTTACTTTGGAAAAGAGAAAACACTTTATAGACCTTTTTTAAAACCAGTTGTAATGGAAATATTCCACTAAAAAGCGACCACACACCTCAGTGGGTGGATGTATGCACATGTATGTTTGAGCCCTGTCCCTATGACAATGTATTAAGAGATACTGCAGGACAGCATCGGTGCTGGGGGGCTCTCGGACCGTCGTCTGGTACACTTTAACGAGAATATTGCTTCTTGAACGTTTAAAAACTCACACTAACACAGAGAGAGGGAGCAGGCGGGGGGGGGGGGGGCGGGCAGGGCCCTCAGGACTGACTGCTGCCTGCGTCAGGCCCCGCAGCCCCCGGGGGATCCTCCAGCTTCTGCTTCTTCTTGGCTCTGATCTGGTTCATGGCCTCCTCGATGGAGCGCTTGTCGCGCTTGTTTGCCGTGGGCACTGTGATTGGTCCAACCGTGAAGGTGGGAGAATGGAGAAGTGACACAAGTAAAAAATTGTATTCTAAATGTAAATATATGAAATTTGCAGTTTAGGATTATTATATGGATTATTCTAGAATGTGTCTGGATAGTATAATGTTGATTGAAAGTCGGCTAGGTGCGCTCACCACAGCCATAGGCACTGTTGGCCTCCAGCGTGTGCGCCGCGTCCTTAGCGGCAGACGTCCCGATCAGGTGGCTGTACTTGTCCCGGTAGTTGGAGGCGGGGGACGCCTCCAGTTTATTGGTCTTCAGAGAGGTGGCCTGCTCCAACGCTGCCTGCTCCTGGAAACACAAAATGGCGTCGCGCTCAGTTAGAGAGAGGGGCCGGTAAAGACAGGGCTTAAAATGGGCGTATATGTGTACACATTGTGAATGTTCTTTATACTTCTTGAATAAAGATGAAAAAATTATATATGTTAAGAGTGAAGCCAGGCCCCTTGCAAGTAACTGCTATACAGTACAAGTGATTACAAGTAAATCTTTTCTATCACATTTTTATGTCCAGGTTGTCTCGTTGTCAGGACGTTATGAGATTCAGTTGTGGTTTATGATTAGACTTTTTTGTGCCTGTGCTAATTCTACAGTCGTACATGTTCATGACGGAGTTCTCAAGAATAATTATCCTACATTACCTATAATAATACATTTAAATTTTCTGCAATAGGAAAAAAACAATGATGATGGAGGAAACGGATGATAAGGTGAAGCTCTTCGCCGGTCGCGTTGCATCGCTGAATTAGCGGTCTCTTTCCAAGGAAACCAAAAAGAAACGTGCCGGCCTACAACTCAAACCGTGTCCCTCCACAGACTATACGCACCTCTTGTTTACTTCGCATCTTCGACAATTGGTGCCGTCATTGGAACATCAGTGGGCAGATAAAATACCAAAAAGGTACTGCACACAAACGGTATATAGCCGAGCACTCCTAGTTGTTCATTCCATGTTCTCCTATGTGCTCCTCCTGCTCCCCACGCTACAGCGCGGCGTGTCGGTGGGAGCCCTCGTGTAGCTACGGGGTTAGTGTGAGCCGGTGTGCGCGTGCGGCTCCGTGCGGCGGTCGTACCTTGAGCTTGCGGCGCTGCTCGGCCACCTGTGGGTTCCACTCCTCCCCCTTTCGGTACGCCTCCAGCTCATCGTCTGTCGGGGCAGACTCCTGCAGACAGACACAGCACAGCGTGGGGGAGTTTAAAGTGTTGGCACGCCACGCAGACTGGGAGGAGCGCTCAATGACTGTGAGCGGGGGAAGGTGGTGGGGAAGGGTAACTGAGAGTATGAGAGGACGAATTTGAAGAATGGATTGATGTGTTTATGAGTGGGCGCATGTGGGTATGAATGGGTAAATATGTGTATGAGTGGGTGAAAGTGTGTGTAGGTGTGCATGAGTGGGTGAAAGTGTGTATGAGTGTGTGAAACTGTGCATGAGTGGGTGAAACTGTGCATGAGGGGGTGAATGTCTATGAGGGGGTGAATGTCTATGAAGGGGTGAATGTCTATGAGGGGGTGAATGTCTATGAAGGGGTGAATGTCTATGAGGGGTGAATGTCTATGAGGGGGTGAATGTCTATGAGTGGGTGAATGTCTATGAGGGGGTGAATGTCTGAGTGGGGTGAATGTCTATGAGTGGGTGAATGTCTATGAGTGGGTGAATGTCTATGAGTGGGTGATAGGTTGTACGAGTGGGTGAAAGTGAGTATGAGTGGGTAAACGTGGGTATGAATGAATGAGTATGAATGTGACGCATTCATTATCAAGCCTTGTGTGTGGCCATCAAGTTGAGAGATCCACACATCCACCATTAAAACAAATTTGATCTATTGTATACCCCACCTTCTTGAAAAGCATGACGTAGCGACTCTCCTCGTCCTCTCCGAAGGAGAAGGAGGCGAGCCCGGCCACCTCCGCAACATCATGTCTGCAGGAGCAACGCAGAGAAGTGGCTTTAGTTGAGAGGAATTTTATAGAAATGTGTATATTTGTACCTTTGTAAAAATGTTGCTTCTCTGCACTCAATCGGAATCATCCCACTGCCCATACCACAGCCACTATCGCCTCACAGAATTCAAAAATGTATGACTCAGTCTCTAAATCCTCTGGACAACACAGAATTACGGATTCAGCAGATTGACATCTTCACATGGATAATGTCAACCATTAACCTGGGGTCTTAACAGACAGACACAATGCTTCAAAGTAGTAATACAGCCTAAAAAGTAGCACCCTAGGTCCTATTTTTTTTTTGATGTGTGTAATATTGTACTTCATCCGATTCGGGATTACAATTTGTCCCAGGCTGCCGTTTCAGGACTCCAGCGAGCCAGCGTGCAATTGACCTACATTACCCAGAATGACTTGCGCTGGCCTCTCACAACATCAGGAGTCTACATTGTGTAAACTAAACATTTATAAATAGAATAAATGAATCCAATGAACTATTTGTATAGCAGCATTTGTTATTAATAGGGATGCAACGATGTATCGGACGAACATCGGTGACGGACGATATTCGCGTTGTTGACTGCCATCGGCCTATCGGAAAATACGAAGACATTCACCGATGGCAGTGGCCGATGTTTACATGTTTAATGCTTCCTCCTTTTGAAATGTCACTGGAACATGTCTTACAAACTGAATTTCGCTGATCTTTCTCTGAGACAGTGAAATACTCCCACACGGCCGACATTTTCTTTCACTTTTAATTGTAAACCAACCACACGTGTGCGCGGGCACACGTGTGGTTGCAAAGCTTCCTCGGTTGCTAAGCGACGCCAACGTTATTTCTGTGGCCATATTTTCCGTATGCTCAAGACGTGTCTAGTTCACCGTCATTCAGGCTCAATAAAATGAATAGTGATCTGTTTTCGGCACATGTAGGCCTATCTGCCTAAGCCCACGTTAAAATAACTTTGATGTTGAATGTTGATGGCGCAGTTGTTGAAATAAACAGATTGATTTCATACAAATCATAAAAGCCTCTCCCTGTGTCATTGTGTGTGCGTGTATACGAGGTGCATTGTCTGCGTACGTGCGTTGGGGGTTAGGGTTTGTTTCCCTGGCACAAAGGGGAAATAAATAACAAAAAAACACTGGTATCGGCTATCGGCCAAATTGTTATTTTAAACATCGTATCGGCCCAGAATTTCACAATCGGTGCATCCCTAGTTATTAAGGTTGAAGGCTACATGTATACAATATGCCACCCAGGCGATCAAATTTCAACCCTTCCTTTGGGACAACGCCCGTGAGAGATCTTCGTGACCAGGCTGGGAGAGCCAGACTGGAAATGCAAATTTCAGTTCAGCCAGTGGTGCATTATGGTACTTTTAGATGTACTTTCCTATTAAATCCCAATGCAACAACGGCAGCAATTTCTCCGTGTGACATAGTAGTATTAAGCGAGTCAAGCTGCAAACTGTAAAATAGGGAGCGTTGTACATTACCCATATTAATGGATGATGATGTCAAGTGTTTAGACTTCATAACTAAGAGTACTTAGTTTATGAGTATACTTATCTAATTGTACTTACATTATACTTCTTTCTATCTTCCCCATGGGTGTGTATTTTCTTTTGGGCTGCGTACTGTCCTGAATAAAATCTGAAACCTCCTTCTCCATCTGTAGAAGAACATACAGCACACATGTAGCATGTTAAAGATACATAATCCATACATGATTCATGGTAAAGATACATCAACATAAGGGGTGTAACGACGATACACACATTTGTCCCCAACTGCCACGGTACAGGCACTTCCGGGCGGTTACAGAGGGAGACCGCTGTGCGCAAGTAAATGTGGCGTACATGGCGTTTATATGGCGAATGTAAAGGCTTGTTTTGCGATGCCGAATTTAAAAATTGAAGTGGGATTGCCCCCCGGACCGTTTAGCCAAATTATACTACTCCGACTCAGTTATCCGACTCCGTAACTACGGAGACCCCTGGATACGCAATGCAATTCGCCGCCCGACCGATCTTATATGTTGACTACAAACCATGTAAGCAGTGTTGTAAATAAACTTCCACAGCTTTCAAATCAAATCTTATTTGGTGTTTTTATTGGTCCTTAATGTGCAAAGTTAACAATGTACAAAGTAAATAAGGTGCAAAGTCAAACTGGAGAAGTGATTTGGGAAATGATTTTGGAGGACCAATGACAGCCCTTGCCGTCTCTGTTGCGTCGACGATAGTTAAAAAATATTGGATGTGAACGTGAGCTACGGAGAGAGGGTCTCTGACAGGGTCCCCGGCTACGTCCAGGTGTTACTATCACTGTTGCTGTGAACACAAAAAACGAGCTGTGCAAACCCAGCTCACGACACTATTTCAACAACCCCTGTCCAGGAATTCAGAAATGCAAACGCCATAACCAAGTTTATTGGTGTTTTCATTGCTGCTGATCTTCGGCACATTCTCTGTTGTTGACAAACAAGCAGTTTTAAAAATGTTCCCCTTAACTATGAACCGTACCGTCCTGTTCCCTACTGTGACTTCAAAACTGAGGTACGTACCGAACCGTGACCTTTGTGTACCGTTACACCCCTAATAAACAATACATGTAGCATGTTAAAGATCCATAATCCATACAGTTTAACAGCGCTAGTGAACCCACTCTTCTGGAATTCTATCACTATACTTAGTGATGGGCATTAGACCACAAGCGTACGAGCAGGTTAACCCCCTCTCGAAGGCAGCAGTCCACATAAACCGCTGGTCAGACCGAGCTCCCCACATCAACTCACACTGGGGCTTGTATTGTAAGAGCCCAAGAAGCTTCATCCTCTATCGGACGCTGCCATCAACATGAACCGCTGTCGAGACAAGAGTTCCTCACATCCAAACACACCTCCCACACACACCACTGCTTTCGGAGCAAAGTTGAGCGTTCACACTTGTTTGCAGAGAGGACACAAGCAATCAAAAAATCTCTATTGAATAAGTAGCATGATAGATTAGCTCTATTTTTAATCAATAAAAACTGTGAACCAACTTCAATGACACTACTTTACATTAATTGGCTAACGCTTTTGTCCAACGCGACAAAAACTCCAATTAATAGTGAAGATATAACTCAAAAAGGGCAAGAATCATTGGAGTACATAAACTTGTGCTACAATAACCCTTGATATACAAACAGTCAACGTCAAAGATATCCCTGAATCCCCATAGCTTTGGACCTGAGGAAAGGGAGGGGGCTGGGATTAAGTTGGTTGCAGTCTGCCACTTTATCACTAGAGGCCACTAAATGATATACTGTACCTTTAAAGATTACTGGAAGAGCTCACCTTTTTCCTAAAATCAGCCTTCTTTCTCTTTTCATCCTCTTGCATCTTCTTCATTCTGGCTGCTTGCTCTGAAAAGACGTAAGGGCATCTGTCAGGGTTTTTAATGTTAAATACTTTCTAACCACAGTCCTATATACAAAGAATAATCTTAATATAACCTTTTATTAGTCCTTCACTTGCTGTGCTATGTAAACAACCATTAAAACATTAAAAATAAACAATAAATCATGCATTTTAATTAGGTATTGGATTTGACAATAGGATATATACAATAAAACACAAACTAACGTGTATTTATAGGTCGTGTCACTGTGATTAGCATTCATGTGTAGGTTGAACTAAGTTAACAGGTTTGTGTTGACCTAAACGAGTCTTTTAATAATTTAAGGCGGGACTAAAAAGCGACGCATGCTTGATGGAGAGCTGGCTTGGCCAATCTGAGAACGAGAAAAACATTTCGCTTCCCTTTTTAATAATCCGCATTCCGATATATGATGCCAGTTCATAAATGTCTCATTTCAACAGTAGTGGCGACTTGTGGAGAGTGTGTACCTCGGGCCTTTCGTCGGCTTTCCTTGTCACCGACTGTCGGAGGTTTCTCCATCGAGCTTAAAATTGAGCCTAGGAGGTCCGCCATCTTGGAATAATAGTATTAGCGCCGCGTTATGCGCAGGCGCGACTTTCTGCCTGTTGTTTATTTTCGTTGTGTTTAATCGGGTAACACAGCGCCGTACACAATATGTACCGCCATCTACTGGATTGGAGCGCTTACTATAACGTAGCTTTATCGTTTATCTTTATTTATGTA
>OLKM01000128.1:284109-301609 GCA_900291075.1 Melanogrammus aeglefinus | reverse complement strand
ATTAACAGAGCTGGATAAGCTTTGGTACAAGAACTCTGACCTACAACATTGGCAGCAAACATGAAAACAAGATGAAAATTCAATGAAAATGAACATGACAAAAAAAAGTTCAACATATTCATCAAAAATCATAAAAGTTACAAAACAAAACTTTATTACATCAATTACTTTTCTTGAAAAGGAAACAAAAAGGATCCCTCATGACCTCTGAACTCTGTCATAAACGTCTCACTTTAACAAGTCACCCAAAAATGAACAAATGATTATAAACCTTGGGTACCAATGGATTTTCAAAATATGAGTTTGAATTGATTTTCTTAATAAAAAAATGGTTTATTTGAGGAGATTTGCAAATTAAGAGCGCAGGTGGATACAACATGGCTACACATGGGAGCACTTCCAGTGTGCAACAGTTTAAACCTGGACTTCCAACGTTGGGTTCAAGAGCCAATAAACAGATCACACTTTAACCTCTCTGTATAAAGACAAAGGTCTTTGTAAAAAATCTTTTGCAGAGTAATTGATACATCTTTGAGATCTCATGGGATATCATATAGGATAGATATGGCTTTGCTTTGGAAAGGAAAAGCCCAATGCTGATGTTTTCTCGTTTAATAAATCATAAAGGTCCCCCCATGCTGGCTGGTTGAACCCCTGCTTTGGTGTCATCATAACCCAATTACTCACGCTATGCAAATGGGTTTAACTTAAGCGTCACATTTTTTTGTACATATGAAAATATAAAAAACATTGCAGATAAATGTACCCCGACATTGTTAAATAGTTTTCATAAAGACAACCTCAAAACCACCGTTGTATTTTTTATAGTCATTCCCTGCTGAGCACTTGAACTGTCGGCAGGAATAACTCGTCTAGCTAGACAGAGGGTCAGATTACAAAAGTATTTCAAAATGAGTGTTATTCTATCAGACATAAATCTTTCGTGTTGTGTCGTCCGGCACCTCTAATGAACCCAAGATACGCTTTGATCAACAACAACGAATAATAATTTTTCTGTACATTTGTACATTTAATGTGATCGAAAGACTGGAATTGTTCTGATGACACCAAACAAAAAAAACAAAACAAAACAAGAAAACATCAGCAATGCCATGCCAAAACTTAATTTTACAAAAACATCAAATGTGTAGTAATTATAATATACTAAAAACATTTAAATACTCATTACGGAATCGGGTTAAGGTGATCATTACTAAAAAACTCCCCACAGCAGGGGAGATCTTTTCGAGTCGATCCAACCTTCCGTAAAGAGTTTGAAACCTTTCATTCTTGATGAGGGTACTCGATCTGTGTAAAAATGATCACCCATGGTCCTGGTCTCCATCTGTGTGCTCTGCGGGGGAGGGGGGGGTCCGGTATCTGTCGGGAGTGTAATTAATCCTAGTCCGTCGGTCGGTCGGGGAGGGGCGGGTCGCTCACTCACATTCAATGATCTTCAAGGATCTTCAAGGCAGCGTGGTCATTTGTGAAACAAGTAGATCGGTCTCTGGAAACCTGGGAGAACGGGCAAGGAGGGGATTGATGTTAACGTTAAGGAGCTCTGGATGCTGACCACGTCGAGAGTTTGAGGCTGAAAATACTGGGTTTGGGATCCCTGAATGCTATTTGTTTGAAAATGTCAACTGTTACATTATCGTTAATATCATTGGATAAATACGGCTGAAAAGTACTGAAAGCAAAATAGTGTTCAGCTATAGAATAAAAAAAAAATGCATGATGATACTGTAGGTGGAATTAGATTATGAACAGCTTTAGAATAAATGTAGGAAGCATAAATAAAGATCTGCCTTCTCCGATGTTAGGGAGGAGAAGGAGAAGGCAGATGGGAGGGTGCACCCAGATGTGTGCTAGACAGATCTGTCTCGGTCCGTCATACATCTCGGTGGACCCTCCCGACTGATGTCACCAAAACACAGGAAAAGGCAGATTCAGTTGGAATGCACTGGAGCCCAGAGAGGTTTAAGTGATCCCACCGTGCACACGCACGTCAGCACCGTGCACACGCACGTCAGCACTGTGCATCTACACCTCAACATAGTACACGCACACATCAGCTAGAAACAAATCGGAAGGAAAACACTGAAGTTGTTCTGGATTGGTTACCCTTCGCCGAAGAGTGAGGCATCCCGATGAACTCATAGCTGGCGAAGCCGACTTCGGTGGTCAGGTAGTTGGTGAACTGGTCTGGCTTGAGGCGAATGCTCTTGTAGTTCTTGCTAATGATGTCCTGTGGAGACACAATAGAAAACATCTAAACGTCTTTAACAAAATCCTTTTGGAACTTCAAATCTGAGCTATAGACTCTAGACTAGACATTTTATCAATGGCATCATTTTACCAAATATCATCTTGAAAAATGACGATGCAAATATATTCACGTTATGGTATATATGTCGGGAAAAATATCCCACCCACCAGGAATTGGTAAACAAAGATTTGAGTACTTGTTTTGAGACAAACTCAACAAGTGATTTGACGGCGAAAACATGTAAAAAATGTAAATTAATCATTCAGTATTCAGCCGCCGCCCTTAACCCCTCCCTCCCGCCTCCTATGACATCACTTCCTCTTACGGTGAGCTTATTCCTGCGGACGTAGGTGTCCCAGGGCTGGGGCTCCAGGACGAAGATGCCGCCGGGACGAAGGTGTCGGTAGGCCCGCTGGAAGAACCTCTTCAGCCCCTCGTCGCCCCAGTTCAGGTGCACCCACTTAGTCACGCTCAGGCACAGGATGACGTCGTACTCGGGCCGCTGGGTGAGCAGCAGCCGGTCGCACTCCAGCACGTAGTTGGCCTGGAAACAACGCAGCCCATGAGCACGTTTAAAAATACAACCCAAAGAGGTATGAGAGGAGGGGGGGGGAACTGTTTGGTGGAGGCTTCTTTACCCCTACCTGCTCCTCTATGACATGCATCTGAATGTCACTGGGATTAGCAGTGGATAATGGGTAAATGACAGTAGGACATATATAGTAGGACATGGTAGATTCACCTGCCAAAGTTTAAACCAACTGGAGGATTCTTACACATTAAATACATGTTTATCTTTTGTTTACATTTCAACTGGACCTTTATACATTTAAATCTAGGGCATTTAGTGGACACATTTATCCAAAGCATGAACAGCACCAAGCACTTACAATTGCTAGGTAAACCCATACCCGTATACAGCAAAGAAAGCAAGGATAAGATGCTGCACGATGCTAAGTACTATTTATAAGTGCCAGGACGTACAAACATACGAGGTGGGAGGCTATCGGACTACAGGTGATCTCTGAACAAGTGAGCCTTAAGTACGGCTGATCGATTTGGGGAAATAATCCAGTTGCTCTTTTAAAATGTATTCATGTTCTGAATTATTCACTAAAGCTATACATCCTTCTTTAGCATGACCCACACAACATTGGAAGCAGTCAAAGTATAAACTAGGGGTGCAACGGATCACAGAACTCACGGCTCGGATCATGTCATGGTTTTAAGTCACAGGTCAGATCATTTTCGGATCAACAATAACAAAAAAGATAGCAAGACAAATGTGACTTTAAATAAAATCTTCAAATGTGTAAAAACAAAATAAATTGAAAAATTAGGTAATGAACCCATTTCCTTTAAGCATGGTAAATATTTTTAAAAATAGCTTGTTTCCAAATAAAATAAAAACATTCTAATGTATATATTAAATATTGTAATGTAAAACAATACAAAAGTGCAAACTGAGACATTATTCCTCCTTTTGAACATGGATAGTAAATAAAATAGAAATAACTTGTGTCCTACTAATTGCACTACTAATATAAACTGCTCTTTCCTTTAGGCAAGGCCTCCCTGATGAGATAAATGGATATTATAAACATCTTTATTTAACTATGAATTGTAGAAGAAATATAAATACGAATCTTGCTGATCTCCAGTCAGTAAAAGTAACAAATCAAATTTGCATCTTTTGCATATCGCGTTCTATTACATTGCGATGTTGGTTTGAATTTGATTAATCCTTCAGCCCTAGTCTTGAGTCTCTCACGGAAGCTAGTGAGCGACTCTGTGGTTCTGATATTGGCAGGGCTGATGTTGTTTCCAACAATCATGCACGACAACTTCTATTTTAACTTGGCGCATGACATATTCTGGTCATCTCAAGTTAGTAACTTAGTCTCCAGGCTAGATTTACGCACAGACCTATAATTAGGAATATTTTGAAAGAAGAACAATCTATTAACAAAATTAAATAAAAATAGATCTTCAATATTTTATCAACGGAAAGCCAATTTCTAAAAACATCCCAGACACCGTCAGAAACTTATTTCAATAATCGATAACATTTTTATCTCCAAGTAAAAGTCAATCTATCAACATTATCCCAAAATTAACATGACTATGTCATAACAGCTACATTGAGCCTGCTTGGTGCTTTGTTAAATAAACAAGAACCATTTACAGATATTCAGTCTTAAAAATCTGCTTACCCAACATCCTGCCAGGATGTTATTATCACACACACACACACACACACACACACACACACACACACACACACACACACACACACACACACACACACACACACACCACACACACACACACACACACACACACACACACACACACACACACACACACACACACTACCTTGAGGAAGGAGACGTTGGAGGGGAACTCTCCTGGCTGGATGGGGGGCTGCTCTGTGAGCGGAGGGGCCGCGATGGGACCCCTGGTGCGCAGAGACAGGGGAAAGTGGCAGCCCCCAGGACCTCCGGCGGGATCTACACAGTCCTCCACCGCCACCTCCTCCATCCTGCTCCTCTGCAGCTCCCTCCTCCTCCTCCTGCTCTCAAGATCCTCCTTCTGTAACTCGTCCGCGCCCCCCTTCGTTCCCTCCCTCCTTCCCTCCTTGGTTGCTTGCTCCTCCTTCCTCTGCTCCTGCACCTTTTTGGGACCCAGTTCCGCTTTCCCTTCACGTTCCTCCTTTCCGTCTTGGAGCTCCTTGGTTCCTTGGTCCTCCATCTCTTGCTCCTCCTCCTTCTTCCCCTCCCCTTCTTCTGCGTGACGGCTGACCCCTCCTCCTCCACCTCCTCCTTCTCCTCTTTCCACCACCGCCTCTCCATTCTCCCCCGTGCCTCCCACCTCCATGTGCTCCTCCTGTTTGTCCCCAGCTGCCTTCACCCCCTCCTGGCTCGTCCTCCTCCTCCTCCCCTCCTCCTCCTCCCGGGCCTGCCGGGTCTCCAGGTCAGACAGG
This sequence comes from Melanogrammus aeglefinus, assembly GCA_900291075.1. Taxonomy (NCBI): domain Eukaryota; kingdom Metazoa; phylum Chordata; class Actinopteri; order Gadiformes; family Gadidae; genus Melanogrammus; species Melanogrammus aeglefinus. Next base: position 296,357 of record OLKM01000128.1, on the reverse strand, counting down.
TAGTGTCTGATGTTCTTGCGCGCCGCGCGCACCAGCCCGCCGTCGATGTCCACGCCCAGAATGCGCGCCGGCCGCAGCGCCTTGGCCACGTAGAGGGTCACGTGGCCGGCGTTGCAGCCCAGGTCCAGCACGTCCTTCCCCCGGAACCACTCGGGGCGCAGCACGCGGAGGCGGGGGTCCTCGCTGGAGCCGGGGTTGCGGTAGCCGTAGTATTTGTTGTAGTTGCCGTACTGGAACTTAGTCGGCTGCGGCTTGTGCTGGTTGTAGGGCTGTTGGTGGTGGTGGTGCTGCCCCCCATTTCCGGTCTTGGGTCCCCCCCTTGGCGTGCTGAAGCCCTGGGTCGCCGGAGGTCTGGGCCCGTGTTGTTTGGTGACCGCGCCGCACGACGTCACGGGGAGATCCGTTTTCCCCGAGTTGCGGCGGCGTCTCCGCCTGCCGGCGTGCTGATTGGTCACGGCCGGCAGGGCAGGCGACGTGACAGTGTCATCGTGGGCGCTCTGCGCTTGCTCTGTGGCGCAGGCCTGCACGTCCTCCTTGGCGCCGTGCGAGGCGGGCTCTTTAGCGGCACTGGGGGCCTCCTCTGCGATGACTGCACTGGGTTCACTGGGGGCGGGGGCGGCGGGGCTCGGGTCGACGTCCATGCCTGTGGCGGGTTTCCCCTCGGAGCCCTTTCCTGAATCTGATGACATGTGGAGCTGCTGTACCGCCGTCCCACCTCCTCCACCTCCACCACCTCCATGGTGTCTGTTGCGGTTCCTCCTGCGCCCGCCGCTCTTGAGCGGTGACACGAGCACGTTGCTGTCGGGAACGCCGCTGTTGAGGTTCAGCGGGTCGGTGATGTCCCGCGGGATCAGGATCTCCACCGGCTCTCGGTTCTTGGAGGGAAGCGGCGAGGACTTGGGGGTCTCCGCGTTCAAAGCCTTGTTCACCTCCTCGTCCAGCAGGCTGTTGAGGTTCAGGGGGTCGAAGATGTTCCCGCCCAACAGGAAGTTAGAGGGAAGCACCGAGTCGCTCTCGGAGTTTGCCCTCCGTCGTCTCTTTCCCGACGCTGGGTGGTTGAAACCAAAATTGGCCGTGTTCCTGCGCTTGGATAACTTCGGCTGCGGCTGATGCTGTTGTGGTGGAGGTGGTTGATGTTGTTGTTTTGAAGTTTGCAGGGAACTGCTGTGATTTATGTGATTTTCATCTCCTTCCGGTTTCTGACACAACTTCTCAGAGTTGGGGCAAGTCTTTATCAAACTCGTGTGGTTTGGCAGGACCAAGCTCGCAGCTAAGGGACAGTTGGCGGTGATGTCTGAACTGTCTGTTCTGTCAGCAGACAGTTTCTCCTCCGTCATGACGGAAATGTTGTTGCAGGCTGCAGTGCATCCCAATAGCTGCAGAGACGGAGTTAAACCAGACTCTGTCTTGCCATTATTCATCCCCTCGTCTACCGACATTTCTATTTTTACTATTGTCCAAATATTGATGCATACATGGAAGCCTCTGTGAATCTGCAAGTGAAAGCAAAACACACAAGTGTCAATCACGAGGTCGACTTTCTAATCAATTAACAAAGCTATGCCGTCTTCACACAAACTTGCAATGCATGCACACACACCAGCGACAGACATGCAATGCAAGGGCTTACCGGACTGAGCATTGGAGTTAACGAGAAGATAATGCTACACAGTTCACTGGCTACTGGGTTAGCGCTGAGCAACTGAGCAACAACTAGCAGGAGGAGCGGGCCAGAGGAAGACTCACTACAACGTACACTCAACGTTACGGTTCAAGTTGAACATGCAGCGATTACAACCGCCAGAACGCTCCTCTTATCTATGTTGCTTTTTTGTTGCAAAGTGCACATTTTGCATTTTAAGTCACAACTCACGTGATTTGCCATGTGCCATTAATTCTGTATTGAAAATCAAAATAACAGCGCCTCACCACCTCAGCAGCTCCCCACGCCTCCAGTCGTTCCGACTGTCACCATTCACTTTCCACCGGAGCTAAGGTTAGCGTGGCTAACGCCAACCACAGTATATTATCAACAGAGCCGCATACACCGTACACCGTGAAGTATTATATGTCCGTGCCTCAGAGCTGCTTCTCTCTCTCTGGCTCGACACAAAAGTGCCCTGCTCCGTCACTCCTCCAGTGAACTCCTCGCACGTTCTCCCTCCAGGCAGGTCTGTGGATGAATAAATTATTCCGTTTGCTAGTCGGGCATGGCGGCGCATCCGGCCGCCTTCCGCACTCACAAGTGGGATGTGTCCAAATGATGGGTCTCCGCTTACCCGCGCCAAATTCTCCAGTCCGGTGGTACTGTTATAGACAGAAATACATACCGTAGTTAAAATATATACTGTGTGTGTGTGTGTGTGTGTGTGTGTGTGTGTGTGTGTGTGTGTGTGTGTGTGTGTGTGTGTGTGTGTGTGTGTGTGTGTGTGTGTGTGTGTGTGTGTGTGTGTGTGTGTGTGTGTGTGTGTGTGTGTGTCTGTGTGTGTCTGTGTGTCTGTGTGTGTCTGTGTGTGAGTGTGTGTAATTATTCACACGCTAATCGAGGATTGGTTTACAAGTTTGAGAACAGTTAAAAATGTATCTTTAAATTTAATGGTAGACCATCAGACATGTATTCAACTCCTTGTCTGTCATTGATGACAAACTTCTAAGAGTTTAACAGTGAACTGACTTTATAACGCTAGAGGGAGACAAAGCTTTAGTAATGGTATGTTATGGCCTATCCTTTATTCTTAAAGTAGTAGCACCTCTTTCCCGCTGTCTCTCAAATTCAAATTCAAAAAAGCATTATTGGAATGGGAAACAAATGTTTTCATTGCCAAAGCAGGTGAAAAATTAGGCCAAAGGTAAAATATGAATTTAGTCAAAAATAAAGTCAAATTCAAAATATATATGTCAATTTCAAAAAGTAGAATACTGAATATATAAAAGTAAAATATGGGATACTAAAAGTGTATTGAAAGTTCCAGGATAAAATATCTCCTTTAAACAGATAAAATAAAGATACAATCACTGTATTTATTGTGTGGGGGTTATGCGCAATAGTGAAATCATACCATGTGCTAAAAGTCGAGTGGCATGAGTCTATGTATGTGGAGTTTGAGATCCTTCTCTCATAACAACAGGTCAAAAATTGTGCCGCTGTGATCGCACATTATTGTATTTCCCCCTACAGATATGGCCGTTTCTTAGTGGCGTGTTTTCAAAAGTCCTTGCATGTCTGTATAATCTGTGAGAAGTGTGTGTTCCTCTTGGAAGTTAGGGAGTGCCGCTTAGTTTCCAGTTGGTTTTGTGTGCAGTGGGAGCACAGTCTGTCTTCTCTTGGGAGCCAGGTCAGAGTCTGTGACCAGGCTCTGTTCACTGAGTCTGTACATTGTCAAGGATATTCTTTGTTTTGGGTCAGTCACGGTGGTCAGGTATTCTGCAACTGTGTATTCTCTGTTTATGGACAAGGAGCATGCCAACTTACTCATCCTTTTGGTGGATTTTCTCCAATTTGCTGAATAGTTTTCTTTTTGTTTTCTTATAATTTGGTTTTGCCTGCTGGGGTGGATGTTGGGTTGTGGACAGAGTCCAAGGATCAGCTGGCTAAGGGGATACTTTTCTGGATATAGCTCTCTGTGGCTGAGGGCCTTGTTGTGGAGTGTTTGGTGTGTGTGTTGCTGTCTCTTTCCATCAGGTGGTTACATAGAGACCGCTAAAATATATAATTTAAGCCACTTTCTGTCACTTCTGTAATTTAATAACGATTGGATATCGTCCTAATTCGGCCCTGCATGCATTATTTTGTGTTCTATTTTGGACTCTGATGATGGATGTGCCGAATTTAGCTTGTAATGTTGATGTTTGTCCCGTTTTATTAATTCTGGTTAGCCGGTGGGACCCAGATCTCACTGCCATGGACAGTAATGGGTTATATTACTGCTTCAAAGAATTTGTGCCAGATCTCAATTGGTATCTCTAGATTGATTGAAGGCCCTCCTTGCCTTGTCTCTCAGGTCATTTACTCCCTTTTTTAAGTTTCTTGTGGTTTCAGGAAGCTATCATTCTTAGTTTCCTCTTGATAGGCCAGTAGTTTAGCTCTGGGTTTTTGTCACCCTCCCTTTCTCTTTCTGTCCCACTCTCTCTGACACAAACACATAAAAAAACATGTTACTATTGTATTACAGTTGTTATATTATATTACACATGTATGCAACAACATGAGAACAGTTTACACTCAACTGAAATGCCGATTTATACTACAAAGGACTTGGATGTGGACTTATTTCAAAATTTCATATGATCCAATGAAAATGATCTCATTATAGTATATAATATATATACACCAACAATTCAGTACACACTGAAGTCCACTGACCACTGTCCAGCACTGTTTTTCTTCAACCTTGAGGCCATCCTTGTTTACACAGCGTTAATTGGGTTAATTTACATGCCCACATATTCCGTTGGGTCACGAGTCACTCAGCAGCCCTCCATTATTAATTCATTCATAATCATTAAAGAAGAGACTCTGAGGGGTACCTGTCCCCCACACCCTCTCCCCCCCACCTCCCTCTCGTTGTCGCCGGCTCTTTCTCATGCTAATAACGGTGGCCGCGGCCGTGGCTTGTGGCGGGCACCATCTGCCCCACCTTGGGTGCTCGGGGGGGCCTTGGGGGCCCCCCCCCACCCATTGTCAATATGCTTCCAAGCAGAATGAGGGGAGATCACACACACTCTCACACACACACGCACACACACACACACACACACACACACACACACACACACACACACACACACACACACACACACACACACACACACACACACACACACACACATACACACACACTAACACATACACACACACACGCATGCAGTCACACACACATACACGCCAGTGGTCTATAGTTCCCCCCCTTCCACGAGCGTGCTGCTGGATGAGAGTACGCCAGCCCGGAGGTCATTATCCTGAGCAGGAGGAGGGGGTGTTGTACGTGTGCCCTTTATACCAGACACGCAGCGCGACGTGTGTGTGATGTCGCCCTGTGTTTCCAGGTAACAGAGCGGTAATGTGTGACAAACCGAGGACAACTAAGGTGTTTTGTTTTCGTTTTCTTTTTCTAATTTAATGTCTAGAGGACACCAAGTGTTGGGTTGTGTTTACTGATGCCTGTCAGGGTGTAATCATAACACATTTTAAATATCCATTGGGTTTTATTTCGCTGTTTTTGTTTTTGTTCATTGTGTTTAATTTACTGTAATGTACAGGTGTGATTTACTTTTTATATTTCTTTGGACTATCTTATTTGTTTATGTATTTTAACTATGAGTAGAACTTGTGGAACATTGGTTTAGAAACCTACTTTGACGGAATTATGGTTAGAATGTGTTCATTATGCCTTCCAACAGTATCGTCCTTCCATCTTCCTCCTAAAATTAGACGCGTTCAAATTTTCTGAACTCAGGGAGACCATACATTTTGGCAAGTCATAGAGCTGTGTCTATGCTTAGTTTGTAATCCAATAGTCCAATGGTTAACATAAAACATAACATAAAAAAAGAACATAGCATTAAAACTGTACTTAATAAGAAGGTGCTGCCACACAAGCAAGAAGAGATGTACTGGAATATTTTTAGAGGAGATTCCTCTAAAAATACCACTGGGACATTTCAATTGTAGATATAAACAGTTTTCCTATTTATTTTTTAGTTGATAACCCAACTTTGATAACATTTCAATGCATTTATTAGCAAATACTACCGTTCAAACACCACTGACAGCTTGCGATCTGCTTTTCAGGATTTTCAAGGCCTTTACTTAAAAGAGCCATTATGCTGCCTACATACAGATTACTTATTGAACTGTCCAAGCAAAGAGACCAAGGCTGCTTTGCCAACACAACACACAATAAAGCAGCTGTCAGGGGGTGGGTCCGTCCAGACCAGCGTGGTCATGGATAGGCTCTTTGTGTCCAGCCTACTGCAAGCTGATAGGCTTCATTTAGTTATATTGACACAGGGCTTGATTGATAAAAGAGGGGTGGGGGGATATTTTAAGTATATATTATATACTTATAATAATCATTATCATAATACACGCTAATGCACACTCTCTCTCACATGCATTTACAGAGAGAGAGAGAGAGAGAGAGAGAGAGAGGGAGAGAGGGAGGGAGGGAAGAGAGAGGGAGGGAGGGAGAGAGAGAGAGAGAGAGAGAGAGAGACAGAGAGAGAGAGAGAGAGAGAGAGAGAGAGAGAGAGAGAGAGAGAGAGAGAGAGAGAGAGAGAGAGAGAGAGAGAGGAGAGAGAGGAGAGGAGAGAGAGAGAGAGAGGAGAGAGAGAGGGAGCGAGAGAGAGAGAGAAGAGAGAGAGAGAGAGAGAGAGAGAGAGAGAGAGAGAGAGAGAGAGAGAGAGAGAGAGAGAGAGAGGGAGAGAAAGAGGGAGAGAGAGAGAGAGAGAAAGAGGGAGAGAGTGAGAGAGAGTGTGTGTGTGTGTGTGTGTGTGTGTGTGTGTGTGTGTGTGCGTGTGTGTGTGCGTGTGGTGTGTGTGGTGTGTGGTGTTGTGCTGTGTGCGTGTGTGTGTGTGTGTGTGTGTGTGGTGTGTGTGTGTGTGTGGTGTGTGTGTGTGTTGTGTGTGTGTGTAAGTGTGTGTGTGTTTTGTTGTGTGTGTGTGTGTGTGTGTGTGTGTGTGTGTGTGTGTGTGTGTGTGTGTGTGTGTGTGTGTGTGTGTGTGTGTGTGTGTGTGTGTGAGTGTGGTATGGTTCTATGGGGTAATCCAATTACACTTTAGAATAAGTTTTGTGGTGACAATCAGACAGAATGACAGTGCACTTTGCTAATGACAATATACATATCGCATCATTTAGTTATGAGCTATATGGTGAGACCAGTAAGAAGTCCTTGGTTATCAATATCACCAGTTAACAGACCAGTTAGCAGACCTGATACAGCCCTTTCTTATCAGGTCATATGTGCTATATATACTCTATGCATCTACTTTGCAGATATGTTATAGTATAATAATATAGTAATAGGAATAAATAAATGGCTCTTTGAGAAATTTGTTATAAAATGCAGTAAAGTTGGGCTGGTGAACCAGACAGCATTATGAGAGGCATTGCTTACCTCCATTCAACTAAATATGAAAATATTCATGCATGAAAATAATGAAAAAATGTTCAACCCAATTCAAATAATTTAACAATAATGTTTCTGTTATGTCAACTGTGGCGACATTGTGCAAAAAATGTTTTGCTGTTGGATTATCCCACGTTGAACAGGATGTCTCCCAACCGTCTCAACACCTGTGTTATCTGTTCAATTCCACACGGGCAAACGCATGAATATGACCAGTTAGAGGATTTACAACAGCAAGCCGCTGCTGACAAGCCATCTAGGGTTACCAGTAAATCATCATAGAGAGGCAGACAGCAGAGTCCTCCCTCTAGCTCCGGATCCCAGCCTTCACCCTTCGACTAGCGACACAAACACTATTTGTGGTTGAGGTCTTTTTCTGAAGTTTATGGATTAATGCAGAATGGATTCAGTGAAGAGTATCTCAAAAGGAATCTCTATCAACGTAACATTCACTAGGACCTAGACAAATAAAAAATACTATCGTAGCATTATGTTGTAAATAATAAATTATGTTGTAAATTTATCCATGAGTGCCAGTTACATTGAATGACGCTTTGAACTGCAAGTTTCTATTTCAGTAGGACAGAAAAAATTGTGGAACAGGTTGTTTCTCCATTCATGTCAAAATACATTGTTTTTCCCTTTTGTCAGTTGAAACCAAATGACAGTTGACCAATTAACCTGTCAGCTGTTGCTCCTGAACAGAAGCCTAAACTGCATTGGGAAACACTGACAAATGCACTCCAAGACTCATAGATCTTTTGTTGTTCCTAATTAATTGTTTAAAAGCAACAACAACGACCAATTAAAATATTTCTGTATTTGGGAAATTGTATTCTCAATGATTCCTTTCTGATTAATATCGTTATTAAATTGTTCCAAATCTCCCTGTTTTTCCACCCTGTTTTCATAATATTATAATTTCATTTCATTGGGAATGAAAACCAAATCTCTATTTCTGTTGACACCCACAGAGTAGACACGTTATTCTCTAGGAACCGACAAGACGACGTTGTCATAACAACCAGCCATGATTCAGAGTGCCTGCGATAGGTCTCCACCTAAAGGCAAGAAGCCCGAGCCGGAGACGGAGCAGATGCTGAAGCCATTCAGCCAATCACAGGTGACACAGAGGAAAAGATGACATCATAGGCAAATTAGGGCAAATGAAACGCGGGTTTGGTTTCTCGGCTCCGCTTGTCCAAGAACTGTATTTTGTGAAGTGTATTTTGACGCGTTTGGTACTGATAAACACATGTGATGAAGGTAATTTGCTGCTTTTGTGTGTTAATTTATTAATCTCGATCAATAAGGCCTGCGTACAATACAACCAACAATATTATTGTGTTATACTTTATAACGTTTTGTATATTGTAGAACAGAGGCAAGGCTTTTCTGATAGACTTGGAACTGGACACCCTTGCCCAACAATATACCAATAATAATTAAAAAAAACCGTAATACTGCTTTTTGTATTAGTTATTTATTACTATTACGATATAATAACGACCACATATTTATTTTGAATAAAAAATATTTATCAGAGCTTCCTTCCTCGCCAGTCAACCGGCAGATTTGCTCCTCAAACAGAAAACCAACCCCTGCCTCTGCGCATGTCTCCTCCCCCCAGACGGCGCTGCCTTCATTAATATTCATCGTCTCAGCCAATAGGCAGGGCAGGGCGGATGACATCATGGGCTAGGGAACAGTGAGCAGTCAGTGAAGCATCCAGCCTGCCGAACGAGCCTGCTTTTTAGGGTCAGGAACTGGTCTGACAAGAGAATGGCAGTCGTGCCTGTAAACTGACAATAGGAGTGTCACAGTGGACGATGAAGCTACCAGCACACCGGGCCCCAAGGCAGAGACGCTGAGCAAGAGAATGTCAAGACATATTTCAGGTAATTCGCTTTCTGTGTGGCATGGTAGTTGGAGATGTGGAGGAGAGGGCTAGGGAGGGAGGAAGACAGGGAGGGAGGGGGGACTCGGGGAGCGCTCTGCACGGAGAGGGCAGCCGTTTTCCTTCATCTACTTTGTATTCGTGGGCTAGGGAGGGAGGAAGACAGGGAGGGAGGGGGGACTCGGGGAGCGCTCTGCACGGAGAGGGCAGCCGTTTTCCTTCATCTACTTTGTATTCTGCTATGATGCTACAGGCAGCGGTGTTACCAGGGGCCGTGATACACCTGGGAAGAGGGGTGGGGAGGGGGTGGGGAGGACCGCTATGCCCGCACCGCATCCCATGTCTGAGTATGCCGCCCCCCACTCCTACTCCCACCCCCCATCTCCGCATCACACCGCCACTGTATTTCATGCATCTCTTCCGCTTCACAAAAGGCGTCTTGATGGTACGATGCGAGAATCAATAGTGGCGTTCAGATCGGCCGTTTGTGTGTGTGTCTCTGTGTGTGTGTGTGTGTGTGTGTGTGTGTGTGTGTGTGTGTGTGTGTGTGTGTGTGTGTGTGTGTGTGTGTGTGTGTGTGTGTGTGTGTGTCTGTGCGCGCGCGCGTGTTTATGTGTATGTGATAAAGAGTTCAGTTGAAATGCAGCAGCTGCAGTGGCTTCACTGGAACAAAAAAAAAAAGGAAAAAATAGATGCAGTGCTATTTTGGGTTGATAGACACCGGGAGTGCGGATGGATCCGAGCTGTACTATGGATGGGAGCGATGGATGCTGTTTATGCCGGCGGATGCTCCTTTGTTATCACCGCAGTGATTTCTGCCTGCTTCTTCTTCTAATGGAAGGCTTTTATGAGCCGCTAGCTGTCTACTACCCCCTCCCTCCCCACTAGCTAACACATAACGTAGTAGTGGCCTGGTTGTAACATGCATCGGGCAGCAGTGGTTATATGGCGGCCTGTGTGACAGAGAGATATACAACATCTGGTCACCTGACTTCATCTGTGATGTGCGTGTGTGTTTGAGTGTGTGTGTGTGTGTGTGTGTGTGTGTGTGTGTGTGTGTGTGTGTGTGTGTGTGTGTGTGTGTGTGTGTGCGGGGGCGGGGATGGGTCCTGTGGGAGCGTAGCTATTCAGCCTTGGATTCTTCCACAGCCAAACAAGGATGGTGAGGAGACAGGGGATGGAAGAGGGCCATTCTACCTCCCATAACGGGTCCATATCGGGGGATGGGTTCAGGTAGCATCGCACTCCTCCCCCCCCCCCCCCCCCCCCCCATCCTTCCAACAGGAAGCCCAGTCATCGCTACTGCTGGCGTGGAGCAATGGCTGATGGGAAACCTGTTGTCTGATGGGGGAAGGAGAGTCGGAGAGGGATAGGCAGAGGATGGGGAGAGTGTGGGGGGGTGTGGGGAGAGGAGAGAGAGAGAGAGGAGAGAGAGAGAAGAGAGAGAGAGAGAGAGAGAGAGAGAGAGAGAGAGAGAGAGAGAGAGATGGGGTGGAGGGGGGAGGAGAGAGGGGAGAGGGGAGAGAGAAGGAGTGTCAGAGGGGATGGAGGGAGAGGGGGGAGGGGAGGTTAGGAGGATTGAGGGAAACGGGGAGTGAGAAGAGTTGGAAGGACAGAGAGACGGGGAGTGAGAAGAGTTGGAAGGACAGAGAGAGAGAGTGAGAGGAGGAGAGAGGAAGAGGAGGGGAGATGGAGGGATTGAGAGAGATGGAGGAGATGGAGGGACAGAGAGGGAGACGGGGGAGTAAAGAGACAGGGAAGGCAGGGGCACAGAGGGAGGGGAGGACTATACGTGTTCCTCCTGGTGTATATATCTGTAGCTTGTCGTGTTGGTACTGTATTGATGCGCGTTTCAGACACACTCTGTGTTGCATAATGTCTTCACCACATCCGCACCAAATCACCCTCCCAGCATTCAAGCTTTTTTACATTGATTTGCTCTAAATGTTTTAAACAGCGTAATCCACATCATCTATGTCAAAGAATGAAATTGGAATATGACATCGTAAGCCAAAGACGCTCTGGAACGGATAGATGAGACACATGGCCCAAACAGGCGATCACATGAGGGTCAGGATCTATTTTGTGTTTTCTATGATTGATTTTCATCCTGGGTTGGCTTTTCCTCTGAAAAACACGGGTTCATGAATTGTTCATCGGTCGCCTCGGTCTGGAGCTCTGTGTTCTTGGGTCTAACTTTATTACATATTCATATCACCTTTAGCAACTCATCTGTCCGCCAGCTTGCATCGATACTGTCTGTGTATGTGTGTGTCATGTACTTTCTATTGCTGTGTGTGTGTGTGTGTGTGTGTGTGTGTGTGTGTGTGTGTGTGTGTGTGTGTGTGTGTGTGTGTGTGTGTGTGTGTGTGTGTGTGTGTGTGTGTGTGTGTGTGTGTGTGTGTGCGTGTTTGGATGGATGCTTTGTATAAGTGTGTAATATACTTGTCTGTCTGTGTGTAGATGAGTCTGACGATACCGTTGGCTAAACGTTATGTGTACCGTACACAATTTGACTAATGCAATTAATTGAATGGAGCGGAGTAGACACAGTAACTTTGTGATGGAAATAACAACGCATGGTCTCTGTGTACAGGTACACATGGACCGGTAAGGTGTCTATGTAATGTGATCTATCTGAGTGTTGCCAAGATAAGGCCAAATGCACATTTCTTGTTTGGACAATAAAGCAATTGTCCAAAAAAAATAATGTGACTTATATTCTATTAGACTATTATATTTGACTTATAGATTACTCTACTCTAACCTCCTCTTTACTACTATGCACTATTATATTGTGTTCTATTGTGCTTACTCGATTATATTATCTCTACTGTAGTATTTAGGGGGTATAGGCTACCAGAGCTATAGAGTGTATTCTGTATGTTGACACAACAGATCACTCACTCTATATCAGACGCCTCCCTATCTACTGTTTATGAATGTGGATACAGTCAAAACACATGGACATGTAATGTAAAATAATCAATTATACAAAGCTCTGACTGTTCCTCGTGTTTTTGTTCTGGGTGGCCAGGTGGGTGCAACAGCAGCAGGCGTAGCTAGCAGGTGTTAGCATTAAGAGTGTCTAGGAATACAGTCTCCCTCTGTTTTGCTAGGATAATGTGACACCAAACTGGAGCCTAGTTAGGCAAATATATTTCAATGGTTATGTGTCCCGGTGCAACCCTTTCCCATAGCAATGCTGATGGTGGTTTAGTAAT
>OLKM01000128.1:209109-281609 GCA_900291075.1 Melanogrammus aeglefinus | reverse complement strand
TTAAATATGAATCGTTAATTGGTGCTGCATTAACCCTGTCATTGGGGTTGATAGGGATGTTTCAGAGACTGATCAGAAGGGAGATGTCAAATTAATGTGCAGCAATATGAAGCTGCAAGTTTCCCCTTTATCAGGGGAACCCTTATTTTATTTTATGAACATAAATATGTTTGATCTAATGAGCATTTCCGTTAGCGCATTTGTAGTCAAAGCACATTTCTTTCCAAGGTGGAAAAGTTTATGGTTCCAGATGGAAGTTTATGGTTCCAGAGGTTTTCCAACAATTTAACATGTGTAATAACAATTTGATTATAATATCTAATTCATAGCAGAACACAACAACAATGAAGTTGATACTACAGGCTACTACATAGCCTCTCACAGCCGTTATCAGCAATAGTCTGCGAGGCTAGATTCTGATCGTTTTCTCTTGATTATGACTTGGGCTGCAATAATAAAGAGATCTAGTTTAGAGTCCTTACCAATCCTTGATAAACTCATATAAGGTTGTGTTTTTCAACTTTATCGCAAACCAGACATATTCCCTATGTCTTCACAAGCATATGCTAACTCGCAGAAGATCTTAGCTCCCAACATATCCTAGCTACCTAGATCTGAGCCATCAGCAGATTCTAGCAGTGCATAGAAACGTACACTCAATGCTACCTAGTAGCAGATGATAACTAGCAGAAGATAAAAGCTAGCAATAAAGTAACTACTGGAAGGTCCGGTTTAGCAGTAGATGCTTGCTAGCAGCAGATGTTAGCTGGGACCAGTAGCCTATAAGCAACCATAACCTCCCAGTGAAGGTGGCTGGGGTGTCAGTCTAAATTGGCCCTCTTGACTAAGTGGAGTATAAAACACCCATGATAAAAAAGGAATGATGAACTACAAGACAAGAACAATCAGTCGTCAAAAAGCTGACATTGATGGTGGTGATTGTTCTCTAACCCCCCCCCCCCCCCCCCCGCCCCCAGCTACTAAACCAGCAGTATGGCAGTAATTATCAGATCCCCATAGTTCTGATCATCCCCCACTGCCCTTCTCCTTCCACTGCCCTCTAGCTGTCCACCCCATCCGAGCAATCAGCCTTCCTCAAGGAAACATGGCCGTCGTTGAAGCCAAGTCACACAAGAATGACCGCCCTAATCAGAAAAATGTGATTCAAATACAACCTCCACCCTTCCCCTCCTCCACCTCCTCCACCAGCACTGTGCCACCCCACTGACAGCATACATTGGCTCTAGAGGGGCCTTATTCACCTAGTGGCCATCTTGGTTAGAATTCTGTATTCAGTTCCAGCTTGTGCTTAGAACCAAGATGGCCACCAGGTGAATGAAGCCAATTAGAGCCTCCTCTTCCAGTGCCAGCCCCGTTCAAATTAGGCATTAACGTGTCAAAGAGGATCAGGGAGAAAAATGCCCATATCAATATTTGATGGTGCAGGCAAAACCTGAAAACACCAGCATTACTATCTAGGTTGACTAGGCTGCCACGATAGCCACGACACCAGACACTGTTTTCTGTTCTGTGTGTGTGTGTGTGTGTTTGTGTGTGTGTGTGTGTGTGTGTGTGTGTGTGTGTGTGTGTGTGTGTGTGTGTGTGTGTGTGTGTGTGTGTGTGTGTGTGTGTGTGTGTGTGTGTGTTGTGTGTGTTGGTTTGCATGTGCATGGGTGCGTTTCTGTGTATATGTAGTGTGAATCTATAGGTTTTCTTTGGAGAAGTATACTGCCTCTTATCTTCCTCCACAGCTAGGTTTATAAGCATGGAGTCAAGTGAGAGATATCAGACCACATTGGCCCATGAAGAGTCACATGGCTCAGTTACTCATGTATCTGGTGATATAATTAGTTCCAACAGCCAGCTGTGTTTCGGGGGATAACACATTCACTCTCTTGCATAACAATGTGCATTATGTTAGCGGTATTGATCCACAGGCTGCTGGTTGGAATCAACAGAACTATTGATCTAGAAACGATAAGGGCCATGTGCATAATGACCCTCTGTTGCCGGGTCCAGCGTTACAGTGGAATATTTCAGCCTATCTTTTGTCCTAAGCTCTGTGTCAACGAAATGGGCAAATGGTGGGCTTAATGTTTATCTTTTAGGTCGAGAGCACGGCTTAACTGTGTCTGAGAGGAGCGAGGGGTCAGGGGAAAGGGGAGAGGTGAGGGTGATGGTAGGTTTCGGTCGCTGCCGGTCGGCCAGTATATAGGTCAGCACTTTATAGAGAGTCAGTGATGTCTTCAGTGCTGCCCGATGTCTAGGAGAATAGACCACTTATCCTCATTGCCCCTCAGGTGACATGGGGCATCCCAGCCAGACCGCAATAAGAAGCACACAGCCAGAGATTTGTGAACATTAATGATACAAAAATGTGCTTTGGATTTTCCTTGTATTTTATTTGCATTGCGTGTTGTTTTTTATCCGTTGTTGTGGTATCTGAAAAGAGAGTCTTGAGAAGTATTATTATTATTGTTGTGTGGTTTCATCTTGGCTCCCTCATTTGGTCTGGTTATAGTCTTTGCTCGTATACAAAATAATGCAGATACAATGAACATGGTGAATTCATTACACGTTTATTTTACTATTAGACTCTTAATTCTCTTTTAGTCATTAAAAGCGGATGTTTTTCACCAAACTAAGGAAGAGAAGTGGACATTTTGTATATGAGCAAGGTGAACGTTTCGTGAGTTATGTTGAACAGCTAGATTGATGAGGTTCATAATTGGGCTTCAATTATAATATTTATAGCTAGGGTAGGCATTACCCTACTTTGCTATCCAAGCACAAAAAAAATTCAGCCCTCCCTTTAGGCCTCCCTCTTAAGCCACTCCCCCAAAAAACGTGACAAGCTTGCTAGTCTTAGCAATAGGTCTGCCTAGCCTGTGGAAGACCCCGGTCAGGTGAAGTGAGTGCATGCAGGTAGCCAGACAACAGTTTTTTTGCTAGCTTTAAGTGAACAAAATTAATTTAATTGAAATAAGTATACCGATACTTCAATCCACGCACCCACTTTTAAGCTAGCTGGTGAAGGTTATTCTATTATCATACTTGTAGTTTATTTATAACATTTATTGTGTTCTATCTGTGTAGCTTTATTCGGGTCCTCACAAGCATCTGTATTTCATAAATGTTGTCGTGCAGTCCTTCTGTGACACAAATATGGTATTTACAGCATGTCTGGCACCCTTTGCATGCAAAGTTATACAGCCCTACATAATCCCCCCTTTTAAGAGGATCTTTCACGGTTGGCAAGCGTTTTCCTGGACCAGTGCCAGCAAGGTGGAATCTGTTGGTTGGTATTGTAGTTCTATCACGTTTACTTCCTGACTACAAACAAACCACCTGGTAAATGGTTGTCACAGGGTCAAGAGGCTGTAATAACTTTTATTAAATGAAAAGTCTGTTTGTTGTGATTGTTCTGTGTTGTGTGTCAGTGCAAGTTGCCATGTGATACAGTGAAACATGAAACAAACATGAACTGCCTAATCCGCTCACATAAAACATGCAAATAAGACTTGCCTACAGCATTGAATAACTTTCATCACTTTTGAAGGGTTCTAAGTTTCTCCCTTTTGTTTGATTTAAAATGCCTCTTCCTTTTCTGTTAATAATGTAAAACCAATTGTTTTCCTCAGTACAAAGTACAATGCTTAATGCTAAACTGTACTGTCTATATCGTATCATACAACACTTTTACCTTATACAGTAAATCCATTGGCATATAGCTTGCTATATATTCCATTAGTAGCAACCCATGCTATGTAAACCACTAGCACACAGTTATACTAGTATACTGTATACTATATATCCTGATAGCATATCGCCCTATTCAATGTAAGGGCTAAATTACATTTATTTATTAGCATAATTGTATATACATAATGTATAATGATAATGTACAGGACCATATCAGGGGTTTTTTTTCACGATAATGTCTAGCTCGCTGTACGTTAACTCGCCTTTATTAAGTCTACTTACTAAAGAAATTAATAAATTGCCACAGAATATAATCATGTATTAATTATTGTATTGATTTAAAAATAATTTGATTGCTTCCGCTAATAAAAATGAGTCGGTTGGAAATAATGTCCAACGCTGTTATTCATAACTGAAATAACAGACCAATCACAGAAGGCTGTGATTGACCAATCAGAATCGAGTATTCATCCAAGCCGAGTATTGAATACCATTAGCATACTCTCTACTCTACTCTGCACCAGCTCCCTGGCCTGAGCGTGTACCCCCGTCTCACGTAGCTGTGTGGTGAGTGGGGGGTCTAACTGCCTCTGTCCCTGTACGGTATGATGGGTGTTACACCACAGGCCTCCGGGCGCTGCATGGGACAAGGGCTGAGATGCATGATGGATGGGGACTGGGGGGGGGGGGGGGGGGGGTGTGAGACAAGAGGATGTGAAAGTGTTGTGAAGATGCACGCCTGCCGGCACCCGGTTCCAATGTTGCAGCAGAGCAGAATCAGGGCACATTGAAATAACCTACTTTTATTCTCTGGTCAGCCCAGCCATCGGACTGGCGTGGAATCCGGGGGCTCTTTGGGTGTGCTTTAATACTGGGAGTACGCACCTGTTTGGGTTTCAGTGAGGGGTGCTAGCTTTTATAAGGCAACATGAGATCAAAACAACATTTACCTTGTTAGAACTTTGTCCAATTATGTTGTTCCACTTCTCTGCAAAACACAGAAAAAAGGATCTGTTGCGCTCTAAAAGTCAAAGTTGAAGTACGGGTGAATCGTTTGATCCTATATGCTCTCAGTCGGGGGTTTTGTTCCAGCTTGAAATGGGAATAGTCCAAATCCCCCAATTTACCCTGCCCTAATATCTCGTTGACTTCATCCACAATGCCACCATGACCAATGGATGTTCTCAATGTGGCTCTAAAGGTAGAGGATCTGGTGCTGTCGCATCGTCCACAGTAACAAGACGCCTCCTTTCCTAACACCAGGCCGCGGCGGAGAGTGCACCGTTCAAGGTGTGTAATGTAAGCACAGAGCCCACTCTGGTGCACGTACCACTGTGGCATTCAGCACGCACGCTCGGATATGCCCTCTCTACGTCCTCCCATTACCGTGGTTACTCAAAGGAGTTCGGAGAGGAGGGATTATCCCCGGAACGAGACGAAGAACAGCTCGGAGATGAAGTAGAGTCCTGTGCGTTCTCTTAGTCTTCCTGCACGCTTTCTCTTCGTTGCGCAAAATGGGCACTTTAAACATGGTGCGCAAGGACATTTTTAGATGGATTCTGCTCTGTTTATTTTGTGCTTTTGTATTTATCTCACATTAGCATATAGTCATTATTGTTCTTCCCCCTAGGCCTGGTCGTTTTATATATATAACCTTTCCCTCATAAATTGCAAAAATAAAACATCAAACCCACTGTTGCTTGTAAATAATTCATGCATAAATATTGTGGAATTTCACATTTGGTGTAACAGTATCATAACCAGCACGTTCAAAGGAAGAAATGTTTCACCTCATTAACTCTACCACATCGACCCGGTCAGGCCTGTCTGGTGTCGGTGGACTTATGGAAGTATGCTTTTTCGAATTGACAAACAAACAAATATCTAGACTGCCCTTGAAGACTCTTCAAATCATAAATCATAGATATCTTCCTTGATTGGTGGCAGAGTCATGAGCAGGATTCCTCCTCCTCGCCGCCTACACTCTTCCAGATGAAACCACGGTTGCCAGGGGACCAAAACAATGAATGGGTGGATGTGAGGCATTGGCCTTATGTTGCCATCGAGGTTAAAAACGGCAACAATAAATGGAGTTAACTAAGCGTTGGGCTCACAATCATATATTAACAGTGTCATTAAGGACACATTGCATAGCTCAGCGTTGTCATGATCGTTTCTTTATGAGAGATAGAGTCTAGGAAACATGAGACTTCTCTGTACAAAAAAGAACACGATAGTTGTATGTAAATATGCATTTATAAATGTACACCAGTCTCCCCTCTAGCAGAGTGAGCCCAGAATACAGTTTCACACTGCCTTTTAACACAGTTTTACCCCCTTCCCGCAATGCATTAGTCCCTACATCATGTGAGGGAAATGTTGACATACAGGATTTTTTTCTGGCATAGATAAGGGGAACTCGGTAACACCAGATAGCAGATGGGGTGGCTAGATACCCCAACCGGAAGGACACAACGTTTAAATAATAAAACTAAACAATGAATGGATTTTCTATCACAGTTGCCCTGACCCGCTGTGTCCTAAAGAATTCATAGTTTTTGCAACAGCGTTAAAACCTTTTTGTGGAGTGTTGCATGGTGTTGTATAATGTGTTTATCAGCTGTGAAATGACCTGGCAGAAATCACATCTGTTTTTAATCTGCTGATTATTTCCTATTAGTGCCAATTCTAATCTTTACGGAAAAAGGGGGTAGAACCATATATTTTCATTCACAATTATTTTCTGTAGTCTGTTTATGTATATGTAGACTTCGTCTCAATCAGATTTTCATGGAGTATCTGGCAATCTGTTGATTGAATAGCGCTCATATGCGTCTACGCACTTGACTTGTGATGATGTCATTGTTATTTTCCACGAGGGTAATTCAGTGAAAATGGCGTCCCCTTGTTTCCTTCAAGGGGCCTTATTCAACTCGTGGACATCTTGGTCCCATAAACTGTGTATGCGGAATTCTGCATTCAATTTCAACAGCCAGCTAATGGTATGTTCCTGAATCCTCGGACGCCAGCCTTTCGAGTTGCACTTTTTACGTCATTTCCGCATTTATAGCATTCCTATTCATCTTTGTCATTGTGTCATGAAATTGGCTGGTTGTTGTTTATTGTTAGCTACATTAGCCTCTTTAGCAAACCAGCCCGAAAACACAAACAACAGCTTGAAAAAACAAACAACACAACTTTACATTGTATTGCACGCACAGCAAAAGACCGTGCAATGCATAAATTGGGTCCCGGAATATAGTGGCAATGTGATCAAGTGTGTAAGATCATTTAAAATCGACATTAAAATGACCAACGTGGTACAAATACAAAGAAAATAAATCTCTTCACGGGCACAGCCATTTTTGTTGAGAGCGTCATCATTGCTCTCAGTCTACTCTCTTCTGCGAAATGCCACAAGAAAGCTGGGAGGTTTACCGACTTCCGACTCCCAAGGCTGGCGTCCGATAATTCAGGAACCCCCCAGAATCAAGATGACCGCTAGTTGAGAAAGTCCCATTTACCAAACATTTGGTCACAACATCTTCTTTGATGCAATACACAGCATCAATGCTGTGAGCCTACTCTACACTGATCTTTCTCATAGCCTAATCAGAATCCCTTGCCCTGCAGTTAGCAACAGATTTGACGTATCATTGGAAGGATGTGCTCGGGCTTGGTGCACAATAACAAACGATCGATGTGTTCAATAAAACGTGTGATGGACAAACTTTCATCATATTTGAACAGTTGAGCTACAAAAGGAGTCAAACCCCTTACTCTGGCAGCGATAATGCATTGCTCTAAGAGTTCAGCTGCACAGGGAATCAAACCCCTAACCCTGGCAGCATTAATGCCTTGATCTATACGAGTTGGGCTTTAGAGGGAATCAAACCCCCAACCTTGGCAGCGTTAAGGCCTTGCTCTACCAGGTGAGCTGCACATGGATTCAAACCTCCAACCTTTGGCAGCGTAAATGCCATCATCCATCAGCTGAGCGAGTTATCGAAGCAATCAAAGCAAGCGAATAAGGCGACGCATCCTTTTCCGTTTTTACATTTAACATCTCCCTCTTTCTCTCCCTCTTCCTCCCCCTTCCTCTCTCCCTCTCTCTCTCTCCCCCCCCTGCCTCCCTCAGGTCCCAGTGAGTGCTGCTGAAGATGTCTGATAGTGTGGATATTGAAGAGAAACCGCCAGCCCCTCCCCTGAGAATGAACAGTAGTTCCCGCGACTCTGCCTCACTGAACCACGCCTCCAAACCGCTTCCAATGGCCCCCGAGGAGAAGAACAAGAAGGTTCGCCTGCGCTCCATCTTCCCTGGGGGAGACAAGAGTAAGTTGACCCCCTCGCCCCCACACAATCAACTCCACCCATGGGCGGCGGGACCGTCATGCGTTCGTTAATCCCAGGGGGGAGTGTGCAGTAGCTCAGGAGGTAGAGAGGGTTAGCTGGTATCCGGAAGGTTGCTAGTTCATCCCTGGCTCCTCCTAGCTGAGGTGTCCCTGATCATGACACTTCACCCTGTCTGCCCCCGACCCAGCTGGCTGTCGCCCTGCGTGGTTGACTCCGCCGTTGAATGGTTGGAAGTCGCTTTAGATAAAAGCGCCACATGTAAATGTGAATGTAAAAGCCTGCACTTCTCCTCTAACTGCCGCCAACACCTATTCTGCCAGCCTCTACTGCAGACCAGCGGCTGTGTTGGTGGGCACTGGGCGGTAGAGTGCTGGAGTGACCCGGCCCGGCCTTCAGGTCAACGGGATCATGTGTTGGGATTTGATTTTGAGTAGTCTAAGGCCGGTCCTCTTCCCACTGTGTTGGAGCACCTTATGCTTTGCGGTTTCATGTAGCGCTCCTTCCGTCTCTTCCTCCGCAGCCAACAAGAAGAAGGAGAAGGAACGCCCCGAGATCTCGCTGCCCTCCGACTTCGAGCACACCATCCATGTGGGCTTCGACGCCATCACGGGGGAGTTCACTGTGAGTGGCTTGCACGCACATTCACACACAAAAACAGACACACGCACACACACGCACGTACAAGTGCGCGCATGTTCCTACACACACACACACACACACACACACACACACACACACACACACACACACACACACACACACACACCACACACACACACACAACACACACACACACACACACACACACACAAACAAACAAACAAACAAACAAACAAACAAACAAACAAACAAACAAACATATACACACACAGCCAGCTCAACATACACAAACACCCACAGGTCGAATGAACCACCACACAAACAAAGCCAATAGACCACACACATCTGCACTACCACACACACACACACACAGCCATATCATAATACTTATACAAGGCCTGGCTACCAAACACACACAGGAAGCCCTACCCTAACCACTGTACCATAACCATTATGGTACAGTGAAAGAACATAAGTGAAGGCCCAAAAACCACAACAACGTATTATACCGATATATATTTAGTGCAGTTATTGTGTTTCTATTTTGGTTGTGAAAAGGAAGTAAAACTGCTACTATCGCAAAACAAGTTGCCCGAAGGACATTTCTATTGATACAGTCCAGATATCAGATAAGACAAGACGAGAGAAGAAGCCTGAAATCAAACCTTCCCATTTCAAGACTGATACAAACCGTAGCTAGCGTGATCTTGGCTTACTGTATCTTTTAGAAATCTTTTAGAAACAGGACCTTTTAAAAACCTATCGTTCTCCTTTCTGCCTCCCTGTCTGCTTCTCCCTTGGTCTGACGTTGGTCTCTCCACAGGGCATCCCGGAGCAGTGGGCGCGGCTCCTCCAGACCTCCAACATCACCAAGCTGGAGCAGAAGAAGAACCCCCAGGCCGTGCTGGACGTGCTCAAGTTCTACGACTCCAAGGAGACGGTCAACAACCAGAAGTACATGAGCTTCACCTCAGGAGGTGCGGCCCGGGATCACAGTCATCATCATAACCTATCAACACACGACACGGAACGGAGGGAGAAGGCGTTCTCTGGGCGTCATCCTCACTCCCAAAGTCTTAAACTCTATAACAACCCACCCTGATGGTCGGGCGTTTGGCTAGAGATACTTAAACATGTCTCTGAACATCAGACAGGGCTGTGATTTCGGAGACTCCGTTGACTAGAAAATAATTTAGTTTTCCTTTTTTTTTTTCTGCTTCAGACAAATCCGCCCAGGGATACATTGCAGCAAACAACCTGGTAAGTTCAAACATCCTGCCTTCACTGCTTCAGTAGATTCCAATAAACATATTCCATGATTTGGCCAAGATTGTCCAAACCGGACTAAAAGAAACAGTGTGCTAAAAACAGTGTGCTAAATGTGTGATGGTGTTTTCCCTAAGACGAGTCATAAAATAAAAATGAGATGGAATACTATATTGAAATATGCCATTCTGCATAATTTATTTGATTACAGTGGAGAGGTCTGTTTTAAAATAATCATGAAGCAGAATAACAGTGGTGTCTGTGGCCTTGGTTGACTGTCTGGACGTTCTGGAGCATTAGGAACACTGGAACACCCGCTAGAGTATAGCAGGGAGCTCTGGGCTGTGCTTCATAACTACAAAATCACACCATGCCATTCAGTATTTTACAGAGAGTAGTTCTCCGGAGTGTAGAGTATGAATTACGATCCTGACAGGTAAGTGTTAGCACTGTTCTGTTACTGAGCACCGTTGTATTCACAGTGAGGTGGCGAATGTGCTTTGCCCAGCACAACTGTACACAAGTATCACTCTTGATCAACGTTTAGGATCGACTCAACCGTATGTCACTCGAATCGTTCAAAATAGATGCATACGTGTTTGTAAGCAGTGTCACCATAGTAGTGGGTCAAGGTGACCAGCTGCTCTGAGAGACATTGACTCTTCCCTATAAGCACTCAAGCAGATAATGCCAGTTAGGAACAGTTAGATCTGGTAGATATTTCTACATTATTGGCTATGACCAGCATAACGTTTTGGGTCAAACTCCTTGCTCAGCTTAGCCCGAGGCGTGCTTGGATCGGCCTAGCTTGGCGTTGCCTAGTGTGTAACCCAGTTGTGATGAATGTGATGGACTGCCTTAAGCCCCAGGCTAAAAACTCACTGGGTCATGGCTAGCTTGCGTGCTGGAAAGAGTTCTCCCTTCTTAAGTTACATTGAGAGATTGAAGTGTTTTACTTTTTTTTATATTACAAGAGTTCCCGATAACAGACACCGAAGTAGACAAAGGCAAAACTATTGGAGCATCACCAATTTCTCAACCTCCTAGCTTTTTACATGCATTATTTGCATGCTGTAAATTCAGTTCCCTTCCAAGTGAATGATAGGACATTTCCAAAAGACGGAAAATAATAATATTTCAAGTTTCCTAAATCTTTTAGACAAATAAGCCCTTTGCTGTAAGTGAAAGTTTCATAGAGTTCACGGTAACTGACACCAAAGTAGACGCAGACAAAAATTCTGGCATGTGGCCAACCATGCCAAAGTGTTTGGTTTCCCAACCGCCTTGTGACTCATCACATTATGCTGAGCTCTGCTGCAGTGCTGTCAATAGCTGGCCAGCGGAGGTAAAAGTAAAACACAAGATCTTTCTTAATTTAATTGTATCCACTGCGACAAGCTTTGCGTAACATTCTTGCGCTGTTGTTTCGGAGGAGACTTTTGGTGGGAGTAAACGAACCCTGTTGTTTTATAACTCTCCTTTTGAAAAAGATAATCACAAGGAGCTTGAGCCATGACTCAGAACCCACACATAGTTCATAGCCACCGCCAGCCTGATTGTCATAAATAACTTATTACTTACTTAGAATCAACTGTGTAAAAATCTCCCACAGTTTTTCAATATTTATTTTTTTCAATCCAGATTTTCTCGTTTGGCGTTTTGTTTGTTGTTCACTCAGGTGGCAGCACACCCTGGGCTTCCCCCTCTATGGACAGCTGTCTTCTGTGGTTTCACTTGTGTTTCTGTGGCCTCGTAACAAGGGCCTCGCTCTGAGGAATATTGAGTGCTCTGTCAAAGTAATTTTCATTCATCTGAATCCTCTCTCTCTTCCCACCCCACCCCCCCCCTCCATCCTCCCTCTCTACTCCATTCTGAGGGATGAGATTAAATTATCGGACTATCCGCACATCCGGAGCAGAGGCAGTCTTCGGTTCTCACTGCTGCGTGTGGTCCTCAAATTAGCCTCCATTCTCATTCTCTCTCTCTCTATGAAAACCACACAGTCATTTCATAAAAATGTTTATCAAAAACGTTATGTGTCTGTGATGTGTTTCTCAATCGCTTGCTTCAATCATTGAAAATGTTGTGTGTGACCAATTGTAGGGATGAATAGACTCCTAACATAATTGTTAAAAGCGGTTTTATCTGTGTTTGTTTCATCATGTTTTCCTTAGTGATGGGGGTTCATGCTAGGCAATATTAAAAGGTTTCATCGTTGTTCTTAGAATAATAACTCTGTAAACAATGAGGATATTTCGTGTTTTTTGCTGTATATTTAGGTTGAGGGTCTTCGATGTTTAAAACACTAGTTTCTCTTCTGATCTAGGTCTATGCGACCAAATTGAGTTAAGCGTATGACCTTTTACATGACTAGCAGTGCAAAGCTAACAGCTTCTGGCTGAACAGAGCGTGATCATACCCTCATATTAGTCAGTGATTCTCTCTTATGTGGGTTGTTGACTTAGATCAACTTCCCAGAGATAAACGTCTAATAGATATGCTCATGAAACATTTATATTACAAGGAAATACTATGAAGCCAGAGGCAAATATAAACAAGCCAATTCATGCAAGGCTATTTTAAAGGTCAACTGATACTGGTTTAGTAAGCCTAAATGTAGCTACATATTCTCATGGTAGCCTGGTTGTCAAAAGTCATTAAGCCATATCGCCCTCTGCATTGAATTCAGTGCACCCTGTATTCCATCAAGAGCTACAAACGATGTGTTCTAAAGGATGATTATATGAGACAAACCTTCTGGATTTCACCCTCATTGTGTGTTTCAGTCCAGGATTATAAACCAGTCCCCTTCAACAATCCATAACGATATGTCTGCATACAAAATCGTTGTATAACCTTGTATGTATGTGCACTAATGTTTGACAACAACGAACCATTCACAAAAGTAGAAGCTACCCACAATGCAACTGATAAAAACTCTAGCAAGGTCGAAACATTTCGAAATGTCAGGAAAGATTTTCCCTGAGAAGGTCCCTGAGAACACTGGTCTTAACATCACGTCATCTCAACAGATGTGAGACGACCGATCCTGTCTTCCCCTTCCTCTACCTGTGGAGGTAGAAACTCCTCAGCCGTGCCCCCCCCCCCTCCCCTTCCCTTTAATCCAATTTACCTTTGAACTGCTGTGTGGGTTTCTTATGTAGTATTATGTAGTAGTAAACCCTCCCATTCTCAACCTTCACATTCAGAACCGGCTGCTGTCGTCCGGGCCACCCGTCAGCCTTAGAACCTGCAGCGCATTATTTGACAAGGTAACTCCACCATCTATGACGTGATATCCCCATACCCATGCTTTATACCTCTGCCTTTGGCCCCAGGGCCAGCTTCTACTCATATAACCCTCCCCAGCTTTCTAATAGCCTCTACATGAATGACGCAATGAGTTCCAGCAACAATTGTTGCTTGATTGGAAAGAATTACCCTCTGGGTTTCATCTGCTAGTTTGATTTAGCAATTTTGGAAGCATTATCAATGTCACACTCTACTTAAAATGTTCAGCGGAGGGATGGCAGGGATTAATTTGCGAAGCGATCAAAGCAATTTCTAGAATTAGAATGCCACAAAAAAAACAGCTACTCAATTCTTTGAACAGTCCCCGAAGGAGTCTTGATCAGCCTGTCGGGAGTGGGTTGCATGTAACAAAGGGTTTGTCTTCAATCGAGCAATCAGGTCAACAAACATCTGCATGCATCTGCTTCCATTCTCAATCCACTGTCACTCACATCTTCAAAAACCTGGCTGTGCCACCACGACCATCTCAGACACCCAGGCCTAGTGGACGCGCCGCGCCACACAGCCTAAAGGGCACCGTCTAGCACCACTGCGAGGTTCATTAATCACAATCTCGGGCAGGTCAGATCAGATATGCAGGATGGCTAGCCCCAGTTGGTACAGTCCTGCTTTGGGAAAGGCTGGCGTCCCACCTGGTGTAGGCATAGGGGCCCTTTAAGGACAGGTGAGACTCCAGGTGCTGCAAGCCTAACCCCCTTGGCACTGGTTCAGCCGCCTGCCCGGCGTCTCTGACACGTCGGCCAGACACTTCTCCTTAATCCGTAATCAGCAGGACTAAGCTGCTGCCTCGTTTAAGCATGACAGGGCTGGGAACGGAAAGAAATGTTTCCAGCCCATGAGAGGAGGATGAGCCCCGACGAGTGAGGATGATGTGGAGGTGGTGGTGCTGGTGTGTGTGTGTGTGTGTGTGTGTGTGTGTGTGTGTGTGTGTGTGTGTGTGTGTGTGTGTGTGTGTGTGTGTGTGTGTGTGTGTGTGTGTGTGTGTGTGTGTGTGTGTGTGTGTGTGTGTATGACAGACTGTGTCTCAGCGCTGAAATAATCATGTTCCTGCAGAGCTGAAATGGTGTACAGCGCAATGAGAGAATGCATAGCACCGAAGCATTGCACGTTACTGCAATGTTGCAGTATGCACGCTCCAGCACTCCCCGATTACCAAGCACTGTTTTATTATCCATTTAACAAGTCCTCATTCTACGAGAACTGACTGTGACTGGCTTCACCGTCTTCACTGCAAACGGCTATGATATGCACCCTTTCTCCTGAAAGCTGTTGGCTTTCGCTGGGCTATCGTGTTACTCTTTTAATTGTTACTTCTTTTCACTTTTGGTTCACTCTGCACTTTCCTTGCTACGCTCACTACCAGCTGGTGCTCACAATGTGGTTAAGGATCTTGTTATTCTTACACATAAACCCTGTATTGCACCCAGGTTATGTTTGGTGGTAACCTTTCCCAAGGTTTTGATAGAGAATAACGTCCAAGCGGGATTTCCTGTGATACATGTATGCTTTTAGATTTGTGGCTTTCAGTGTGTGTATCCTTCTAGTTACCCTGTTAAAAGTATTTACTCAAATGCTCATATATACTCGTACTCCATAGGTAGGTATAGATGTAGTACAGTTAATACGCCTACCGGGAGTGTTGTTTAACCACCACAGTTAAAGGCCTTGGCTGAATGTCCTCACGGTCCATGGGTCACCACCGTCTCCCTCTATAGCGTTTGTCCACCTGATCTCCTCAACAACCTTGTGTTTCACGCCACCGTCCCGGCGCTGTTTGGTCTCACAGACCCACCCAGCTCAGAGCTCCAGACTCACAGCCACCTCCACCACCGCCGGGGCCAAGACCGCCGCCTCAGAGCCCCCCATCGCCCCGCCCGTCTCCGAGGAGGAGGACGAGGAGGAAGAGGAGGAGGAAGAGGAGGAGGAGGAGGAGGACGATGAGGACGAGCTGCCGCCCGTCATCGCGCCGCGACCGGAGCACACCAAATCAGTGAGTGACTGAACTATAGGGCAGTAGGACCAAATCAGTGAGTTACTGAACTATAGTCCAGTATACTTTAGTATGCTGGACCAAATCAGTGACTTTCTGGTTAGTATAGTACGGTATAGTAGTGGGGGAAAAATCGATAAACCTAAGAATCTTGATCCTTATCATCTATGATTCTAAATCAATTCACGCCTTACTAAAGACACACCTCTAGTATAGTATAACGTATCATAATATAGTATAGTATAGTTTAGCAAAGTATAGTATACTTACGTATATTCTCCACTAAATCAGTGAGTTCCTAGTGTAATAAAGTAAAGCACACACATTCATTAATCTGTGGGTTCCTGAGTTACTTCACACCATAGTGTGCTACCATACATACAAGTACAACACACTGCAAGTGTCTACAGTAAAGACTAGGCCGCAGTACAGTCGGGTACATCAGTACTATCATCAAAGCCGAAGCCCGCCTCTTCAGCAGGAAGCGGGCGTCCTGGGGGGTTGTTTGGAGAGCTGCTGTGTATTGGGGGCATGGTGGGAGGGAGGGTGGGGGTGTAGCTGGGAGTCATTATGAATTAAAAAAGGTCAGGACAGGAGGGCAGGTGGGCTCCCAGAGAGATGACTCATCCCCTGGAAGCGAGAGCAGGACTATGCACTAGTAGCGAATCCTGGCACAGGCAGGGCCCCAGGCCGCCGCCGCCGCCGCCGCCATTTTGGCTCAGACTATCATTGTGGCTCAGGCCGGCACCGCCATTTTGGCTCAGATGGCCGCATTGGCTCAAGCTGCCATTTTGGCTCTTTTGTGGTTCCGGGGGACGACGTATGTGTGTAATATGTCCCTATCCTCCTCTCCCCCCTCAGATCTACACGCGCTCCGTCCTGGAGCCTGTGAAGCCCCCCAGCCCGGTGAAGGAGGTGGTGACTCCGCCCGAGTCCCAGGTGCAGCCGGAGAACACGTCAGACACCATGTACCGCCACACCGACCGGCAGAAGAAGAAGTCCAAGATGACGGACGAGGAGATCTTGGAGCGCCTCAGTACGTGCGGTGGTCGTGTGTGTGTGTGTGTGTGTGTGTGTGTGTGTGTGTGTGTGTGTGTGTGTGTGTGTGTGTTGTGTGTGTGTGTGTGTGTGTGTGTGTGTGTGTGTGTGTGTGTGTGTGTGTGTGTGTGTGTGTGTGTGTGTGTTGTGTGTCTGTTGTCTGTGCTGTCTGTCTGTCTGCTGCGTCTGTGTGTGCTGTGTGTGTGTGTGTGTGTGTGTCTGTGTGTGTGTGTGTGTGTGTTGTGTGTGTGTGTGTGTGTGTGTGTGTGTGTGTGTGTGTGTGTGTGTGTGTGTGTGTGTGTGTGTGTGTGTGTGTGTGTGTGTGTGTGTGTGTGTGTGTGTGTGTGTGTGAAGTAAAGTGGACGTTTGTGTGAAAGTAATAACTGGCAGGATAAAGTTAAATCCCAGCTTTCACATCAGCATGTTTTCCCACATAGCCAGGCTGTTATGCAGGGGTTTTATATGAGTATATTTGTGTCTGTGGCCATAGAGTTCTCAAAAATACAAGTTGGATGTTCCCATGATCAATCTTCCTGGAGATGTGTTATTTTGAAACATCATACATCAAATACCTTTCAAATCAATATAACATTGTGGGAAATATGTATGTACAGTGTGTGTGTGTGTGTGCTGTGTGTCTGTCTGTCTGTGTGTGTGTCTGTCTGTCTGTGTGTGTGCGTGTGTGCTGTGTGTGTGTGTGTCTGTCTGCCTGCCTGCCTGCCTGTTGCTGTGTGTCCTGCTGCTGCGTGCCTGCCTGCGTGCGTGCGTGCGTGCGTGCGTGCGTGCGTGCGTGCGTGCGTGCGTGTGTGTGTGTGTGTGTGTGTGTTGTGTGTGCCGTAAATTCAACACGCACAGTCTCAACCACGTTGTGTTCCTCGTGTACCCAGGAAGCATTGTGAGTGTGGGCGACCCCAAAAAGAAGTACACACGCTTCGAGAAGATCGGACAAGGGTGAGTCTCTCTGAACCCCCTCAGAAGACGTATTTGGTTGTTGGAGTTGCAATGTGATTGCAGTTTAGAGAGGCAAGGGCGGGTGATTGGCTGAAAGACGAGAACAGGAAGTAGAGGAAACGAGAACCATATCTAGAAGCGGCCAGAGGCCAGAGTAGCTCGGTGTCTCTTCTCTGCTTTCCCTCTTCTCGTTTCTCCTCTCCTGTTTCTCTTGCGTCCACCTCCCTCTCTCCTCAGTTTTTTTCCCCCCTCTGTGTTTTTCTCTCAGACGTTTCTCATTCAGTTCACCCGTCACATTTTCCATCCCTCTCTCAATTTCTCTATTCATTTTCTGCACAGCCAGTTCTTCAACATGCTTGCCATTTCTCTCTCCATCCCCCTCTTCTACCTTCCACCGCAAACTTCCAATAAAACACATGCTGAACAAACACATAGCGGTCGCCTATAGTGCGCCGTCGTGCGTCGCCCACACAGTCGAGCAGCACGGAGAGAACTCCTCCCGTGTCTCCTTACCTCCAGCAGAGCGGTCTCTTTAAGTGAGCCGGGCACAGATGGAACAAAAGCCCCCTTCATCATTTATACATGACGACCAGGGAGACGGCACAGTGTGATAGCAAGGAAACGGAGACAGACCTGCAGGAACCGATGCCTCAACCCTGAGGTTCCTCAAGGCTTACAGAAGGACCACGTCCTCATAGGCTCAGGGATGAGTCTAGCGTTCCTCCTGCCGCGTGCAATGAATAGCGGCTGTAGCCCGCAGTGAGAGCTAGGATTGCTAATACACGGGTGATTGGATAAAGATTTGATATTAGAGGTTGAATATGCATATGGTGTACGTGTGTTAATCAGCTGTGGTCTTTAATATGTATGAGTGGGGTGCTGGGCGCGGGGGGGGGGGGGTTAACTATTCACAGAGCTTCCTATTGCTCTGAAGGCGTCCTTGCAAGGTTAACACGTAATCAAAGTTTTAATGAAGCCCAGGGTCAATGCCGAGTAGCTGGATTTACAACCAGACACCATGAGGTCACGGCAGGACTTTAATGGATTGGTTAGCTGCATTAGCTTCAGACCATTCTATATAACACTCATCCTATATATTTATATATGAATACTTTTTAGTCATTCTGAAGTTAAGCAATGTATAGTCAATTTAATTCCTCGCCATACCTCAATTGAAGTTAATTATTTCCCATGCCACTTACATTTTTTCATAAGATTTGTATATTAATTTTACTTTGCTAAAGATAACACTTAGAAGAAAGTCTAAGCGGTAAAAATGTACAAATGCCTGAGCCAGCCAAAAGATCTCGCTCAGTAACACATAGCCTTCAATAGCAACAAGATGCTTCATGTTCGGCACATTGTCAATAGTAGTTGGCCTCAGATCGCGAACAAAAGGAGATGCCCGGCTTTGGATGAAGCAAAACTCATTTTCTCTTTCGCCCCAGTGCGACGGCATGGATCTCGCTACAGAAAGAGGAATCAAAACACAAGGACGATTATTTTCATCTCTGCTTTTTATAGACTCGTATGACGGGTCACTGGGTTTGGCACTATTTTGTGACAGTGAGATGGGGGTTTTTTGGGGGGGGGGGGGGGGGAGGGCGGGGAACTCAGTATGAAGACAATGTGTGTTAAAATAAGATGAAACATAGTGTAAACACGCGTCGTAGCAGCTGAGCCATGTTCCATTACAGACCTGTCATCAGGAGCTAAGCTTAGACCGTCCTTACAGGACTTAAGTCGTCAATTTATTCAGCACATACGTGATGCTTTGAGACCATCACATTTAAGCACTGCACAAACTTAGAACAAACTTAGAAAGCTACCCAATTTTACGATCATCTGCGTCATCATATGTATTTTGTTTTCTGATAATGTGTGATTAATGTGATGCTCTTTGTGGTTCTTTCAGAGCTTCAGGGACCGTGTATACTGCTATTGACATCGCCACAGGACAGGAGGTACGCTAACCCCTTAATATTAACCCCAACCAATCCATCCTAGCCCCCCTTATGCTAACCCTTTCCCATTCACTTCGTTATAAGCCAAACCCAATCATCTGCTCAGGAAGTGGAGCGGGATGGCCGGTAACCGCAAGGTTGCTAGTTCGATCCCCGGCTACTCCTAGCTCCTAGTGAGTGCCGAGGTGCCCCTGAGCAAGGCACCTCACCCAAACTGCTCTCGACCAGCTGGTTCTCGTCTTGCATGGTTGACTCCGCCGTCGGTGTGTGAATGTGTGCATGAATGGCTGAATGTCAGGCGATATTGTAAAGAGCTTTGGATAAAAGCGTTATATAAATGCAGTCCAGTCCATTAACTTCATACTAACCTTGGTCCCACACATCTGACTTTAGATCCATTTCTTAAGTCTTATGGCTAGCCCTCTTAAAGTCATTATTGGCCAACACAAATTCAGCTAGCAGTACAACACTGAATAGAGTGGCCGCTATAGAAATACACTTAAATCAAATAAAATAATGTAATCCCTTTCTGAAAGCTTCATGCACTTGTGCAAATGAGCTTTTGCTGGTCGAATATCTCCGTAACTAAACAGGAGATCAAGGCCCAACTCCGCCCCTTCAGTTTTATGTTTTCTGCCCAGGCTCTGTGCCCTCTCCCCCCAGAAGTTCTGCATCCCCATAGTAGGACTGCTGGATTCCAGATCAGGCTAACTCTTGCCCATTCAGGTCAAACTCTCCCTAATCCTACAGTTCAGACGGACTGATTGTAACCCTCATCAATCTATCGATCTACCTCTCCGTGCCTCCATCCATCCATCTATCTAACACTAGATATCATGCGTCTGTTCCTAAATATACATCTCTGTTCCCTCCAGGTGGCCATCAAGCAGATGAACCTGCAGCAGCAGCCCAAGAAGGAACTGATCATCAATGAGATCTTAGTCATGAGGGAAAATAAAAACTCTAACATAGTCAACTACCTGGACAGGTCAGTGTCTCTGTGGTGAAATGGACAGCGGTTGTTTAATAAACTGCCATATTGGCGGGAACTTCAGTTAAGAAAATGTTGTCAAATCTGTGATATTGTTTTTGATCCTTTACAAAAATCACTAACTGAAATAAACAGCGTGGGTCTGGACTGTAAAATCCATAGCCATTGCATCGATTGAGGAAAGGGAAGTCAATATTGTTATTGTTGGCATGTGGCCTAAAAAGGGGACAGTACACTCAGTAAATTAGCACTACAGTAAAAAAGTATATCAGTGCCAAAACCATACTGAATGACTCTTAACTTACGCCTAGCAAGACCCTAACCAATTATAGTGAAGCGTCGGATCCGCGAAGAAATCTCAAAAATAAATCATCATAAATCAAGAAATCCAATTTCAGTTGAGACTTTTGGAAAGCCGCAATCAAACTCTCTCTCTGTGTCCATCCCTTCCTCTCCCGCCCGCTCCATCTCTCTATATCCCTGTCTCGTCCTCTCTCTCTGTCCCCAGCTACCTGGTGGGAGATGAGCTCTGGGTGGTGATGGAGTACCTCGCCGGAGGCTCGTTGACAGACGTCGTCACGGAGACCTGCATGGACGAAGGCCAGATCGCCGCCGTCTGCCGGGAGGTAAGAGGGCCAAGATCGGCCCACTACATCACCCATCGCCACCCTTCAAGGCCGAGGCCCTGGCTAGCTGCAGCTCCTAAGTGTGACACACGCAGGTGTGCGCGTGCATACAAATAGGTGTATTTCCTTCCAGCCGTTTGCCTCCACTCTGTCCAGGGATAGTATAGACTCTAGTGGTTAATGTGTTTGACTCCCCAGGGGAAAGGTGCTGGGTTCTAATCTCATTACTCTGTTGGCCTCCCCGAGCACCCTACCAGCCTGATGATTAACGAGTCCCTTCTTACTATATAGTCAGGGTGCTTTCACAACACAGCTGTTTGCTTTGTTTTCATCGAGCCCTGGAGCGTTTAGCCCGATGGTACGGTTATTTGAACAAACCAACTCTGATCCGCTTGAACGCGCAGGTCTCGGGGCCGCTTCCAAGTCAACTCTGGTTCGGTTCGCGAAATGGAAATAATAAACATATTCAGCCAGGTATACTTGGAACTTTTCTTAAATTAAATGACGTTCAGACATGATGCACTCAGGAGGTGGGAGCACTTAACGAATTATGGTCCAACAACCAAGTCCAGCTCCCCCTCTCGGGGCCTGGCCTGGCTCCCCCTCTCTGGGCCTGGCCCGGCCCCCACTCTCTGGGCCTGGTCCGGCCCCTCCTCTCTGCTGGTTTTACGCTAGCCTTTATGGTAAGGTTGAGGGGTTAGGGTTATGGTATGGTTGGGGTTGAGGTTCTACGGTTGCGTGTTGGTAAGCCTTAGGGGGTTATGGTTATGTTAAGAGGTTATGGTTGGGTGTTGGTAAGCCTTAGGGGGTTATGGTTATGTTAAGAGGTTATGGTTGGGTGTTGGTAAGCCTTAGGGGGTTATGGTTATGTTAAGAGGTTATGGTTGGGGTGTTGGTAAGCCTTAGGGGGTTATGGTTATGTTAAGAGGTTATGGTTGGGGTGTTGGTAAGGCTAAGGGGGTTATGGTTATGTTAAGAGGTTATGGTTGGGGTGTTGGTAAGCCTTAGGGGGTTATGGTTATGTTAAGAGGTTATGGTTGGGGTGATGGATAGGTAGAAAAAAATCTGGTTTCCGGTAAGCGACCATTAGCACGTTGGTTGACTGATGCCAGATGTGTCGTCGCCAGGGCCTCTCAGGGCTGCAGCTAGTGGGGACTCGGGGTTAGGGTGGGGCTGGGACTGAGTCGGGGGAAGGGGGTTGACCTGGAGGTGGAGCTGGTCTAGGCATAGCTCCACCCACTGGCTCTGCAGTGAGCAGCCTCTCATTATCTTTTCAATTGTTTTGATTTACTCACAAAAACATGGTATTTAAATGATTCAGTGCCACGGTGGAAATGGGGTTCTTTTTAATTTGGATGACACCACAACAAAATGAAAAAATCCGAGACCACACAAGTTGCTCCATTAATATTGTCTGCCAAGAAGGAAGGCAGTGAGTTTCCCTCAGATTTCAGATTTCCCTCAGATGCTCAGTAGACGAGCTAAGGACCTTGACCGCGAGGCGGTCAACCAATGTTTGGTTCACTTATCAATGTAATCAACTAATCAATTATGGAACGCTAACAAAAGTCAAATGAAAATACAACATATTATCAACTTCACACCCGAACTGTAAGTGTGAAAGGCGGTGGAGTATGTTCGAGGTTCGTCCCTATAGATCGAGCGGGTCTACTGGTGAGCTCTTAATAATGCCTTTTTCCTGTATTGGTTTCCCCTCCGGCAGTGTCTTCAAGCGCTGGACTTCCTGCACTCCAACCAGGTGATCCACAGAGATATAAAGAGCGACAACATCCTGCTGGGCATGGATGGCTCCGTCAAGCTCAGTAAGTCAACCCACAAACCATGGTCACGAAGCGCATTGACACTTTGGCCGCGTTCAGACTGCAGGCAAATCTGATTCAAATCTGATTCCTTCTCATATCCGATTTTTAGGGCTGACTGTCCACACTGTTTTAGCAAGTGTCCAAATCGCATTTGGCTCTGTTCAGACTGGGCCACATTATTGACCCATCTGACAGGTTGCTGTAGCAACGACGTCGGAGCGGAGGCGTCATCCAGCGCGTGTATTGTGTGACGTCATGTAATAGCGACGAGAAAAACAATAACAAACAAGATGGATCAAAGAACGCGAAAGACTTTCATAAATCGACTTATTCCGATACATGTCCTCGAGCTTCGCTTGAACGGACCCATCTCCCCACAGATTAATGAGGCATTTCGTTTCTTCCTCTGTCCAAGGCCTGAGGCGGGTGGTTTGGCGCATTGGGTCAGGTCTGGCGTCGCGTAGAGTGACGTCACGGACAGTCAAATCCGATCTGAGTGTTTGGAGCTGTTCATACTGAGACGCATCTGTCCAAATGCGATCTGAAACCACCTGATCCGTTTCGCAAAAATCGGATTTCATGTGACTTGGGACTGTTCAGACTTCAAAAGAGTCATCCGGTTCCAATCTGGATGGGCTAAAAATCGGATTTTGGCTGGCAGTCTGAACGCGGCCTTTATTGCACAACTCTCATTAAAGTCGTCTCTGTTTTAATTGGTCATGCTGAGATGTCATCTGAACGGGGGGGGGAGATAGATTCAGTTGAGAGGTGAAGTGTGAATTTGTACTGGACCTAATCATCCCCATACTAGACATGGGGATGATAACGCGGCCATGTTGGTACAAGAGCCAATGTGGGACCCGGGCCAGGACATCAGGATTAGCACCCCTGCTCTTATGAACGAGTGCCATGGGATTTTTAGTGGCCACATGGAGTCATGACCTTGGTTTAATCTGAGAGAAGGTGCTGTTGGTCAGGCGACGGAGACAGCCGTCCCGGTCTCCCTCCCGGGACAATAGGTCTATAAGAGAGTAGGGCTGGGTATGTCGCCAGGTACCTCAAAATTCAATTCAATTTGATCCTTTAGGTCTTCATTCGATTCGATTTCAATTCGATTCGATATTGATCCAATTGCTTCGATATCGATTCAATAATACGTGCAGATGACAAAAATACCTAAATATTATTTAGAATTAACCATTTCATAATGAATTAACCATTTCATTGTGCTTTAACTAACAAAAAGGGAATACACCATTGTATAGTACAGTATTGTTCCTCAGCTAAACTTGCAGCATAAAAGTAATAATCACTAACGGGCACTGTTTTAATGAAAATAATCGATTTCAAAAAAAATCTGCATCGAATTTGAATCGAGAGCAAACAAATTGCAATGCATTGATGAATTGATATTTTTACCCAGCACTATAAGATAGGCAGGGAGCTATGGTTTGGTCAACTGAACATTATACCTACCTAGCCAGTACTTATAACTTCCAGAGAACCATGGTAAATCATAATATAACATATTATATACTCTACTCTCTCTCTCTCTCTCTCTCTCTCTCTCTCTCTCTCTCTCTCTCTCTCTCTCTCTCTCTCTCTCTCCTCTCTCTTCTCTCTCTCTCTCTCCTCTCTCTCTCTCCTCTCTCTCTCTCTCTCTCTCTCTCTCTCTCTCTCTCTCTCTCTGCAGCCGACTTCGGGTTCTGTGCCCAGATCACTCCGGAGCAGAACAAGCGCAGCACCATGGTGGGCACACCCTACTGGATGGCTCCGGAGGTGGTGACCCGCAAGGCCTACGGGCCCAAGGTGGACATCTGGTCCTTGGGCATCATGGCCATAGAGATGGTGGAGGGGGAGCCGCCCTACCTGAACGAGAACCCGCTCAGGGTAGGTCCACAGAGGAAGTACACATGTCCCTCACCGGGTTTTTCCCATGCCGCACCGGACGTGGAAAAGACTCCCAATGCACGCCACATGACACATTCTTTCCTTGCTGCTTTTCTGATTGGCTCAGGCTCTGTACCTGATCGCCACCAATGGGACCCCAGAGCTGCAGAACCCTGAGCGGTTAACGTCGGTATTCAGAGACTTCCTGAACCGCTGCCTGGAGATGGATGTGGACCGCAGGGGGTCGGCCAAGGACCTGCTCCAGGTAACACCATCCATCACTCCTTCAGTGGGGTCCATTAGCGGCGGAAGAATCTACTGCTTGCTTTACTAACGTACTTTACACGTCTCAAACAAATATCATGTGATTGTCATATAAAAACATCTTTATTATCCTGCGAGAATCCATCTTGCTAGACTTCAAGTTATGAGCTTGTGGCGGAGCCACAGTGGTTTGAAGCAGTCAGCGTCCTATGAGAGACGATGTACGTGATAGACAGTGATGGATTGTTAGACGAATGGTTCGTCCAAACCCCTGCCAAGTCGTTTTTTTTCGTGTGACTGCCCTTTTCCGAAACAATTTCCAACGACAATTTCAAAGTTGGTTCTGTTTAACAGTCCATCCGGTTAGTAAGGGTAACCTAGTGGATGGGGAAGTCTCACCCCCAACTCAAAGATCTGGGTTTGAACCCCAAAAAGCAGCAACTACCATGCACCAGGCCTCCTTAGACTGGGCGCCTGAGGAGCAAGCTTTTTTTTTGACATCCCAATTCACAGTGAGTCGCTTTGGATAAGAGTGACAGTATCTAACAGCCAGCTAGATGTAACACAGCAAACAACAGTTGAATGAACTGGTAATGCATCATGTGTTTGTATTAACCCTGACCCTCCTTTCCTTCTCAGCATTCCTTCCTGAAGTTAGCCAAGCCTCTATCCAGCCTGACGCCTCTGATTGTAGCCGCCAAGGAAGCCATAAAGAACAGCAGCCGCTAGTGGGCGCCATTAGTCCTCACCCAAAGCTGGAACCTTGCCTCTAATGTGTGTGTGTGTGTGTGTGTGTGTGTGTGTGTGTGTGTGTGTGTGTGGGTGTGGGTGTGGGGGGGGGGGGGGGGGGGGGGGGGGGGGGGGTGACGTGACAGAGCCCAAAGAGACAGGTGATCAGACTTTAAAGAGACAGCACAAGGATTGGCCGTCCACCACCGGCTCCCCACCACCACCACCCCCTCCAATGAAGAGGGGCGGACGCACGGCCTAATAGCCAATCAGCTGCTGCTGAGAGACACTGCTTCCTGGTTCATGGCTTCCCGTGCTCTGTACGTGTGCAGGGGTCCATCTCGAGTGTGTGTGTGTGTGTGTGTGCGTGTTCTCTCGCGTGTTATGTGTTATGGGCTGAACGTATCACACATGTCCTTGCTTGTGTCCTACATGCTCTCCTCGGGAGAATAGAGTTTGCCCTACAAACCAAAATGGGTGTGTTCCATTTTCCTTTGTGGTTTTCTTTGGGAAGAGGAGGGATCGGCGGGACCAATAGCGTTGAGAATTCCTTCACAGTGTTGCCGGCTCTCTGCTCAGTGCCGTGTCGGCCGGCCCGGGAGAAGTGGGTGAGCCACATCTGAATCTGTTCAATGAAACTGGAGAGAGAGAGAGAGAGAGAGAGAGAGAGAGAGAGAGAGAGAGAGAGAGAGAGAGAGAGAGGAGAGAGAGAGAGAGAGAGAGAGAGAGAGAGAGAGAGAGAGAGAGAGAGAGAGAGAGAGAGGGAGGGAGAGAGAGGGGGGGGGGGGGGGGGGGGGGGGGGGGGGGGGGGGGGGGAGAGAGAGAGGGGGAGACAGAGTGAGAGGGAGGGAGAGAGAGGGAGAGAGAGAGGAGAGAGAGAGAGAGAGAGAGAGAGAGAGAGAGAGACAGAGCGAGAGGGGAGGGAGGGAGAGAGAGAGGGAGAGAGAGAGAGAGAGGGAGAGCGAGAGAACACGAGAGAGACTCTGAACACAGTGTTTGCCTGCATGACTCTGGATCAAGAGTGCTCATCCTCTAGAAACCCTTATCATCCCAGGGGAGTGTGCATGTGTTTGAATGTGTGTGCGGTATTTGTATGTGCGGTATTTGTGGTCACGGTGTGCGTGTGTGTTGGCGGCGGGGGTTTGTCGTTTAGTGAGACGGGTATCTCTTGAAGCTGAGTGTTTCCTCCTTTGAGTCATCCTGGGGGTCACTGGAGTTCACCAACGTTGACCTAGATTCTCTAGATAGCTTATTATTTTTATTTAATTAAGACATTCGGAAAACTGAAACAACTCGATATCATTTTATGTCCAGATTCTGCCTATTTATTAAGGAAGTGGAAGTATTGATGTAAGAGGAATTGGGATGGAGGAATTCCATCTAGAAATGACTTGCAGCTTTGTTAATTGCGAGTATACATCACACATGGGTCACATATGGACCTCGTAAAATTGTTACGTCACCCTATTGAGTGCGAGCATTTCAACCCCATCCCCAGAGTATTCACAGCGCTGTGTATTTCCCACAAGATAATTCCAGTTTTTCTCTACTAAGGGTAAGAAATTAAGAGGATATTCGGTCCCTACAAGCCGGCTTTAAAGATACGGGGTAAAGTCAAGCTCTGCCACCCTCCATTCAACCTACTTTCCTGAAAACTGGTGGTCCAAACATTTACAAAAAATGTTGTTAGGTTGAAAAGCTCTGAAGGCGAGTCATGAGGTTTCAGAGTACCTTACCACACATCTGTTTCCCTGGCTAGGATGGTACGGCCTTCAAAGACAAACGCATTCATCCAATGACCTCTCAGACTTTACTACGTTGCCTCTTGTGCTTCGGTGCCCTATCGTCTCTTGGTTTGTTGTACGTGAGCTGTAGCTTGGACGTAGTTTAATGTTCCTGTGTGTGTGTTTCTGTAAAATGGGCGGGACATTTGGCAGTGACCATGAGAGGAAGTCAGTGGCATCCCCCCCCCCCCGCAAGAGGAGGTTGTTGAAGTAGTGAGTGCCATGTTTTTTTATGATTGTAGTACCGTCTTTAAAGTAGTCACGCGTATCCAGACGTTCGTACATACATGGTGTACTGTCGGACCCTCGCCTGCAGGGGGTGTGGTCCTCTTTGGTTAAAACTGGTACTGGTCTTAACGAGCGAATGGAAGCAAAAATGTATTAGTATAACTGAACCCCAATAATATGTGGTGACTCCTCTCTTTGTATATAAGTCAACTATAAACTGTGTCAATATTACAATTAGCTTAGTTGGGCATTTTCTGTGCGTATGGGTATGCGTGGGTGTGTCTGCGCGTGCATGTGTGTGAGAGGGGTGTGGGGGGGCTACCTCAACCTGCACTAGATCACGACTCCCTCTACAGACGCAGGAGCAAGTCCAGCAGGAAGTGGACGTGCATGAGGAAAAAACAACCAACTGTAAATTATATTTCATCTTCCAATAGGGTAAAGATTGTTAGGATATGTATGTATGTATGTAAATATGACAAGGGAAATCCCTTTTTTTCAGAATTATGTAACTTAAATTGACAATATTCAGGTTGCTATATGGTATGTATCTTTCAATGTTTTGCACCCTGGAAAGTGAAAAAAAGAAGGAAAGGAAAGGAGGCACGAGCCGTCTCTTCTCGTCTGAATCATAAACTTTGATTTTCGGACTTGATTCGTCGGGATGGAGCAGGCGAACGCGTTCATTGATTTCGTCACGCGGTCTTTCCCCTGGGAGCGATTGCATATGTGTATCTATGCTAGTGGTGGGTGAAGTCTGCCCAACAGAGAGCTACATGCTACGTAGCTTGTCTTGGGACATCTGGACCCTCTGCCCATGTACAGCTCTCAACGATGAGCACAAAGGATGAACTTTAATCAGGCCGATGGACTTGTGCATCTGGTTACCGTGGTGACGCCTGTACATTCCTATCTTCTGAATGTGTGAACCAGTACACGTGGTGTGACGACTCCTCTATTAATGTGTATCAAGAGAACGCAACGAAAACAAAACAAAAAAAATGTTTCTTTTTAAATTATTATTATTATCATTACTACTCGGATATTGTCTAGCTTTGTTAAAACTGCTGATTCATCGGCTTTGTTCAGCAGGCCTTTTCCCCTCCCCTTTAAGAAGAAAACGGCGGGAAAGTGGGGTTTTGGATAAACTATTTTTAATTGTGGTTGA
Organism: Melanogrammus aeglefinus; assembly: GCA_900291075.1. Classification (NCBI taxonomy): domain Eukaryota; kingdom Metazoa; phylum Chordata; class Actinopteri; order Gadiformes; family Gadidae; genus Melanogrammus; species Melanogrammus aeglefinus. The sequence goes on along the minus strand of OLKM01000128.1, from coordinate 252,930 downwards.
AGCAATAGACTTTTTGAACTTTGAATTGTGCATGACTGTGTCTTGAGTGTAAATCAAACAAAATACTGCAGTTTGGGACTGGACCGAAATAAAAAAGAGGAAAAGTGTTACTTGCTGCTGTTGGCTGTCCTGTGTAGGCTGGTGTGGTTATTGGGCTTCTTGGTTTTCAGGAATTTTTATTCTAATTTGGAAAAAATTTTAAAAAAAAGGCAGCTACGGTACAATAGATAGAAAACATTGCCTTTATTCACATTCTATTAAAGGAGTTTGTGTTTTGCCATAGACTGTGATACATAATAAACTATAATAATACTTTGGCATTATCATAGTCAGTTACAAGCAGCCTGATATGTTATTGAATAGGCATATAGAGTATGAGCAATATCTATGGTTATTAATCTTTGTCTGGTAATATTGATGTAAAGACATTCAGGTTGTTAGTTAGTTCATCTTATTGCCTACTTTTGTAAAATGTATTACAAAACAGCTAATCCAGAAGGACCTCTTTGGTCAAACTGCTACACATTCAATGTCTGTCTCACCGTCAGAGGGCTAGCGCTAGACGGCTACCCATAATAATAATAATACTCAATTTATATATATATATACTCACTATGCAAACAGGGCACATGTGTGAGCTAATCAGAAACATCCTGTGGGGTTTAATATTAGTTTCTTTGTACCTCTTTAATCACGACTTTGGTAAACACGTTGTGTAACGCTTGGTTACAGCACAGACTTGCTCGGTGTAAGTGGCTGTAGACTTCAAGAACAACATCAGAGACCATTCGTTTGGACACCCCTATTCAGTCCAGCACTGTACCTGGCTTTTACATTCTGCTGTAAACTGCTTTCCCTCTCCTTAAAACACACTCTCAATCACCCACTCAACATCTCTATCACGCTCATCAGGCGATCCGATTGGGCTGGGGCATCGGCGGTTGCCGCGGTTACATGTCGAGGAGCTGGGTGGAGGTGACGATGCGCAGGCTGATGGTGCCGGGCATCTCGTCGGCCATGTGGCGGCCTCTCTTCCTCAGCCTGAGCCTTTGGGGCTCTGTGGTGTCCTTGACCCCGCCCGCTAGGACCACCTGGCCCAGGAACTCGTCCTTCACCGGGTTGCTGTTCCACACCTTCACAGCCAGGGGGAGAACCAGCACACAGCATACAGTTGGAGGGTGGACCAGAGGATACGGGTGGAGCCACATCCATCCAAAAGGCTCTAAGCAGCCTCCTCTTTCCTGAGGGTTTTTTTTCGGGCTCTGATAAGATGGTTCCAATCCCAACCATTTGTACCGTTTGTATTAGCAAACACCATTAATCAACATTTGATGATGCCAATAAGGCAAAATGGGTTTTTCCAACCAAAGTAGATTCAACAGACGGCTGAGAATTATGATACAAAGGCATAAGAATGCAATCAATCTTCATTGGGACCTATTGGGACCTAGCCCCACAGCTAAGAGAGAAATGTCATATTATTTACGATTTACTCATTTAGAAGTGAACTACAGATTCAGCTATAAAGGATTTAAAGGAGCATGAAGGAGTTATGGCATCTTGATGTAGGATGCCTATTCTAACCCAGTAGCTTTCAGCTGGGAGTCAGAACCACTACGCCCAGCCCAACCCCATCTCACCTCTTCTGCTGTTTCCACCATCTCACCTGTTCAGTGAGGTGTTTCCACCATCTCACCTGTATAGTGAGGTGCTTCCTTGGATTCTTCCGGTAGAAGATGGCCATGGTCTCAAACTCTGGTGCCAGCGTGTCCTTGCGGATGACCGACTTCACAGATTGGCCCTCACAGGAGATGATGACGTAGGGGTCGGCTCCTACACAGAAAGTACCCACAGACAGAGCCTTATTGAACAGAACCGTGCAACAAAATAATAATGAGGTGAGGAGACAACACCGATGTAGACCATTGGTTCCTGGTTCAGTGACCTTTTAGGTCAGAAAAGTCTTGCGACCAAAACTTGCATCTTATCCCAGACGCGATGTTATTTTAATCAGCGTATGACAGTAATATCGTTGTGACCAGTGAAAATGGTTTGGTGTGGTTAGCTAATGGCTACGACTCATACGGTCTGTTCGTATAAAAACAATCTTTAGGGCCTTCAAACTACTTTTTTTTTCATCTATTTTACCTAAAATGTATCATCAAACATCTAGTGCTTATAATAAGTCAGCAATATGCATATGTGGGGTCCGTTTCCATCTGCATGTGTGGGGCCCGCCCCCAAAGCCTGGGAAACACTGATCTAACTCTTAATGCATGCACTGTGACAGAGGGGTTCTCCAGAATGAGCCCTTACCTCCGGGGTTGTCCTGGTTCTCCAGGCCCTCGGCGGCGTGCACGTAGAGGTGGGAGACCACCTGGGGGTAGCCCACGAAGGCACTCCAGCACCGGGTCCTGGGCTTGTCCTCAGTCAGCTCCCTGGGGGGAACACAGAGAACCATGAATGCTGCCATGATCAAGCTCCGGCCAACGCACACGCTAAGGGGTAAATAAGGGGAGGTGAAGACCTGAATAATTGGCAGGATTAACTACTTATTAATTCAAGTGCTATTTATTCATCAAGTCCTGGGTGGGCGGGACTTATTCAATGAACAACAAGTGATGGCTGCAGTGACAATGTTAAAAAAGTGCATGTTTAAGGGAATTTATCTATAATCTAAACATCAAGATAGACTTGGAGATAACCTGGATATCTGCTGATGGAAAACTATTTAGATCCTTTGTGGTATGGTCGTCTCGAGCTAGGTATGACTTGGAGAGTGGTAAATGTTCAACATGTGATTTATTCTAACAGAGACACAAGCTAAACAAACTTGCCTTCTGGAGATGGTTCATGAAGCATCTCTCGAACACACAGGTAAACAAAAAGTTTATGTTGGGAGTGGGCAGAATGGTAAATAAGCCACTCCTATGTCCTAGTTACCCAGGTAAACCTTTGGTCTGTCTTGGCTTTAGCGGAAATGGCAAAGTGGTCATGTTTGTAGTCTTTTACATATCTATAACTACCCAACTCCTTTCACCAGTAATGGTCCAATTCCATTAATTCTTTACCAGAAGTGTGTGCCACATCTATTTTAATGTCTACCCAATCTTGAGGTCATTAATTTCACACCAGATAGGCCTACTGCCAATTGGATATATTGACTTTCAGAGACCTTTAGTTCAGTCACCTGGTGCACATTTACCTGCAAAAGGCGTCCACGTCGGTGAAAACGCGGATCATATAGTCGCCCAGAATCTGTGGTTTAAAGGTGGTGGGGAAGAGGACGTAGCGCCCTCTGGTGAGCATGCAGCGCTTGAACACGGTGCGCGCGTTTATGTACGCGGACGTCTCCACGCATTTCTGGGTGAGGACGTCATGCATGCGATATTTTCGGTTCTCTTCCACCTTTTATTAGGGAGAAAAAGAACAATACAAGCGATTGTACAGTCAATATGGGTCAAAGTTGAAAGAGGAAAATGGGTCATTCAGGAGGAAGTGTAAACAGGTTTTTCTGAAGACTCAATTTGGCTTCATTGCTTAAATTAAATGATTAGTCAACGTCATATCCTATTAATTATTTAAATAATCGATATTCATTTATTTAATAAAATAATAATCACGTCATAAACCCAGAATAATAATTTCATTCAAGCTTTTAAAATCGAATTCCCTTAGCCTGGAAATTACATTGGATTGTCCAATACATCCTGGTTAGGGTTACATTCAGGCAGTGGTGAAGTCATGTTGTGAACGTATTTGTATACACCTTAGTGGAGTGCCCCCCAGTGGCAGGCAGGGGAACACCACTGCGATGCTGTTGAGAGATGACTTGTGTTGCCCATATAATGTGTTTAAGCTTGATCAACCCAAATCCAATTCATGATTATGGCTACATATGTTCTCGCTAATTATATTTAAACTAAACACACTGCATATTGAATCAGGTCTTTCCAAATCTGATCTGGGGTGGGGGGCACTTCTATACGTGGTCTTAGGTAAAATATGAGTCTGGTCTCTGGCACTATGACCTCATATTGACCCAGTCCACACCAGCACCTCTCTCTCTCTCTCTCTCTCTCTCTCTCTCTCTCTCTCTCTCTCTCTCTCTCTCTCTCTCTCTCTCTCTCTCTCTCTCTCTCTCTCTCGTCTCTCTCTCGCTCTCTCGCTCTCTCGCTCTCTCTCTCTCTCTCCAGAAATAGCTGCAGTCAGCTCTCGGTGCCAGTTTTTCTTTCTCTTTTCACCTTCTCGCCTTCAGTCTAATCAGTGGAGGAACTCCCCTCTGACCATCACCCCAGATATGAACCCCCATTACAACACTGTTTTACTGAAATGTATTGGCTTGGCGGGGCCTTCGTGCTGAAACATGTGCTTGTAGGGCTGTGTGCTAGAGTGATCTGTTCACACTCGTCTGATTTCACTCACAGATACTAAAACTGAGACGCAAAAAGATAGACATGTTGTGCCAGGACTGAGGAGGAATGAGGATTCTTAGGGAGAGGTAATCTATATTTTCCCACCTCATTTCCCACCTCTTGCAGGGTCCCATACAGAGAGGGACACTGCCCGGCTTTTTCAACTCCACCAACTGGACTTGGCAGCACACATACGTCTACAGAGCTGTTAACAGCTCACATGGTGTTACTTAACATAACCAGCTCCATGCCCATATCGGATTCCATATCTCAAAACAAAGACATCAGTCACGTGGGGCCTGGTGGGTCTTTAAACCTGTGACCACTATTGAGGTCCTGTTCTTGTGTTTGTATTGAGGTGTGGTTTTAAAAAGAATAACCAAAGACCTTCCCTGTGTTTGTATGGATCAATATCATACAAACACATTTTGTAATGATATTGATCCAAATTAAGATACAGTCCACATTTAGCATGTAAAACAAACGGTGTGTTTGTATGTCTGTGTCTTTGTGTCTGTGTCTGTGTGGGGGGGTTTTCTGAATGGAACTTTCTGCTGATATACATCAATTCTACAGCTTAATCTGTTTTGAATTATGACTGATTTGACCAATGCTAGTGATACTTTGACATCTTCTAAGTACTGGTCAAAACAATATCTGGAAAAAGTAATCCAGGTTGGCATACACACTCACCCATTTAATGAATGTTATTTTTTTCTGAGCTGTACCAAGTAATCTCAAGAGATTCAGAGATAAAAGTATAATAATGTGGGAAACATCCATGTGTCTTTATAAAGATGGTCAAACAGTTTTTAATTTCAAAGTAGCAGTCCTTTTAAACCTGTATTGCTTTCTGCCGTTATTGAGCTTGAAACAATATGCTGGGCCAAGGGCATGGTTTGTCTAGAATCATTTAGAACTTAGGAACTGGTTGGAACATGAGGTTTCCTTTTCTGGTAAAAAAAACAAAACTGTCATGCTACATCTGAGTGTGATCGAAACACCGGCCAGTGCTCTGTGTTTGTTTAGAAACAGTTTGAGAACACGAAACGCCGCCAAATCCATCTGTCTTCTGGGAGAAGAAAGCAAAATGCCTCCCTCCTGAATCAATTTATGAATATTGGACCAATGGCCAAAAGCCCAGACAAACATTGTAGAACTCAAATGCTTATTTTGGAGATGTTTATTTAAATTACTTTCTACATGCTTTGACTGGACTAGTCCCAACATGTCTAGACCATTATCCATTGTTTTCCACGTCCAATTTAAAATGGTACAGCTTTCTTTCACTTACTAATAACTTAGCTTTATAACTGTGCTTGTGTAAGAGAAAACAACACTAAAGTATATCGAAAAAAAAACTTCTTAATAAATTTGTTTCTTTAAAACTGCATAAACCAACAACTCTACATCCTAGAAATTTGTGTTACCATTTTCTATGAAAAGGGTGAGTCACTCATCCACTTCCTCCCCATAACTGTTTCTAAAGCCGGTTTTGTGTTTATTCTCCACCGTTGATGAGCCTTGAAGTCCCACCTCTATGACGCAGCTCATATTAGAACATAATAAGTTGCTACGGGTCTTTTTTTAAAACCACCCGACTCCAGATTGAAGCGAACAGCCTCTGCCTCTGATTCATGTTAAGGCACAGAATCCTGTTCTTTGTCCAGGAGATACAACGTGATGAGGACGAATGAGCGCACTGAAAGAACCTCAGCTATTGGTTAGGGAAAGGGAGGTTGCACATGGATTAGCAGTAGTTCCTTATAATGTTGTAGTGCGCACCTTGAACCTACCTTGAACACACAGAAGCCCACGTAGAGGTTCTCCCCATGGCCGACCTGTCGGTGGATCTTCATGTCCCTCTGCTGCAAGGAGATCAGAACCTCGTCTTCCTCCTTCGTCACGTCAAACAGGTACTGAATGACAAACACATTTAAATACAGTTAGAAAAACACAACCCTATGAGTCAAGCTGGTGTCAATTTATGTATTTATCTTCCCATTTCACAATCCCAATTTACTAACTGCTAAGATCTTCCGCTAATCATTTGGTCCTGTGTGGTTCTTTTGGTTCCACCAGATAAGAGTGGATCCGCTTTGGCCTAGTTGCGTGAATCTCATGTGTGCACTTTGTACACGCAGTCATGCGCACAAACGCACGCACACACACACACGCACGCACGCACGCACGCACGCACGCACTCACGCACGCACGCACGCACACGCACACGCACACGCACACACACACACACACACACACACACACACACACACACACACACACACACACACACACACACACACACACACCTGTGGGTTCTGCAGAAAGGTAGCTTTGTGGTTGGCGCAGCCGCCACAGCGGTTCCTCAGCGGCTCGGCGTGCTTGGTCCAGCTCCCGTGAAACATCACTTCGTTCCAGGTCTTCTGCAGGCTCACCACCGAGGTGTTGATGAGGCGGCAGATGTCGGCCTCCGAGAAGTGCTTACACCAGTCTGTGAAGGCCATCCTGCAGTTGTGAGGAAACACACAAGAGACACCCGGTTGGTCTGCAAGGATCGACCTGAACGAAGCGCCGCACTGACCGAGTCACCACCACCGGCCGAATCACAACCTCTGACCGAGTCACCACCACCGGCCGAATCACAACCTCTGACCGAATCACATTCACTGACCGAATCACACTCCGACCGAATCACAACCTCTGACCGAATCACATTCACTGACCGAATCACAACCTCTGACCGAATCACATTCACTGACCGAATCACAACCTCTGACCGAATCACAACCTCTGACCGAATCACAACCTCTGACCGAATCACAACCTCTGACCGAATCACAACCTCTGACCGAATCACATTCACTGACCGAATCACAACCTCTGACCGAATCACAACCTCTGACCGAATCACATTCACTGACCGAATCACAACCTCTGACCGAATCACACTCACTGACCGAATCACAACCTCTGACCGAATCACAACCTCTGACCGAATCACATTCACCGACCGAATCACAACCTCTGACCGAATCACATTCACTGACCGAGTCACCACCACCGACCGAATCACAACCTCTGACCGAATCACAACCTCTGACCGAATCACAACCTCTGACCGAATCACAACCTCTGACCGAATCACAATCTCTGACCGAGTCATCATCACTGACCGAGTCACAACCTCTGACCGAATCACAACCTCTGACCGAATCACCACCACCGACCGAATCAAAATCACCGAACAAATCACATCACTGAATTGAATAACATTCACTGACCAAATTACTTCACTGATATAAGCACATCACTGACCAAAACAATACAACAAGTATTTCCAAAATCACAACCGCCCACTGAATAACAATCACTAACCGAATCATAACAAATGGCAGAATCACAAAAAACTACTTCAGATCACAACCACAGACCAATCGTAAACAATGAACGAGTGACAACAATGGCTCATAATCCCTGACCTTAGTTATTAGACCATACATCCCATTTCCTTTGGATCTAATACAATTTAACTATTAAATCATTCAGATACATGTGATTAAGGAGCAGGTAAGGGTTAGAGCAACTTGCTCTTGGATACCTACAAAAGATACAGGGGACATTGAGGATCCAACCCACTAGCTTTCAGATGGGAGTCATCAAATGTATCCTACTTGGTGCATTTCAAAATAAAAGCACATTTTAAATACAAAGTAGAGGGAGCGCACCAGAACTCTCCGTCATCCTCCACCGTGATGCCCAGGTTGGCTCGCTCCATGTCCCCCACCGTCTTCCACTGGTCAGAGCTGCATGGCAAAATAAGAGTTCATCAGTCATCCATATGTAAAAGATAAATGAATCACACAATCATAATGATTTATAAAGCACGATATCATGGTTTCAAGTCACACTGAGGCCCATTCTTTTGATTCTGTGTCAGAACATTAGTATTATAATCGTAAACTATATTGCTTTCTGTTTTCTCAATGTTTTTATTATATCTGTAGCATTTTAATGACGTACGATCTCATCAAAATTTGAAGGAAGAGGACAAGGGCCACATTGTTTTTGAGTCCTGAGATTAAAGTCAGAAATCTGACTTTAACTCACAGGGTAAATCTCACAGGCTAAAGGAGGTCAATTCCTTACAGGCTCAGTTCAGTGAGAGTCAATTTGCAACAGAAAGGAGAACTGAGGCTTACTTAGAACTGCACACTGACCGAAGATTTCGAATGGAAGCAAGTTACTTTTTGTTTATTTTTTTGTTTTTGAGTTTAAAGTCTGAATAAGAATTCTGAAGACATTTATTCTCATAATTATGACATCAAATCACATGTGTCCCTAATCCTCTTCCATAAAATGCAAATCAAAACATTTTTAATCAATATCTTTCACTCTCACTAAACCACTCAAGACAACTAAAAACAATACTATCAAATTGTATCGACCCAGCCCCCCTTCTCTCCAGGAGTGGTCGACCTCACCTGTCACTCCAGTCTCCCCTCCACTCGATCTTGCCCCAGGGGTTCCTCATGCGGATTAGGGGGATGGTCTCGTTCTTGAAGTAGGCGACCAGCCCGTGGCCCAATCGTACCCTCTTCACAGCCGTCACAGAGTAGGCGTGGCCCTTCACTAGCCCATTGGCCAACTTCAGCTCGATTTCATTTGGTGACGCCTGGATAAAATTAGCAAAGTCAAAAATCGAAGCCTGGCCCATGAGTACGTCGAAGAGCATGGAAATGCCATTAACAGTTCAATTAATAATATTTTGAATTTCTCATTTAGTTGACAGAGCCTCATTATAATGAAAATGGTAAGGAAGTACTACTTGATCAATCAACCGCCTGATTATCCGACCGATCGGCCCTCGATAGATGAGTCAGTCGACCAATCAACTAATCGACCAAGCCCTCCGCCGACTCCAGAACCAATGGGCTGACGGTTTGTCAGCAGAACAGACCTTGATAGAGCAGCTGATGAGGCCTCCCCGGTCGAACACCTTCAGCAGGTCCTCAAAAAGATTCTCCTCCTTCTCCGGCTCCTTGTAGAAGGCCTCCTTTTCCAGGCTAATGCTCTCCGCCACGGCGCCGCAGAAGTCCACGATGGCGTCCCCCGTGTTCCCACCTTCCAGGGACTCATAGCACCCAGACAGCCTGGAGACACACGGGGAGAACGGTCACACACGGGACCGGAAGGGAGGCAGTAGCTCAGGAGGTAGAGCGGGTCGGCTGGTAACCGGATTGCTGCTGGTTTTGAACCCCGGGCCCTCCTAGCCAAGTGTCGAGGGGTCCCTGAGCGAGACGCCCCACTCTCAATGCTCCTGACCAGCGAACTGTTGCCCTGAGGGGTTGACTCGGCCGTCGGTGTGAAAGGTGAAGGAATGGTTGCTAGTTGGTTTGGGTAAAAGCATCAGCAAAATCCCTTAAATGTAAATTAAGGGACTGAACTCAACCATATGGTCAGTCGTGCATTGCTTGCAATACTTTAAGATAAAGTTGTAAAGTTATGTACATTCAAAACGCTCTAACCATGATATCCCGCTGACTGTTACAAGTTGAACCCTTATTTAAAAACAAGTTGCTTGTTATGCTACCCTTTCACCCAATATGGCACCGACTGCCCTCCTGGCCGTCCCTGGAGGAGAGATCCCTCTTTCTGGGTTCCTTCCCAAGGTTTCTTCCATGAGACTAAGGGACATGGGGGGCTACGGTTGGGGGAGTAACATTATGTAGCCTGTTTAGCCCTTGGAACGGTGATCAAGTTTTATTAACAGATTGGCTTGATTTGAATATCATGTTGCTATCAGTTCTGTATTCCTCTGAGGGGTTACTTTATTGCTGTTTCTGCGGGCGGGGATGTTCCCAGAACAGAGCCATACAACCCAATACAAATGTGTGTCCCTGGCTGACACATATTTACTCTTCATCAGAGTGGTCTGCTTGAACCTATATATTTCTGTTTGTGGAGTTGAGTGAAGGCCTACAGGCCACTGACTTGGCGTAGGCTTTCTCCAGCAGAGCACTCCAGTACTCGTTGTTGGGTTTGGAGTGGCAGTAGATGAGTTCCCCGTTGATGGTGGGCAGTCTGTCGTCCACTACCACGTCCAGCCATTCCCCGAAGATCCAGAACTGAAAGTGGAAGATCCCGGCGTAGTTCTCGGGCCGTTTGGCGTCCCACTCTTGCTCATCATGGTCGGGTATTACCTGGAAGTGCACACACACAGACACAGACACACACACAGACACACACACACACACACACACAGACACAGACACACACACACACACACACACACACACACACACACACACACACACACACACACACACACACACACACACACACACACACACACACACACACAGAAACACACACAAATAGTACAGCAAACCTACTATGACCTGAAGCCCAAGTTCTGTTTTTGTTCAACATAAAGCTTCCCAAAACATGTTGGGGGTCAAGTATGTGCCCAACTGTTCATATGAACAGTTTTAGGTCCCATTTAACTAGTTTCTGGCTGGTTAGCATTGTGGACTTCTAACTGTAGCACATTGCATATTAGCAGCACAAATACTGTCAGTTCTACATAGAGCTAGGGGCTAGTCAACCTAACAACATGCCACTGACACATGTCGTCTTTCTCAAGATCTGTTTTTTACCTAGCTTAAGTAAGTCTAAGCCTGTATGTAATTAACAACCTCCTCGGCTGAATCATACCTTCTTCCACAGCTGCGGTTTCAGAGCCAGGCAGGAGCATGCTGCCACGAACCAGCAGTTACCCACAAGGCCCTGGTGCAGGTCGTGCGCGCTGATGCCTTCTACGAACAGGTGAGGCTCGCTGCTGATCTCCTGGGAGGTTAGCATCATGAAGGTCAATAATGTCAAGACGGTTACTCACGATAACGCAATCATAATAAAGTGAAAGATTGTAGGTTTGTGTTACTTAGGTTATATACCAGTAATGGAACGAATCAAAACATGAAGTACTCCTAATATAGAAGCAGCAAGAGATTCTGTTTAATCTTTTATTGTTTTAATAACATTGTTTGTTGGTTCATAAAAATAAAAAAAAAGGTTTAAGCATGGTATAATTATGATTAATAGGGAAGGTGAATGAGTAATAGCTGAAATGTACAAATATTGTAAGCTTAGGCGGGTGACGATAAGTGTTCACTTCTAGGTCTAGCCGGTTATGTTCGACTTTTCACAACAGCAGTGATGTCTGACAGGCCAGGCTAGCGCTATCACCATCACAGAGGATTGAATTTCTTAATTACTCCAGGGAACAATAAACAACATATCCTTACTCATTGCAACTGCCAACAAATGTGTGACCTGGCCTTCTGGCTAAAACGGAAATATCTCGGGAGTAACATTCACAATATTTTAGCTCCTAGACAGCTCTCAGACAGAAATTTTGTTTCTTATTGGCAGGAGTATTGTATTTTCATGAAAGATGTTTCTCCCAGCCTCTGTCTGAATGATTTATGATGAGAAGATAAGGCCTTATAAATGATCCAAACAATAAAGACAAAGGATTAGCTTGAGTCACTAACCTCATTAGGCGTGGTTACTTACAGTAAATGTTGTATACTTATAATTTAAATTATTCCATATCTGCATACAATTGCACATAATTAATGTGATATATTTTAGTTCTAGATTTACTCTTAAGCAGAGATTTTCATCCAAAACAATTAACATTATTTATTTGTACATTTTAACGAGCAGGTAGGGTCCAGAGCATCCTGCTCAAGGATGCCCACAGGTAACCCTCTTAAACTGGGGTTTCGAACCTAGAACCTTGCAGTTCGGGATTCAAACACCCCAACTGATAGATACTACTCTGCCACTCCCCGCCATATCTCCTCACCCTGCCACCACCACCACCCCCCCCCCCCAGCGACCACACTCACCCCGGGTCTCTTCCACTCCACCCGACCGGGCGGGGGTTTCCGGAAGAACAAGGACTTGTCGGTGGTGGGGAACTCTGGGTCCTCGAACAGGGATTTGTCCTCGAGGCAACTCCTCTTCAGCTTGTCGTAGCTTTGGTTCTTGTATGGCGTGGAGGAGGAGAACATGGTGCAGCCAGCGGAAAGGTCTGCGGAACAGTCCGGAAGGAGACGGTTAGCGAGGGCGATATGGTGTCCGCCTTATATAAACTCCCTCATCATGATGCTGACCTATGTCCTTGTCTTTCTGAGGGAGAACGACCAAGGCCTTCTGAAAGGCAATCATCTCCCCCTCTCCACTCCCCTTTCCCTGTCCTCTTGGTATAATCCATGCTTCACCCTGAGGAGGGAACATTCCAGAATGGACAGTTTGTAACTCGGCTGATGCTGTCCCAAACTCCCAAACTTGGGGGTCATAGGGGAGATAACTGTTTATTTTAGTGGAAACTCTATAACAGCATGTCACGCTTGCTGAATTGGATTGCGTCCATGATTTTTCTTTTATCCACTGTCTCGATCAAAGAAGATCAATTTTGATTCCTCCTCTCCTCTTTGAAATATAATCTTTAAAAAGAAACACACAAATAACATAACCTGACCCACTGATAGAAATCATGTTTTCATGGGTCTAGTAGTCCAAATTATCGTACACCAAAATAAAAAGTAACTTTTCCTAAGACTTCTGCTGATAAGTCGTTGATAGAGCACATAGATACAACAGACAAAGTTGTTTGAAAAGTCCAAACTAAATCAACTTACCACCTCCAATCAAACTCCTAACCATGACTGTGTTAATGACTTTCTCTCTGATGGAGCTAGAAAGTGAAGCTAGTCATCTAGCAAACGCGAGGGGTTAGAGAGTGAATACAGAGGAAGGTCATTAAGGAGCAGGTAGGGGTTAGACAGTGAATACAGAGGAAGGTCATTAAGGAGCAGGTAGGGGTTAGACAGTGAATACAGAGACAGGTCATTAAGGAGCAGGTAGGGGTTAGACAGTGAATACAGAGAGCAGGTCATTAAGGAGCAGGTAGGGGTTAGACAGTGAATACAGAGACAGGTCATTAAGGAGCAGGTAGGGGTTAGACAGTGAATACAGAGACAGGTCATTAAGGAGCAGGTAGGGGTTAGACAGTGAATACAGAGACAGGTCATTAAGGAGCAGGTAGGGGTTAGACAGTTGAATACAGAGACAGGTCATTAAGGAGCAGGTAGGGGTTAGACATGTGAATACAGACACGGTCATTAAGGAGCAGGTAAGGGGTTAGACAGTGAATACAGAGACAGGTCATTAAGGAGCAGGTAGGGGTTAGACAGTGAATACAGAGAGAGGGCATTAAGGAGCAGGTAGCAGATAGATATCATCTTGCTCTGGCCCTCACTCAGCTAGTCTGCAGACACTGGGGATCTGCAAGTCAAACCACAACCCTACCCTGCCCTGATGAACTCAAGTCAGGCCACAGAGGAGGAAGAATAGAGTCACCCATCTGGTAGCGCTTGGAGAGCACTGTTATTCAGACCACTTTTCATTCCTTGATTGATGATGGTCAACACCATACAACGTGATTGCTAAATCAACAACGCTTTGTAAAAGGAAAGTACATTGCAATGGTATAACAACAGGAAATGTTGTGACTATAATGAATGTTCTTAATAAAAACTATTAATGTCGTGTCTGTGTTATCTGTATGTTTGAACACTTATGTAGCAATTAATTTATTAACAAACTTTTCTGCAAAATCTTATTTTATAGAAGGGAAGCAGGTACAGAGTGTGAAGGACATACCAAAATGAGTTAAACCATTAAACTAAGTGTGGAAAACTACAATCGGAGGAAAGTAAATCAGTACCTAGTTTATCGCATGGACATCAAAGGAGAGGGAAACCAAGCTATTCCATTATGTCTGGACTAAGGTGTTTTAAGGTGTGGAGTGTACCCATACGTCATACACTAAGACTCAGCCATGCCTTAGTCCTTCTGAATGGAAGGTTCAAATTTGAGACTGGAGATATGCAGTAGTTAAGTTTAGCAGCATTATTACTAAGCCTTGTATAAGTAATATTTATGAGTATAGCATATATGTCTTACCCCATTTTTTGGTTTTATTTGGCGTAATTATTGCATTATTTTTTTGATATTATAATTATTAATTATTATTATTATTATTATTATTATTATTATTATTATTATTATTATTATTAACATTATTGTTCCCTAAAACAGAGATAACACGTGAATTTTTTGTAATTGTATTGTATTGCATATGTGATGTTGATATACAGATAAACGAAGAAAGGAGAAATGGTTGAGATTCCAAAGCTCTCTGACACGCGTGTCTCAGCGAATGTGAAGTGATATTTAAGGTGACACCACCAGAATACAAAAGAATGTCATCCCCCACCCAATATAATCTATCGAATATGTGCAATCATCTGTGTAGATTATTTACGAGTGATAATAAATCAAATTTCAAATTGCCATTTGAAATTAAAGTGTTAATAAGTTCTTATTAATTCAAGGTAATAGATACTTAAAATACCAACAAATTACACCAAGCAAGTTTCACTGGGAACAGTGGATTGGGATTCAGGGCTGTGAGGATTCCCCACACATGTAAAAAGCCTCGACAGAAACACTCAACTCACCTGTACTGTTCGCTTGACAACGCCCCTTTGCCGACAGAAAATATTAATCAATCAAAAACTAAAATCTATTCTCGATAGCTTCCAATGTTAAAATAGGACATACAACCACCATTCTACAATCCCAAAACTGTCTTAACACGGTCTACCTGTGAATGGAATCCACTTACTCACACACAGTCAGCAAAGGACCGGAGCCTCTGGAACCGGTCCTGCCAGTCCTGCTCCCCGGTGCACGCTCCTCCCCTACGGCCGCAGAGGCAGTACAAACAGCCCCACCGAGGCAGTACAAACAAACAGCCCCACTGAGACGAGACGCGGGGCAGGGCAGGCAGGCAGGTTGAAACTGAAACGCCTACAGGCGCAGTTGTAAAGAAAAAAACAAAGGAAAAAGGCAGACACAACTTGCCCTGATTATCCCGTCCTATCACCGGGATGTCAGAAACTACACAAGGGTATTGTTTCTGATCAACTATATTAGTTTGATAATGAAAAAAGTACCTACAAATAGTGTGTCAGCCAGGTTTATTTTATTTTAATTATATTGCAATATTCCCTTTAGGCCTTGTCGACACATGTCTGTGTGATTTGAATGTAAATGTAACCGTTCATCTTTACTCATGTGACATATTTTGAATTCGGTCCAAATAGAAAAAGAAAAAGCCTTTCAAATACTTAATATGCGAAAGTGTATAGGTACCATGTACATTTGTGTGTGTGTGTGTGCGCGCGCGCGTGTGTGCGCGTGCACGTGTGCGTGTGTGTGTGTGAGTATGCGTATGTGTTTACAATAATAATGTTACTGTTTTATGTGAGGCTGCGTGAACTCTGCCCTGCCCTGTTGCCTAGTGACATCACCAGTGGGAGTAGGTATATCAACCTGTTGCTTCAGGTCGGTAGATTGCTCTAGTTGGACACGCCCACTTGCCAACCAGTCACAGGGCTGGTTTGTAGAACGGCTGGTAGTGGCTTACCACACTCACCTGGTGGTGAAATAGGGGCCCTTTAAGAAAGATAATTCAATTCAATTCATTTTACAATTCATTATACAATTTTATTTGTATAGCCCTTAATCACAATTGCAGTCTCAAAGGGCTTAACAGGCCAAATATTTGGCCAAAGGCCAAAGTGTTGTGATACATAACATCATGTCGTAACTATGACAACGGATTTACTTGCGGGTGTTGGTTCGAACCACTCGTAAACTGAGCTGGTGTTACAGTGCTGTTAATACACATTAAGGATGTAGCTCATATTGGAACAGAGCTCTCATCATTTGAGCATTAAAAGAATTGTCTTTTGTAGACTCCAGACAATCTGGTGCCTGGGGAAGGAAAGTAATTTCATTACTAGTTTTATAATAAAGTTAGCCTATTCTTCTCTGACTCACTAATGCAATCCTGAAATGTATTCATCCATTAGGTCACAGTTTGCTATGCCAAACAAAAGGAACAGGATGCTGTCTGGCTGTCCGTTTGTCATCCTGTCTGTCCATCTGTCTGTCTGTCTGTCTGGCTCTCTGGCTACCTGTTTGTCATAGACTCTGAGGGGTTAGGGAGATTCCTAACAGAGGGAAATGATCTTGATTGGTCAACGATAATATTTCTCAAATGCGTAATAAACCTGTCTGTGTAGTATCATAGGCAACTATTACAGACTCTTCCTTTGTTAGACTTTTTTAACCTAGATTATTATCCTGACCCTAACTAAACCACCTCCAACCTAATGTCTGAATTTAACAATCCCAAACAATATCTAAACTTAACAATCAATACCAAAATGAACATCTAGATATCAGGAGTAGTTATGTCCTGTTCCAAACAGTAAACAAAACACAGACTACTTTAAAGTTGAAGGATCGGGGCGTGTGTTACAAAATACTGATTGGATTCTTTATATCAATAGAAATGACAGAATGGTTTATGTCAGTAACATAATACTAAGAGGTAATGTGAGGTATTCAAGCAAATGTCGTTTTGATTTCTGAATCCATCAAAAGATTGTGTTCCATTCACCACCTGTAACATATGATTAATATGTTATCAAACGTGCTAATTTAATATTGAATCATTTGCAGAATCAATTAATCATTGTTAAAGTTGCTTTAGGTAAGATTTAAGAGCTATTTGTGGGTAAATTATTAGAAATGGAGTAGGCATCTATCAGTAATTAGTGAAGGAAATGCTTTGTTAAAATATCCGTTTTTGCATCTTTTCAGTGATTAGTTAGGACATAAATCTTGCTTGTCATTGACAGCTAAGACTATGCAATGCAATGCAACACTTTTTTGGCTGTTTTCAGCTCTCTCGTTTCCCATACAATAGTTTTAATTTCCTGGTGACATATAGATGTTTTACTTAAATCAAATCTGAATTTTTAACTTCATGTCATCCAACTTGAACTCTAATTTTGGAATGCTTAATTCTCATGTTGGTCTTATTCTATGATTAACTTTTATAAACAATCAAGTTGAAAAGGATGACATGTTTATCATCATTATTAATATGATTATGAATGAATAACGAATTTATAATTTGAAAATATTTTGTTAAAGTGCTTCTGTGTGAGTTTCGTCGAGATACAATGAGAGTGATGGACACTGCTGCATGTGAATATTATAGGTGCCCATCAAGTAATGCAGTTGACCCATTCTGCCACCAGGTGTCACGATGAGATAAAAAGTTGACTATTTGCTAACGTTGGGCTATCCACGAAGTGCAGCAGATCGACAAAATCAAATACATATTTTTGACGTTTGTATTTGGGCACCCGTCTACCAAATCATTACCCAGTCATACGCTTCGAAATGAATATTGTTGAAAGGTTTGAGCTCAATGGGCTCATTCTTCCTAGTATTTCCAGCTTCATAAGAAACAGGAGATAGGCCTACTGTTAAGGTGACTGAAGAGATGACCATACACGTTTACATGAACGTGACGATAGTAGAGAAATATCTGAGAACAACAAATAAATCATGAATGTTGGTGTTCTTTAACAGATCGTTATACCGGGGCTAAAGTGTGACTCACTCCAGTGTCTTAGGCCTACATGGATGTTTTACATTTGACTAGGAGGAGTAACAAAGATGTCTGGTTCCCATGGCGATGAGAATATTCCTGCCGGGACCGTAGGCTACATGTATGTTTTATCAATTTGAGACTAGGAGGAGTAACAAAGATGTCTGGTTCCCATGGCGATGAGAATATTCCTGCCGGGAACCGTAGTTCAGTTTCTGTTTATTCAAACAGAAACTGTATAACCATCTTAACTATCATTCAGGTAGCCTACAGGCTACCTGAATGATAGATGGCCCCTATCCTGTAGGGGGCCATTGATGTTTAATCATGTATGTGTAGACATACAAATTGATTAAACATACACATTGATTAAACATAAACAACGGCCCCCTACAGGATATTGTTGTTTTAGGCCTAAAGATAATACTGATAATATATTACACTGAAAAAGTAATAGATTGAACAGGCCAATTGCTAATAAATCAGAGCCGTTCGCGACAGAGACACAAACGATTCAGGGGGTTGTAATACAACTGTTTTAATTGTAAAAGGATACCAGGTTAATACATTGGATGAAGCACTGAAACAAGCCACTGGGACATCGCAAATACCACGAAAAGACGCTCAGTCATTCATTCAATGGGAAGCAAACAGAGAGAAAGTGTCCTGTAGGCCTATTTACTCTACACAGCGTAGTCAGATGTTGTCCAAGCTCTCCTCATTCAAAAGAAAATACACTTCAAAAAATGTTTTACAAACAGGTTGTTAACAAAAGGACTGCCTTGGTTAGATTCCATTTAATTTTTTTTATCAAAAGACAATAATTTTTTAGGAAAAAAGGCACCACTGTAGGTGTTGAACTTTTCGGCAGATTTACACCAAACAACCAGACATTTATCGGTAATGTTTCAATATGCTGTAAAAGTGTACAAAATTGGGGATCACCAGACGAGATAGCAAAGAGCTTGTGAGTTTGAACAAAAGTCATATTTTCCTTCCTCAGGAAAATGAACTTTTTCTTCTTCTTTTTTTACAAAAATGTTGATTGCCAGTGTACAAGCGGTTGGCGGTTCCCATGGTAACCCTTGCCAGTACAAGCTGTTGGCTGTTCCCATGGTAACCGTGTATCTGCATGGCAGTGCGGAGGGTTCATCAGTCAGTTTGGTTGGGTTTTGGTCAAACGTAGTTGGTGAATTTTACCTTTCAGTTTATTCAGAGCCAAGAGTGTGTCATTGCTATGGTGAGAAATGTATTGAAATGACTAAACTGGACCTTTTAGTCTTCTACTGAAGTATCAGATATTAAATATTTTACATAAAACATTACCCCTTTTTCCGCTCCCCAACTATTCAATATCTTATCCCCCCTAATGCATAGATGCAACCATAAAATATCCTACACGTGCAATTGTCATATCTTTACAGTTAGGGTGAAACATATCGTCATGACGTTTTTAAGATCCATCTACATCTGTAAAGGAGCCTGTGTCTTTCTGTGCTTTCCTCTCCATCCAGTTGTCCACTCAAAGCCCTGTTCAACCCGGGAGGACGCACCCGTAGCCCAGAACAAACAGTGCAAACCGCGGACAGAAGCTGCCAAAGTACCAGAGGCCGATAGAAAAGGAAAGTGATCGGGCCCTCATCGATAGCCACAGTTTGGTCTGACCAGGATAGCAACTTTTGACGTGATTTTACTACCCAAACTTTGATCCCATAACATCCTCTTACATATCAATGTTTTTTTTTTTCCTATTAAGAGAGTTGTAATAATTATGCGTTATTTGAAGCCATGCAAATGTTGAGAATCCCTCAACCGCTATAAGATGAGTACCTGCGAGTATCTGACGTTGATGAGCATTTAAATTAGTCATGCATTGGGGGGGGTGTACAGCAGACAGTAACGCTACATACAGGTCCCATCTTATATTTCTCATTTTCAGTATACTTTGGCTTTGACTCTTTCAATCACTGAACCTGAACTTTCCCCCTATCCCCCATCATGATGTTTTTACCAGAACATAAGCCAGGGGGAAATATGGTGTGATTTTACTGTAAGCATATGAGGAGACAGTGATTATATTACAGGGCCAAAGACTTTCTCTTAAAAAAGAAAGAACATTCTAGAAGGGACGTTTTGTGCACACTTGGATATAACTTCCAGGGTTAACTTTCAAAATAAAAAAGCTTTTCAAATAGTTCACAAGCAAAAATGTACAGGTAACATGTACTGTGTGTGTGTGTGTGTTTGTTTGTCTGTGTGTGTTTCATGTGAGATATGCAGAGTATAAATAAGGATATCGAGAGTCATAAGAGTTCACATATGGGAGGGGGGGGGGGGGTGATGCTTTGGGTGGTGAAAGGTGGCAGGTTCTCTCTGATCGTACCCGGCGAGGGGAGCACTAAAGAGGCGGTTTAACTGACGTTATGGAAGCACATTTAGGGACACAAAGCGAGCACGTTATGAAAGCTATACACACTATTTACAGCCGGTGAGAATATCGCTCTCTCTTCAAAAAGTACCGTTACTTTCTCGCGGAGAGGCGGGAGGACGCAGAGAAAAAGGGATGAAATACCAGCGATACAAAAACCCCAATCAAAGCTCCAGAATTACACCTCTAGAAAAAGTTCCTTCTTGCTGCCCGGTATCATGTCTGAACCGTAAGCTAAACAAAACAAAAGAAGTCCACTTGATAACAAAACATTCAGTTAAAAGTGAATCGGGTTTCTACGTGTTATTGAATTGTGAAAACTACCATTCTACACCAACAAAATACCGTTGCACGCTATTGAAATGTATGTATATAAGAAACAACTCCTACAGCACAGCTGTATGTACAGGTTCTTGTAACTGAAAAAAAAACGGGTAAAAAAAAAGAAGAAGTTAAACAAAAGAGTCCATTTGTGTGCATTCTTGAGCAGCAAATGGCAGCGCAAACCCTGGTTGTTGTTTTTGTTGTTGTTGTTGGGCTAATGCCAAAACAGGAGCAATAGGAGCGATCGGCTGTCCTGTTGGGAGCGCGGTGGAGGAGGAAAGTGGCCTCTGGGGCCCAGAGTCCTACATAGACTCGCCCATGGAGTCCTCGTCCTCCTGGGATAGGGGCAGGTACAGGTCCTGAGAGAAAGAGAGACAAGTTCACCCACATCCCATTCAGACTTCCAACAGCAATCAGCCACAATGGACCCATGCATGGATTATTAAACGGGAAGCATCACAGTTTTTTTATAAGAAATTATAGCATGTTATGAAAAGCATGTGCAACATCATATCGGCGTTCTCCATTGGTCGGAAATAAATCCATGGTCCAACTTCTCTTGTTTGATGGAAACAAGAGTTCATTTTTCCAACACTGATTTGTTCACAACATGTGTATGAAGCGGTTCTCTCCTATATATAGGTTTGCCTTTATAAAAGGCATGCCGTTTACAGGTTGGAGAGGAGAATGTCCAGAGGGCGGGGCGGGACGTACCTTCTGCTTGCGTCCGAGTCCCGGACTAGTGGGGGAGGAGGTGGGGGAGTTCTGGCTGTTGGAGCCGGTTCCATTAACTACTCCATCGCACAGGAGAGAGAGAGAGAGAGAAACAGAAAATTAGACACACACAGCCAGACCGGCAGACAAGAGGATAACAGATAAACAAGTGTGAATAAGGCACAGTTAGGAGAAGTCTAAAGTGCTCCTCTGGCACAGAGTGAAATACCCCCCTCACTCTCTCGTCCCACTTGGCAGCGGAGGAACCAAGACTCCTGTTTCCCTCCTCTCCCTCGCTCCACCTAAACTACATTTTATCCCACTTCTGAGCCCCCGCCAGGTTGCTAGGACTTCTCTCCTGTGTGTCACATTGTGTTCGACTCCAAGAGTGTGTTGGTGTGGTGCATTATGTGCTACATGCTTTAAAAGGCCCTTTTTGTGTGTGTGTAACAGATTAAAAGATTTCTTTAAGCCAGATGGCCGCTGTTAACTTTGTGCCAGGGTGTGGGGGGGGGGGGGGGGGGGGGTGGACACGGTGTGGCTAAGGCTTTGATTGTTAGCCAGGCGCTAACAGGTTCGTCTTAGCACTCAGGCCAACAGACAGTGACACACATAGAGTAATGCTGTTAGTAAGGTAAGGGTGTTCAATACAATAGATCGCTCAAATGTCTAAATCTAAACCAATATTGTTCAAATGTTAGCTGCTTAAATCACATACTTGGTTGTTTCAAAGGCAAACTGAGGGATCACCCACATTTCTCACTGATTTTATATGGTCTGTTTTTGTAAACCCACTCCTTCATTTTGTGGATTTTTAGTAAGTCGTTTAACTTTTATAGTAAATGAATGAACCACAAACCATTTAATTATGCCGTCTTGTTGATGTACTTTGTTTCCAGCTGAAATGTTCCTGTCTAATGGCCTCTAAAGACTCTGAAGACACCAGGCACCAAGGTGCTTAGTTAATCCCCTGCTCTTTAAAAGCCAAGCATTGAAGGAAATAAAGCAGGATCCTGGCAGAGACCTCATACACGCTATAGTCAGCAGGCCATCATCCAAACTATTTCCTTGATACAGGTGCGGGAATCTAGTGTCTTCAGCAGACATGACCAGCCACCCCCCTCCTCATAGGAGTAATGGTTGCACCTCCTGTATTCATGATCCATTTTATTGATTTATCTCATGGGAAAAAAAGAGAAATCACATTAAACCTTTGAGTTAATCCAGATCCGATTCAACCATTTTAAAACAGGTTAAATCTTTTAAAGGGGGGCCAAAGGATAATCAAAACATGCATTGAAGTAGATGGGTTTTATTAAAAAGAACAAAGTAACATTAGAAATTAAAAACAAACATACAGATGTTTAGATGCAAACATAAACAGATCTCCAGCGTCGGATTATATTTAAAAAGAAAGAAGAATGAAATGCATTACAAAACACACAAAACAAAGTAATAAAGTTCTATAAACTCTCTTCATCAGCACTCTGCTGCTGCGTTCAGACGGGGGTTACGGGGGTGGTGGTGGAGGAACATGGGGGTGGTGGTGGAGGAACACAGGGGTGTTGAGAGAGACTCCAAACCAAAACAGAACCTGATCTGTTTGGACTCGGGCTCCTCATCTCTCTGGCCCCTCCAGCTGCACCAGCCCTAAGCAGGGTATTGCTTCAGTTAATGTTTAACACATTACACCCCTTCCACTGGAGTCCCCCCCCCCACACACACACACACACACACACACACACACACACACACACACACACACACACACACACACACACACACACACACACACACACACACACACACACACACACACACACACACACACACACACACACCCCTCCATCTGCTGCCTTTAGACCTGGTCACCCCCCCTCCCTAGACCTCTCCCAATCACAACTATTCATGTGCATTAACAAGAATTGAGAGTGAGTGAGTGAGAGTGCGAGAGAGAGGGGAGGCAGAGGGACAAAAGAAGAGGACAAAACAGAAGAGTCTGACCCGCGTGTCTGGTTAAAGAGACGCATCAGGAGTGAAGAAGAGAGACAGACGGGGGGAGAGAGAGAGAGACCTGGCCAGAGTCATCAGGGCAGACTGATGAGCAGTGCTCTTCTGTGTTTACACTCTGTCCTACTTGTTTAAAATAGAAAGAACACAAGAAGTGAGTTGACCAGACAAAATGGCTGACAAGCTCCGGAGAAGACTTACATTAACTGGTAAATAGCATCCTCCCTCCTCAAAATCCTGATTGGAGCAACCATCTGCTAGGTGAAATCCATGTTTGTTCCGTTTTGTATTAAAATAGATTATTGTGTAAGGAATCTCCTGGGGGTTGACACATCACTTTGTGCGTTTGCTAAATTCCTCCTGCCATTTGTGATACACACAGCACTGTTGGAGGCCAGCTGCTATGCTATCCTGAACAACTGCCCACATCTAAGCACATTAAACGTCCTTCCCCATTGTCTTCCATCACTTTGAATGACCCTCACACAAATCGGTTGAGTCGGGTGATTTTCTTAATCAATTACTTATTCATTAATGAATTTGTTTCCCAATTAAACTCACAACCTAAAGATGAGCCATCGTATCTACATTCTGACTAATAACCTACAATATGTAATAAAAAAAAAATGTTTTAAAGAATGATCTTTATTTGTTGAGTTGTTTTGGGATACGAGGGGAAAACAAATCAAACTAATTCCAAACGATACATGTAGGCTCTCCTGTACTCCTGAGGTCGTTACATGCATGTAATGTACCATGGTTATCCATGTGTATTCGTCTTCCAGGAGCAGCGTCAGCTGGAATTAGTTCTCCCTCAGCCCACACACAACACTGCTAACATGCTAACGCTAGCGTCACACCAAGACCCCACCCAACACACACACACACCTTTGTAAGCACATACTCCCCCGGCAGTTGACCTTTTGTCTAAAATATTAATCTTGGATTTATTCTTAAATATTATATTTATTATTTGAAAGTATCGATCTATATTAAATCAAAACCGGGGGCGGGGGTGTTAAATATGCTCTCACTGGATTCGGTGGTGGACCCGGAGCGCCGGATGGGACCAGGACTCTTGATGAGCCCCTTCGGAGTCTTGGGGGTCTTCATCACACGGCATTCTGGAGAGAGAGAGAGAGAGAGAGAGAACACAGAGCAGACACAGACACACACACACACACACACACACACACAAGCACACACACACACACACACACACACACACACACACACACACACACACAACACACACACAACACAACACACACAGACACACAACACACACACACACACACACACACACACGTTGGTTATAAACCCATTGCGTTCCCCATGCCATGAAGCCCATGATGTCATTTGGCTTCAATCCAAAGAACCAATTTCGAAGCGGTGCAAGATGACGAATTGATGAGTCGTAAAGTTTTGTCTCTGGCAAGGAAATGATGCAAAGTAAGCTCTATTTGTACAATTTAATTGACATCCTGTATAGTGTATTGTGATAACTATAATCCCTATTAAGCCTAATCAAAAGCAGCACATTCAGAAATGCTGATTAATATGCAAATTATTTGACTAATTAATGATTACAGAACAGAAAGATGTGAAGGAGGCAGGCCACAATGTTTCAAAAGGGAACACAGTTGTTTCATTCATTAGTGATTTGCATCATTCGCTGGTATTTCCTCCATCTTTAAACTGCCATAATGCAAGACTGAATACCTAGTTAACTTCTGTTCGGACTGTTAAATGTATAAATTATTTGTGTTTTGCAAAAACTCCAATGAGATGCAGTATACCCCAGCATGAACAAGAACTATAATACTGATGGCCTAGTATAATCATGTTGGCTCCAACGAATACATGAACAGAAACACATTTTTGATTAATCCTCCAGTCAAATCTTAAGACTACACAAACTAACTCATAGATATGCATTCCAACAATAACATGTCCTCATATGGGAGTATGCACGAAGTATGTATGCATTTTTCTTTCTTAATAGGGGACCCATATTTTACCATCATTTTTCCAAACATTGTTTCCTGGCGGATTATGCTTGAACATAATCAGCAACTTGTTTACTTTAACCTTTCCGTTCATATCAGCTATTGTTTGCTGCAAATATAAATGTTTGCGGTCATTGTCTTTTATTCTGGGTCAGTTATAATCAGGACAGCCATGCCCCAGACACAATGATAGTTCTCTCCCTCCCCCCCCCCCCTCACTGCCTCTCGCTTTCTCTCTCCCCCTCCCTCCCCCCCCTCCCTGCCTCTCGCTTTCTCTCTCCCCCCCTCCCTCCCTCCCCCCCTCACTGCGTCTTTCCTCCTCTCGCGCCCTAACCTTCACACACTAGTGGATGCTGACAGTTACTGTGTGTGTATGCGCCTGTGTGTGTTGTGGTGCCTGTGTGTGTTGTGGTGCGTGCGTGTGCCAGTGCCACCAGGCTTTTAAATAGACCCCAGGCTGACAGACTGTCTCATCTGCTCAATACTGAGTAACACCACCACCACCACTCTGAAGGACTCTCCTTGGACCGCAAACACGGCTGTGCAAAAAACCGTCAGACCCTCTCCATTTTGAGTGTCTCAAACTGCCTACCTTTCTGTGACCCACTCCCCAGTCCACCCACTCCCCCACTCCACCCACACCCAGCGGTCTTAGAGCTCGCTTGTTGGGGCCACTTGGCCACTGCTGACCTCGGCCCCCTTGTCAGCCAAACCGACCAATCACAGCCCGGCTTCAGTAGAGGTCACGAGGGTTTCATGGAAGAGACGCATCGTTATAAAAGCACGCTACTGGCGACTCGATCAAAGAGACCCAGTTACAAAGGCTGGGGACAAGGACGAGGGCCGACAGGACCCCCCCCCTCTCCCCCACCCTCCCCTCGGAGAAGTAGGGGTGACATGACACGCATGATAAATGAGGCCTATATTTTGAAAAGCGTTCGAGTTCAAAGCAATTCCTCTCCAAGTCCAGAGACGGAGAGTAGAGCAACAAAACAACAGGAAACAGAAGTTGAGCTGTGGAATAATGCATGGTTTAAAAGAAAAAGAGTCAGGGTAGCTAGGCTAGTCGAGGGGCTAGGGTGTTTTACCCCAGCCCAAAGAATGGGAGCTTAGTTGAAGGAAGGCGCCCTCGAGCAAGACCCCAAATCCGTACCTGCCCCCTTAATGACGTTGCATTTTAAAAAGGAATGCTCTGCGAGCGGCGCCGGATAAACGCGGCTCCGCAACGACTTAATATCTTGAATAGCGTATTAATATCCGTTGTATGCTAGCGCCACTGGATTTGACGTGTTTACCCACTTCTGGCGTCACGGCGACCCGCTCCTATCAGGAGGGGGATTAATGGCAGCGCTCTACCTCCGGCTGCTGCCGCCGGCAGATAACACCGGCTCCTTTCTGCTCTTCCTCCCACTCCTCCTCTCCCTCTCGCCGTCACATACATATTTTCTATCCTGGACATAAATACCCCTTCCTGCCAGGAATGTTTCTCATTTGATGTCTTCCAGATATTTGCAGGCGTAGGAGAGACCAAAAGAGAGCTTATACTCAAATAAATCCTGCGAGGTGCTGTTGTTAGGTTGGAGAACACAGCCATTTTACAGAAAGTAAGAGTTTAGAAAAAACAATTCAGATCGGGCTGTAGCAAAATGGCGATTGGCGAAGGCTTACTTGGGCCAAACTGTATAGATATATGCTACGCATTGCGCTGAAAAATTAGCCGATGCACACATAGGTTCATCCAAATGTACACTGTAACATGCATGAATATTTCTGTGTATCCATTATGCGGCCCAGTAAAAGCGTAATCAATTGTATTAGTATCGGCCTTTATCACACAACTTTCTGGCACGCAAGCCTTTGGAAAGGCAAGGAAAAGATCTGCTAGAAGCAAGAGGGAGGAAACCTTGACGTGGGACACAGGAGGGGTCCCTTCTCCCAAGGACGGCTGGGAGTGCAACTGTAACATAATGATTCAATTCTAAAGCCCCAAGCTTCTTCTGCTTAGAACAGCCGCTGCGGATATTCTACGAGTCTCTCACATCGGCACTTGGTTGCGGTGGCATCTGCGTTTGACTACCACAGTGACGTATAGACCACCACTATTTGACGCAGAAGTACTAATTAGGCTTTACGTTTGTATGAGAGATGAGGTCAGCCTACACGTGGGCATCTTTGAGTAAGCGAACCCCTAAACCTCTAACCTCTTTCAATTCATCGCACTTTGCAGTAAATCCACAGATGTCAGAAATACATTGTTCAGTGTTCTAGAGGGCGCAGGCTTACCGTTCTGGTCCAGAGCGAAGTCGTCCTGAGCGTAGCGAAACTTCTCTGGTCCACAGGCGATGAAGACGTCATCCTCACCGAAGAAATCCTGGAGGCAGGTCACCTGAGGGGTCGTACGGAACGCAGGTCAAAACATGGATCCCTCATGAGCCTCTCAAGGAGACCATTCGTCACAACATCACAGGGTATTTCCTTTAATTTGAGCGATAGAAAATCAGACATCTCTGAAACCAGAAACTTATCGTTGCATCAAAATAATGTGGAACTGTAAAGGCTGATTACGCTTGTACAAGGTACCGGTGTTTAGGGTACAGACTCTGGCACGTTGTAAAAGTCAGCTTGGCTTTCACACAGATATAACACTGTTTGTTGTTAATGCCCCCAGGAAATAGTTTGGGCATCCTGATGTAGCTAACAGTGTAGCATCTATCACACATCCTGAATTAGCGTAACAGCTGTGGTGCATCCTGCATGAGAGCTTGGACATCCTGATGTAGCCAATGGCATAGCGGCTGTAATGCATGCTCATTTAGCCTCATAGCGGAAAATGTACACTCTAATCTTGTCCGGCATGCCGGCCCTCGAGAGCATCTTAACACAGGTAAACAGTGTTGCCTTTCTCCCCGTGACCTCGGGTTAAAGCCCAGCTAACAGGAAGTAGGTCAACTCTGTGTGACACATCACGTGTTAACATTGCTTTTGCACACACAACCAACCCACCTCGTTACAGAAACCCCCCGCAAAAAACACAATGATGAGTACACACAAAGACAGTATATTGTTACACCCTTCACAGTTAGGCCCAAGTGATCCTCCCATCTCTCTGGCTCTCTCTCCGGGGCCTGCCCCCTCGCCACAGCAGCTGTTCCCACAATATGGCCTCTTTAGTGGACAGATGTCCCTAGCCACACCTTCCCCTCAGCACTCCAATGGTCTGGCCCTGCTGCCAAGCTTAAACAGGCCGATTACACCCCTTTAAAAACAAAGAGATTCACCCTGTTGGCTGTTCTTTTATTTGGACACCGTCATTCCAGTTTTTAAACCAGCAACTGTAGTAGTACTTGGGTATTCCTACCCAAGCCCAGATACGTTGTAATTGATCTACACTTGGCCCGCGTCTCCCCCAATTCCTGCTTCATCCAATGTCTTCTTCAATATTGCTGGGACGGTCATAAAGTCATAAGTGTATCAGCACAACTGTTGGAGGAAGACCGCAGGGGGGCATAGCCTTCACCCTGGTAGGGTTTGAGTCCAACTGGGGCCGTCCTTACTAACAATGTACGCCCTCACAGTATTATAAGTGGGGGCGGCTGGGTCGGGTTAGCTCAGGAGGTAGAGCAGTTGTCTTGTAACCAAAAGGTTGCTAGCTCGATCCCCAGCTCCTCCTAGCTGAGTGTTGATGTGTCCCTGAGCGAGACACTTAACCCTAACTGCTCCTGACGAGCTGGCTGTCGCCTTGCATGGTTGACTCTGCCGTCTGTGTTTCAATGCGTGTATTAACTGATGTAAGTCGCTTTGGATAAAAGTGTCTGCTAAATGCCCTAAATGTAAATGTATAAGCCACTTTGAATTAGTGCCATGGTCCTATACATTAGAGACCAGTTGGCTGGTCGAGGAGGAGGATCCAGAACCCCTGCCAAGCAGCTTCCTCTTGTGACACACATCCAAACTATGAGCCGCCGATCATTCTGGAGCGACCCCACCCCGGCAGCTGCCCTGGTGGGGTTCTGGACAGACGTCTGGACAGGCTAAAAGTGCGCTGGTGACTGGCTGGCGAGGCATTCAACAGCTGTACTCCCCTGCCCGCACCCTCCCTGTGCCCAGAGCTCTCTGCTGCCCCACGAGGCCAGGGGAGTGGAGACCGGAGGCCGGGACGAACGCTTCTCACTGTTGACATGTCATGTTTCAGGCAGAGACTCACAGCCACCGCTGTGAGCCTGACGATCAAAAGTGTCAAAATAAATAAATGTAAATGAATACACTATATGGGTGATTAAAGGGTGTCCCCCTTTCGGCAACAATTTTGCTAACCAATAGTTTAAGGACACCCTTTAAGCACCTCAAGTGACCTTGACGTTGAGCCCCCTAAAGCTAATATTTTTGCTAACAGCAGCTTGCCTGGGAGGTCCTTCTAAAATGTCGAGCCGTTTGTCCTTGGTCTAAACACAATGCATCCTAGCAGCACACTGGGTAGCTTCACACAAGCCGCCTTCTTTGGAAAACGCCCAAGTCGGGCAGACATGCTGTGACCTTGATCACCTCCCTGTCGGTTTAGTGGGGGTCAAATGTGAAAGGTCGCCATTTCTCCCATCATTCTTATAACAAGATGGTTGCCCAAAGGGATGCAGCAGCCAGTGTGCGAAGAACATCAAAACTACGTCCTCTCCTCTCTCACTCAGTCTCAGAGGGTCAGTCCATCATGTTCACAAGACCCCCTGGAATGGATCTAATTGAGGCAAAAATATTAAACTCCTTCACACCCCCAAGGGATGTTTATCTTTTAAGGCGCCTGGATGTCTCGCGGGTAGGTCTGTAACGAGCGCTTTTATCTCTACACTCCCGTGATTAAACCACCAGTGTCCACATCACAACGCCTTCCTCCATCGTTTTCCCTCTTCTTTCATGTCTCCTTCACTTAGGATCACTCCACCCCCCCCTCCCCTACTCTTATTTCTTCCTGAGCGCGTGTGCGTTCCAGTCCCACCCCCACCCCCACCCCCACTCCCACTCCCACTCCCCACCAAGCCCATCCCTAATCTCTGCCTCGCCAGCTGTCAGGACCACATGACCCCAGCCACACCACCACCACCACCACCACCACCACCACACTAGCCGGGCAGTGACCCAAACCTTAGACCGGACCAACCAGCTGAATTATTCACAAAGTTCCCCCTTCCCGACCCCTCCTGGCTTACCAGTCTCAAGACCCACTCACTGGTAGGCAATAGGCATCATTAGTCGATTAGCAGTGGAATGGAGAGAACACACACAAATTTTATAATGACTTTACAGGATTAAAAGTGGTGTCAGACCTCATATAGCTTTTACACACACTATTCTGAGCAGACATTAACTTGGCAGAACATGTGCTTTTAATGATGCAGTGGGCTGGATGATGAAGTGTTGCTCGCAGAAAAAGGAAAGACGGTATAATAAAGTAGCATGTCATGAGCCGAGACATGCAGACGGTAGGGATGCCTTGTTGGGTCTGAAATACAAACCACCATGTAAAATATTAAAACCCTTCTGAAAATGAGCTGCTGAGCTGTGAATCCAACGCTGCTTCCCTCCCTCCCCCCCTCCCTGTAGCCTCCCTCCCGACACCTCACCACCCCAGTCATGTTACATTTATTTAGCTGACGCTCCCCCAGAGCGACTTACAGTGAGTGCATTCAACAATGAAGATATAGCCCCAAAAAGTGCAAGAATCATCGAAAATTCACAAAATAAGCAAAGCAAGTGCTTATGCCAGCCCAACCCAGTGCTAGTTTCCTCATCTAATTGCATTCTTCCAGCCATTTGATTCATGCTATCCACTCTCCAAGCACAGCAAGAGAGAAAATGGCGGGGGTTTTTTCCATGGGAGCCACAACCTCTTTAATTCTCCTTTGTCCCTGAGCAAACTCCCACTCCATCTTTCTCGACTCTGAACACACAGCCAGGATCGATAGCCTCCACACAAAACCCCATAGTAATAGGCTTCCTAGAACGCAAACATCGCCCCCCCTCCCCCATTTTTTCTGTAAGTGGTTAAAGTTTGATCACATGTTTTTGATGGGTCTCATCCTCACACTACTAAGTCGGCATGGATCAACACATCTACGAAATGACTAAATTTGTAATCCGACATTAAACAGTAAATTTAAAAAAAAGCCCCAGATATCTCATCAACCATCAGGTCAGTATGGCATTGCCCCCTTTACTGTGGGAGGCCCACTCGAAATCACTCCGTTTTAAAACACGAGTTGACCTACGACCCCTCGCTGTACAAACGTGACCCCTGCTCCCCGTTTGCCGCACCCAGAGGATCGCCGCGGCGATGGCGTGTGTGTTTACGCACAGGGACCACACCAGCTAGACACACTAATATCTGCACCGTCATGGAGACCAGCTGGTGCCTGGCCAGCCCCACCCCCACGTCAGTCGCGCACACACACACACGCACACGCACACGCTGTGCGTATCACGCCTGTCCGCATGAATCATGTTGACACGTTGTCTGGTGGGTGTATGTTGGCTTGAATGTAGAAGAGTTGCAAACCATTTCAAGATTCCCCTATATGTCAATGTGTGTCCTTGCGCGCGTGCATGTGGTCCGTGCATGTGGGGGAAAATGCACATGGTTGAAGGCTGCTGATGAGGGAGCAGCCCGGTAAAGAGCACACTCAGCGTTTCACAGTCTTTGTCACAGACTGAATTCATCATGGCTCCGCTTATTGCCATGACGACCGCCTCCACTGCAAGGGAGAGATGAAGAAGGCGTTGCACCTCCCATCCTCCCCTATCCACCACCACCCCCAATCTCCAGATTACATTGGTACATGAAGAAGCCCCCGGACCAGCGTTTCCCTGTTCTACTCACTGAATGTCTATTGAACAGTCACTCCCATTAGAAACCTTTGTTCTCGTCATTGCGATGACCTTGCCTGAGGCAGGTAGAGAATGAGGGAACCGAGTCTTATTTTCCAAGCTATTTACATTGTCGACAACAGCGTATCCGTTTAGGAAACAATGAACACAGAAATACTGCCCATAATTCTACATCATGTCTGTGTACAAGGCGTGAGAAGGTATTTAGCCCGAAACTCTGCTCCAATCAGACATCATCCAACACTGATGAGAGGGACAATGAATTTGCATTCAATTAGTCGAAGGACCTGGCATTTGACTTACGAGTGCAAAGAAAAAAGGTGTCCAGAAGCCAATAGACACATGCACAAACACACACACACGGCTGACATTGTGGAGCCCCGTTTTGAGCCAGCGAGGGGAATTTATTTGAGAGAATAATTATTCCTCATCAGCAGACGTTCAAATGATCCTAATTTGCCAGGAGAGGAGGGAAAGGCCTGGTGGATCGCTCCGCCCTCTCCATACACCGGGTTGTAAAGGGAAAAAAGGGCGTTCGATGTTCCTAGCTAACAAAAGGAGAGGGAGGGTCCTCCGCAGACGGCACAGCCAGTTTGAACAGTGCTGAAGCTAGTGGGTTAAATGATCCTGGAAACACGCTAGAGGAAAGCAGCCATTTTACGCTTGCAGAAACACCCTTCAAGTAGCCCAACAGCGTTCAGTACCTGGACAAACTGAACATCTACTAGCTTTCCCCACCACACACCACACACACACACACACACACACACACACACACACACACACACACACACACACACCACACACACAACACACACACACACACACACACGTGTGTAGACAGATACAATTGATGTGCAGACGATCACAGGGACTAAAGTACAGGATGTGGTGACTGACAGACCAGTCCACGCCAGCTGGGCTCTCTTTGTGCCTGGGATGTGGTAACCTAGCAACCAGCCCGAGCAGCCATCGCTATGAAATGGGGAAGGAGGAGGAGGAGGAGAACCGGTGCAGAGTCAGGGAGGGGCGGGGGCCACTGCATCAATATTACCTCCACCACAGAGCAGCTGCAGTCTGCAGCCCCCCTGCACGCCCCAACACACACAAATAACTAAACACACTGCCACGCAGGCTAGTTAAGATACAACTGGATCTAGTGGAGCTACAACCAAATCTGTGAAATGATGAATGTCACATGATACACAATCTAAAAAGGACTAATCACATTCCCAAAAGCCACCCATCCCAAACAAATAGGAAAACTAAATTAAAGGGTTATTTAAAAAACACAACATTCCAGTTAAATTCCAGTTACTGCCGCACAGCTCAGCGGGCCAGTGACAAACGTGTATACAAGAGGGGATAACAGAGGGGGAGCCATATCACAGTCAACCAATCACACCCACAAAAGGATCCTCACCTGACCATGAAGTCATACAATAGGTTCAGCCATCCATCACATTACAGCTCACTTCTAAATTCTCTTCTATCCCACAAACACAATCAGTTATAACTGACGAGCGGCATAAGGAAGCACATCTTCCACTTCAAAACACTGCGTGAACTATGGCCGGAGGAAGTGTAACAGGCTTGTGTATGAACACCGTGTACGTGTACGACTGCCAAAACCGTCTGTCATCATTCAGGAAGCCGGGGAGGACTAGCGATCATTTAGCCACATCAGAGGAGACGAGGCGGAGAAACAGATGCAGAACTCCCGCGCCCACATGTTTGCTGTGCTGCGATGCCTTCCTGCGTTCCCATTGGTTCCTCCCTACGCTCCACTGTTGCATACCACCACTCATGGTCACAGAGCTGCTCAACCACCACCGATATAAAGAGCACAAGTGAATAAAAGACATTCTAGACCTCAAATCTTTGTCTTTTTGACAAGGAATTGAAAGGAATCACGGGGAGAGGCATCACTTTGTGATATGCTTCATAATAGGTTCAAATCAGAAAAATTATTAAACTAAAAGGAAAGCAAAGTTATTCTGTCTGAAGACACGCCTTCAGATCCTTCAAAAAAAAAACAGGTCCTTCAAGACACCACTGGGAAACCGAAGCCACGATTCCACATTTATAGTCCCCCCCCCCCTCTTTGGATAAGGCTGTTCTACATAATCATTCAATCATTCCTAATTATAAGGCTCTTCATGCATCCGTTATCCCCCCCCCTCCTGGACAGCCATCCAGGTGGAAGCCCTGGTCCTCTCCCAGAAGACCACTCTTTACAGACACCTTCATGAATAAAACATGCTGTCCTTTAGAGTCGCCCTTTTAACTGGATGGCAAAGGAAAAACCCCATGCCTTCCCCTGGGGGACGGTCTTCTTGGGTACAGTGCAAAGCCTGGAGCCGGCCCTTATACAAACTACTGTGTTGGCGGACACCCCCTGCTTGGCGGCTTCTGCCGATCCATCTGACCCCTGTGTGAGTGTTTTCCCAGTCCGACACCGATAGCCCTCCCTGGAGTAGAGGCTGTTATTCCGGCTGTATCCAATGTTCTTCCAGGTGAAACCTAAACCAACATGTTTTAAAAACAGTCTTGGTTGGTCAATAAACCTTTTTGTAAACAGGAATTTTACAATTCTGGGACAGGACGTTTTAAAATGCAGCGCGCTCCTTTTCATGACGAGTTGCCCGTCTAGTGAAAAGAGACCGCTGGGTGGGAATGTCTGCCTTTCGAGCCCCTGCTGGTGCTCCTATGGGGGTTGAGATGTCCTATATTTCACTGTGCGGTTAAACCGCCTGGACCTACCGCATGAAGGACTGGCCAAGGGTAACCGGGACGCTAGTTGGTTTTGTGTTCAGGCCTACGCTGGAGGGAACGCAGCCTGTCCTACTTTAGAAACACATTAGCGCGGCCGAGATTGCAGTTAGTGTCTCCTTTGTCCAAGGCGACTTGGGGTGAATTGTGATGCATGTCATTAAAAGGTGGGGCAGGATAGTCCTGTTGGTTTGGATATCCGGCTACCAGCCCAAAAAGATACTGGGTTAGATCCCCAGTGTCCAAGGTGTTGCATGCAGGCATCCTTGAGCAAGACACCTGACCCGCCCCTCTTCACGCAGATAAATAACACGTTAACGGAAGTCGGAATGAAAGTGTTTGATAAATTACTAAAACATGACTACTATTTGAACCATCAACTAGACAGATATTTCAGAAGTTCACAGGAGGAACGCTTTGATTCATAACGCCCTTTGATGTTGAATGGTGGCCAGAAGGCAGGTGCGGTTGACCACGGTCTACCGTCAGCACAGCTTGACCTTGCGTGCCAGCTGAAACGCACATCAATGGGTGAAAAGTAATAACCTGACAGGACAACAGAAACCCACATGGCCAAGGGAAACGGCACAGGATGGTGTGCATCTCACACTCAATGAGTTCTTTTATGAGCTTTGTGACGAGTGACCAACTTGGATGAACGCGGACGGACCAGGATCCCATGGATCAAACACGAGGCCATGGGGCTCGACACAAGGGTGTGGGGCACTGTTTTCAATGCCATAGAGGTGGTGAAGAGCAGTGGACTTTTTTGAAAGGGTGTAGAATAACAGTGTCACTATAGGCCTCAAACCTCCTCACACTCAATGGCTGACAGACGGCAGAGTAATAACGGGGAAGAAAAGCAAAATAAATAAGTGGCATAAAAGACTGAGACAGAGATTCCCTACAATGGAGTTTGAAGCCTTTTAACGGGCGTGGTACACACACACAGTTGGTCTGTGAGTCAGCAAGGTCATTTCGCACAATCGTAAATATTTAAAAACCCTTAGAAACTCTGGCATGGTATAGGAAGACATCAAAGTACCCTGTGGTTTATCCTCTTTACTCTCAAATGTCGTTCAGTTGTAAAGCCCCCAGAAGACGTGAAGATCCCTACCCCTGCGTTCGCAGAAACACGGGCCCAAGCACCCAAAAACCCACACTGGGTGGCAGTAGCTCAGGAGGTAGAGGGGGTTGGCTGGCAACCTGAAGGTTGTTGGTTCGATCCCCGGCTCCTCCTTGCTGAGTGCCAAGGTGTCCTTGAGCAAGGCACCTAACCCTAACTGCTCCCGACGAGCTGGCTGTTGCCTTGCATGGTTGACTCCGCCGTCGCTGTGTGAATGTGTGCGTGAATGGTGAATGTGAGGCAATATTGTAAAGCGCTTTGAGTGGTTAGAAAGGCGCTATATAAATGCAGTCCATTTACACCAATCGACGCGGCAGTAGACCCTCATGCAGACATGGGCAGACGACCACCCTGAAAGCACCTCTACACCGCGTTGCCACCGACCTGCTTCCCGCCCAGAGTGTAGATCCTCTTGACGGCGCCGCTCTCCAGCTTGATGGCCTCCGTGATGTCGGTGAGCACCTGCTCGAAGGAGTGCGCCGTCTTCTTGTTCAGCAGCACGCGCACCGCCTTGCGCGGCTTCACACCGCTGCGCATCACCGTCACCAGCTTGGGCCGCACAAAGTCCTTGCCCTCAGGCCCGCCCAGTGTGGCCTTGGCCGCCAGCGAGATCTTCTGGCTGGCCGAGGCCTTGACGTTCACCGACCAGTTGGGGTTGACCGTCTTGGTGTAGTCCAGCGGCTTGTACGAGTTCTCTGAGGCGCACACGTAGCTCTCCCCTGGGGGGGGGGAGACACACAAAGCAAAAAAGAGAGAGCGGTGAGACGATGGATGGATGACTGGACGCCAGTCGCTTCTGTTGTGATGAAAGCGACCAGAGGCCCCGGTGGGAGAGCCAGTTTCTAAGATTTCATAACGCTGTGTAGAGTGACTTAGGGTTCTAGGGTATCGGCCGTCTCTAATGCCTTGGGGAACTGTTTGGGATATACTTGAGAGTTGCTGGCAGAGGAAGAGATCCAAGTTTAACAATAGCTTTATTCATTAAGTGGTTTGAGGGCCATTTCCTATATTGATTTCAATGATGTGTGGAACATTACATATCGCTTTGAACTCTGGATTCAATCGCCCGTGTTGACAACCACTTCCATCTTATCAATATTCCATACTGGGCCATCTCAGGTCAAGGTAAAAATGTAGGGCATTCAGTATTAGCAGATTCCCAACAAACCAGATGAACAGGTGTGATTCGGAACATAATAGAAGCATATTTTTTACATTATTTACATTGACATTTTTTAGCAACAGTATAAAGTGTTCTTTATTCCAAGAATACCATTCAAATTTTAATCTAAACGTTGACAGGTTAGAAACCGCCAATGAACCGTCTTCTTGTCTAGACGGCCAATTTAATCCAGACATCGAAAAGGGATTTCTCTTAAGAGTATATTTAGAAGTTGTGAAGGCCATTGGTTAAGACTGCAGGGATCAAGATAATCTTAATTGGTATTGGATTCACTGATGGCGGGTCAAAGCCACCTTGAGTCGGAATGCCAAAGACTCTTGTCCAACCTTACATTACTTACTTCCCCATTCCTTACAACTGTATGATGTACATCCCCAAACCAGCACTCAATATATTAGGTTACACACATTCTGATTGAACTTGCCCAAAGCGGGAGGGAGGGAGGCCAACACACACACACACACACACACACACACACATGGAGAGCTGGGCTTCAACAGACAAATTACAGCCCCAATTAAAACAGACTAAATAAAATTATACGTTACAGCGGAAACAGGACTAAGTCATTGTATCCCCTCGGGTGAACAAGAGGCAGGACCCTCCACATCTGCCAGTCCACAAGGGATGATGACTGAAACGCTGTACAGAAATAAAGATAAGCAGAACTCTCTCTTTCTCTCTGTCTCTTTCTCTGTAAATCCAGTATACTAGCTATGCTGATTCAACTTCTCCATCAGAAAACACTGAAATGAAGGTGGGCCTCTCTCTTGATGAGAAAGGCCCACAAAGAAAAAGGCTGCATGTGTTTTTTATCAACAATGACCTCATGGCTTGGATCGCAACCTAGCATTACTCGATATTTTAAACCTGCTGAATTGTAGGAATAGGCTCATGAATTGCAAAATCCTCTTCTTGGTTGCCATTCCAAAGCCTTCCATCAGATTAAAATTGCATAGGGATTGGGAAAGATCAGGAGTCTAGACCGCAAAAATAACTCCCAATCCCAATGAAATTCCAGGGTTTGAATCCCCCAACAGCCAGGAATGACTTTGACCTTTAACGTTTCATCCTAATGTAACACTTACCCACGCAAGTTTGCGCCATACCCTGGTGTTCAGAAAAGGTACTATAATGTGTGTCAAATCATAAACTGACAAACACAACTCCACATGTTAAACCTCAACTTCATGAATTACGATACGGCTAATTCTACCTAGCACATCAGCCAAAATTAAGATTAAGTCAAATCACTGGTAGAGAAGACAACCATGGTCAGAAACCGCCAATATTAGCCACGGAAGCAAAAAACACAAAACGTTCCGCCAAAACTGTGGGCCAACCAACCGACAAACGTACCTTCCTCGAGGTCGTCGATTGTGGCGATCTTGCGCATTCCGTCGATGCTGAAGATGAACCTGACCCCTTGCGGCAGGTTGGTGTGGTCGGAGAGCGAGCGTGTGAGGTCGGCCAGGAGGGCGTCGAAGGTGCGGAAGCGGTCCAGGGCCACGGGGTACACGATGCCCCGGAAGTAGCGGTCGCCGTTGCGGTAGAAGCGCACCTTCTTGGCCTTCCTCTCGTTGGACAGGGCCTGCAGCGTGCGTGTGCGGTACAGGCTGCAGTGGGCGCTGTTGGTGGGGCTGGGTAGGCCGTTGAGGCGGCCGCCACGCGGGGTGCGCGACGCCTTGTCGCGCTCGTCAAAGTGTCCGAAGTCCAGCTCCTTGGTGATGCTCATTGTGAGGGGGGGGGGGGGGGTTCTGGCAGAGGTGTGATGCTGGTGATTAGGTCCGGGGTTGCCTGGAAACAGAGGAAGGAGGATTACTTATCATAAGTGAAGTTGCCCGTTAAGGGTTCATCTTCTATTTGGACCGTAAGAGAATTCAAGCACCATTGCCATACAGTCAAATCTCAGAAAGAAAGTACATGGTAGGAGAGAGGATGCTGACCAGAAGACCACAGTGAAGGTTTATCTGTAAATCTAGGACAATAAAAGTGGTGAGTCATTGCCAATCGATCGGATAAGAATCCCTATGTGATAGGAGGTTCATTTAGACACAACCACTGATTTAGAGAGGGTAGACAGACACAGCAAGTAACATGGTTACCATTGGCGATTGACATTTCAAGCAGCTAATTGCTTTAGTCTATCCAATTATTGACCGCTTAGTGAAGACCACCTTTCAGCAAGCCGGCATTCACAGGTTGTCAAGTGTGAGGTTTTGACTTTCAATACTATTTTGATATTTATTACGTGTAGGCATCTGATAATACACACATATCGACATATGGAATAGAAGACTAGAAGCTATATTTGGGTGTCAAAAGGCCATTGAGCCATGGGGTTCACACAGTATAAGCACACGCAAGCCGCCACCGAGCCATCCACTCTATACATAGCCCCTCAATGAGATTCCCAGTGGTGGGATCAGAGCATGTGATTGTATTATATAAAGCTCCCTCCACTTGCCTACACACTGCCAACCGATAGACTATATCATCAAATGGAACAAGCTGAAGAAAGAACAACTTATCAGGAGAAGAAAACATAAATCCCCAATGGTGAAAATGTATCTTTGTGACATCTGAGCTTTGAGGTCAAGCAAACCTCTTGAGGTGATTGTCACCTGCAAAATGCAGATTCTGATCTTGTTACTTATGCCTTGTAAAGGTACTTGTTTGACCCTCTGGGTTAGGTGCTTTAAGCTAATGATTTGAATTGATAACAGATTTGCGTTTGTTCAAAAGGCCAAATCATGGTGACCCTCTCGCACCTCATTGAAAAACAAGACGACACAAAACAAGCAGTGAGATCTAAACTGAAGAAGTGGCCTACTCCACTGACCCAAATATCCAATTATACTCTCGCCTTGTATTAAAATAAACAGACGACAGCAATTTGGGTTTTAGTTAATCTAATAGGCCGTACATTAAACAAGAAACACAGCCTTCTTGTATTGCATAAATGTTTGCATTTAGGTGACCAGGTAATTTAATTTGAGAACAATTTAACAGTTTTTTAACTAACTGGCGAGAAATTCTTGCATTGCATCTTGATCAAATTTAAATTATACTTAACCTCATGACCATTTAAACAAACGTAGACAACTAACAGCCAATCTATATGAATAATTAAACCTATAAGGAAAGCCACTCAAACATCAAATTCCACATTTAGCCTATGAAACGATCACCGACCTATAAAAAAAAGACACACCTTTACAGCAACAACAGAAATACAATAGGCAAGAAAAACATTTTAGCTGTCACTTAAAAGAGGCCTCCCCTTGGGAGAATCATAAAATGGATGTTAGTGGGGCTTTATGACAGCAGAGGCCCCGAGGTGGGGCCTGCTGTGGCCTGGCAGTGCATCAGCTGACAAAGACAAGCGTTAAAGC
Organism: Melanogrammus aeglefinus; assembly: GCA_900291075.1. Classification (NCBI taxonomy): domain Eukaryota; kingdom Metazoa; phylum Chordata; class Actinopteri; order Gadiformes; family Gadidae; genus Melanogrammus; species Melanogrammus aeglefinus. Next base: position 212,072 of record OLKM01000128.1, on the reverse strand, counting down.
CCATCTGCTCCGCTAATGGGCAGTCCTGGAAGTGACCCTTCCCCACCGGAGCATCGACTAGGACGGCCCATTGTCTCAGAGTGGGTCCGTCAAAGTGACATCATCCACCGCTGACTCCAGCGGGAGCAGTACCGTTTTGTTCCACACAATGACAGTATACAGCGGGGCAGAGTTAATAGAGCCTAATATGGTCAGGGTAAGGAATTCGTACTCAGTATACGCAAACAATACCCCTTTCAATGGGGAGTTGTGAAAATGATCGATTTTTTATTGTTGATGAATCAATAGTTCATCTCTCCCAATATAAAATCGGAATATTTTTATTTTTGATATTTTACCTAACGAATGAATGAATGAATGAATGAATGAATGAATGAATGAATGAATGAATTAGCCCACACCTTAAACCTAGAGTATACATCCGAATAAACAGTCCCCCGAGCAGCACATGAAGCTGGCATTGCATGCAGGGCTTCATGGAGAACTGGGTTCTGCTTCTGACAGATCCGCCCACTGAATTCAACACTCCCAGGACCATCTTAACGCCCTCATTATGCTTATCCTACAATTCAACTTAAATCAGAAGCCGGGACAAAATCATAAGAACGCTTAAATGGGTACTTTCAAAAGAAAATGGAAAGTTTTAGTGCCGCATTTCTATTTTATCCATCCAAATACGACACGTCTTAAGCCGGTGGAGGATTTGATTCAAGTTGAATGACGATGGCCACCTGCCTTCAAAGCCTATAGACCAGTCCCATGGAAGAAGAAGAAACGTTTAACACTCAAAATTTCTACCTTCACAGCGATGACACCTCTGAGACGGTCTCGCTTTTTACAAATTAACACGCACATGCGTTTTGCCCATGAACCAAACTACGCGTATTTCCATCAAAGTAATTGAACTCACCTGCGGTGCTGCTCGCGGAGTGGTGGTAATGGGTGTCGATGCAGCAAGGTAGCGGCACGCGGTCTCTGCCTTTGCCTTTGTCTGAGAGGAGTGCCGCGCTACCTCTTGGGCGGCGCTGCTGGGTCCTAAAGGCGTCGAATACAACGATCCCTCCCCATCATGGCAAATAAGCCTAACGACATGGTCAGGGGGGTGTAAGACGTGGTTTCACTTGAGGGTAAACGCAAAAGTAAACCTTTCCTGGCTCCAAATGGCTATTATTTAATGGTTTATTTAGTAACATTTGTTTTTTTTGATGGGTGGGAGGGTGTGTGAGGGAGGGATGGAGGGAGGGCGTGTGTGTGTGTCTGTGTGTGTGTGTGTGTGTGTGCGCGTGTGTGTGTGCGTGCGTGCGTGCGTGCGTGTGCGTGTGTGTGTGTGTGTGTGTTAGTCAACCCAAACGAGATGACAGTCTAAGCCTGCCTTTGAGACCAATACAGTTTGAATCTGGTTGCCGAGCAGAGATAAAATTGCATATGTTGGGCTATTGCCGTTGCCTTTGGCAACATAATGTTTTAAGAGGGATATTTCACTTCAGGGGAACCATTCTAATTATGTTAGTTCGGCTCAAATGATTTTCAATTGAATTTGTCTGCTGAATATGCACATTCAGTGCCGAAAAAGTACATTATTCACAGAGCAACAAAAAAGAAACAAAGATAGATTAAATAATTAAGTCTGGGTCCTATTTGTAATTGATAATTTTGTTATTTTGTTTTTCAGTGTGTTGTTGCTAAGTGAATTCTGTGCTTTTTACTACTCCAGATGACTTGAAAGTGACAGACCCAACTAGCATGGAAAGAGCTGAATGCAGTCTAGTTTATGTTTTTTAAAGATTTTTTTAAATTGGTTTATCAGGAAGAGAATCATGCCATAACAGATCATTCCCCACTTTATGTTGACGAATTAAAGGAGAAATGCCTCTATAGTGCAGGAGATACAGGATATGGACCTGTCTTTAAAAAACAGGTCAGAAAGGATATCCTGTTTCCCCAAAATAATCAGATGACATGAGTTCATAGCCAGGACGAAGGGATCATGTTGTCCTTTGTACTTTATAACTGACTTTGTAACTGTACAACTTCTCCAAAGCCTGCTCCCAGCGTGATATTAGGGAGCTTGACGCAAAAAAATGTGCCCTTGTTGGTTGCATGTATTGTATGACATATTATATGATATATAACGCATTATTAATATAATGTCTCTGATGTGCTTGAGTATGGGTAAATGTTCGATACATGTGGAAGGGTCCTTATGTATATATCGAATCGCCTGATTTAACAAATATCCCCATGGTCTGGATTTGAGTTAGACATTTTTTTTTCATTATGTTAAACAAATTCAACAACAATTTTCTGTTCCTTTATGATAATAATATGAATAAGACAATTCCAGTGCTTGCTCTGCATATTTCCGTTGATATAAGAGTATGAATATGCTGACTTCCATAACACTGGGATTATCCCTTATCGTTCCGGACCGTTCTCGCTCCCTCCATCCCTGCACTCCCTCTCCGCTCGGGCGTGAAGTCCTCTCCTCAGTCCTCAGCTGTTCCTACGAGCGGGTGCCTCTCCTTAGCATGTCATACATAACTCAGACCCCACAAACCCCCACCCTAACCCCACCACCCTCAGCCAGTAATACCCCCACACCAAAGCCAAATCCCATTAACACCATCACCACCACCACCACCACCACCGCCACCGCCACCACCACCACCACCACCACCACCACCACCTACCACCCCCCCGCCACCACCATCACCACCACCACCACCACCACCACCACCACCACCACCACCGCCACCACCACCACCACCACCACCACCACCACCACCCCCGCCACCACCACTACCACCACCCCCGCCACCACCACCACCACCACCACCACCCCCGCCACCACCATCACCACCATCACCACACCACCACCACCACCACCACCCCACCGCCACCACCACCGCCACCACCCCCGCACCACCACTACCACCACCCCCCCCACCACCACCACCACCACC